>JAUMHE010000075.1:11518381-11572414 GCA_032359235.1 Enteromius mattozi
GATAGTAAAACCTTGGTTGGTCCTCACAAGGGAAATAAATTATTAAAAATGCTAAATGAAGTTTATCTTAAAATGTAAAAATGCAAAAAGGTTTCTGTGATGGATAGGTTTAGGGGTAGGGTTGGTGTAGGGCGATAAAAAAATATTGTTAGGTCAGTATAAAAACAATAGATGTCTAGCAAAGTCCTCACAAATATAGTAAAACAAACGTGTGTGTGTGTGTGTGTGTGTATAAAAATAGAAAAAGAGTTCCTGCCAGCAACAGTAAACAGCAATGTTCCTAACATGCCTCATCCTTTGGAGCTTAAATAAAAACACAGAATATGGATTCTGTTTATCTGATCATATCTGATCTGTCATTAATTTTTTAACACCATATATGATATATTCTCACTCTCATACATCTGTTTATCTCTCAGCATGAGCAAACTGTCTTTTAGTTAACAGATCATTTTGTGGAACAGTGCAAGAGTTTGTAAGCATCATTACAGTGTAAACTGACATATGGACATACCTCAAACAGAGAACAATTAAATACAGTAAAATGCATTCTTGAATAAAAGTATTTTAAGAATAAAAAATTACGCCAGTGGTTTAGTAGAACCTCAGCAGGTCCATGGGCAATAAAATAGAGGCTTTTCTGGTCGTTCATGCATCTATGTCTGTGGAGTTTCTTTACAAGATTCCAAAGACCAAAATCTCCTGTTCATCACAGTCCAGTGTACTCAGATCTAGACAAGACTGCACATGCAAGAATACAGAAAAGCAGACAAGGTCTCATCTACCCTGTGATTCATAATTGTCCTCGGGGGTTTCAGATGCTACCAAAGGTGCTCCCTAATGCCCCTCAGTTGATTATCTGGTATTTAGCCTTTAAGCAGTACTACAAGGTGTTATACAACTGCAATGCAATTACAAAAACAGTGCAGAGAGATGTATTATGAGATAAAACAAAAAGCAAGGGAAAATCAGCCTATCGTGCCCCTGGGGTTATGATGTCTGGAATGAAAAAAGAGAGGAAACTGCTTGCTGATGTCTAAGAAATAAGAAGAGACTATAACTAGATCCAGAAACAAAGCTTGGTTTTGCTTTGTTGACAGGCAAGGGCCCTGCTCTATATCGGAGGGCATATCCACTCCCTGTCCCTTGGCAGCTTCACGGAGCCCACAGAGTTCCTAAGAAAACAAACTAAGTGGATTTTGCTTTTGTTTATGTATAAATCTGTGACACAATGGCATCACACCACTCCATTGTGAAAACAGACAGATAGACAGATATGTTTTTCGAAAACTAGTGAGATATCTAGGAAGCAGTATCTGAAGGTATTAGTCTTGACACAAAAACTTCTAAAATAACTGGTTTCACCAAATACTTATTTGGGGATGCACCGCAACAGTTAATGAAAAATAACTCAAAAGAAAAAAAACATTTTTAGAAGTTATAGAACACAGCAACAGATTTTATGCTCTCGTTAACTTAAACTAGAAGTTTTAAAATGGGTTCTGGAAAGCCACAAGAGAACTGAAAAAAAAAAAAATATTTATTTTATTAAAAATACATATACAGTAATATAATAGAATATTCTAATAAAATAAAATTTAAAGTAAGATGAAATTCAATAAAAAATGTGTAAATAATAAAATAAATAGTAGTTCTAACAGTGCTCAATATTTTAAATATTCCCAAATCTTATATTACCCATCTATTAATTTGTACAGTATATATCTTTATACATGAAAAACTGCCATTTAAAGTTTACAGTGGGGAAAATAAGAATGATCCTATCTGAGGGTTCACGGAATTTAAAAAAGTAAAACAAAGCAAATCAAGTGCAGCATTAAAGGGAAGTAGACCTTTAAAGCACATCTGGAATCTATAATCCTTTTTATGTGAAGCAGAGATTGTTTTCATTTTTGTGTTGCACATATTAGTTATATTTGGTATAACTGGAGCTAGACTTAAATCAATGTTGCTTTCACAGCCAATCTTAATGTTCAATATAATATATGTAGTGACTGTTTCTCTCTGTGCCCTGGCCAATATCACTCCCTCCCCCATAAGGGATATCCATGGGAACTATGGCCCTGTTATCGGACCCCCACAAAACGTGGCACTCACAGAAAGGAAATGAGACAGAGGGAAAGGCCAGGTTGGGATGGGGGAAGGGGGTAATGACAGGAAAGCAGCTATTGAACCAGCTTTAAGGCCACAGCATCCTCAGAAACTCATTCACAAAGAGCCTGACTGGTTTGACGCCCATCAGTGTGGCTTTGTCAATGAAGATACACAGCTGATGGGCTGGATGGAGAAGTCCATGAAGAGTCTATTTTCTCATATGGGGGGCGGGGGGACCACAAGAGACGAGCACCAGAGAACCACTGAGACCCAGTAAAAAGGTAATCGCCTCTTAGAAAATTGTGCTACGTTTGACCCAACCAGACCAAATGCCCTCAAGTGAATCACATGAATGATCTGGTTTGGGCCTTCATCTGCAGGATAGGACCATTAAAGCCTATGCCATTTACTTCAACAAAAGTCATCAAACGCAGAGTCATTAAACAGGAAATTACCTTGCAATTACCCTGTGTCATTATGTTCGGAATTTTCTTCATCTGAGTGAGGACTGAACAAGAAACGGCCTTACAAACAACAGGCCTAAACAGACATAACAAAGTCGGCTTTGAAGGGAAGGGGTGGAGTCATTCTGGAGAAACACCTGCTGGAAAACAAGACACAAGGAAGCGGCATTTACAGGATGAGCGATGACGCTCTGGAATAATTTCCATGTTTGATGCACCTCACAAAACCCAGAGCCATGACGTAGATATGCTCTTCCTGATAGTGCAGATAAGAGGTTTCAGTCTGACATTTCTACAGAGTTTGAGAAGAGAGATAACAAAGATTCTGGTTAAACACACAGACGATACAGATCTAATGAGTTTTCCATGTCTCATACAGACCAGACAGGAATGAACAGGAAGTCTGAAAACAATTATTTCCACTTTACAGGTGAGTATAAACAGAAAAAGAAAAGAATTGCAAGTAAAGAAGATTCAGTTGCACTGTAAATGCTGTCCTATTCATGTCATGTAACATCCATAGTAATCAATAGCCACACAGTCGGGCTCCTGTTAGTTATATGGCATTAGCGACAATAAAATTCCATCCATTAAAAGATCTATACCTTAAGTGATGAAAGCTTTCCTTTTAGGATTTTACTAGTGAAAGAAATCACTTCAGTGCCACAAAGGGAGGCACATATTTGATTACTCACATACTGTGGAGTGAGGTGTCAGTCAACCTCTGTAGAGTTTATGTGAGGTCAGAGTGTGTTTACATGCACTTTAAAACTCTGATTTCAGTCTGACTAAAGTAATAATTTGGGGTTTTTTTGTTTGTTTTTGAAATAACACGTAAACACTTTAGCCAGACTGAAATCATCAGTTTTTTGTGCAGTCAGGCTAGCAGACCTAACTGTAACTTGGCTTAGTCTAACATAACAGTGTTATTTTAGTGTTATTTATACATCATAATATTTATTCATATTTTGAATGGGCTTTTAGTTTTATATTTTGAGATTTTATTCTAATTTTAGTTTGACTTTATATGCACTTTCAACATTTTCAAGTTTTTTTAATATATATATATATATATATATATATATATATATTAAATGTTATTTTATTTCAGTTTTAATTTAATTAATTTTAGTACTTAAACTTATTTAATACACTTTTTGTTGCTGCTGCTGCTGTTTTAATATTTTATAATAATTTATTTCATTCTATTCTTTATTTCAATATCAAAAACTATTTTAATAGTTTCTACTTTCAATTAACAATAACAACGCTGGTATGTAAACATGTTAATCAGTCTGCTGTTGTGTAACATTGGGCTCGGAAAGAAAGAGGTGATGTGCTACACCTTTAATCTTTTAAATATTTGATTAGACGTGTCATGCGTGCACAAAAACGCATGTGATGTTGTATCACGTGTGTTCTAGCAAAATCATTGTGAAAACAGCTCATTTCAACTTCATGTATTCAATAAAACTGTGGAAAGTATAGCTTAAGTCTAGTGTTATTAGTTTACTCAGATGTGCCACTTTACTTTAGGACTGAAATGTATAAAGCACCCATAACTTTTCATTTCTGTCCACTTCTTCTCCACTGTGCTCGCATGCAAGATCATAGTATTTATTTTACCCAAAACCCCAATGGCCTTGGTGAGTGGTTCATAAAAACTCGTAAGAATATGTTGTATGAGCTGTATATGCGTGTGAGAAGCGGCGTGTTTGCTGTTGCTTTCCAACCATCATTTCATTTCCCAAATGTTCTGTGTCGCATTAACTAAGAAACAGCTCTGCTGGTAAACATCAAGGCGCTTGAGCAAGAACACTGTATGTGTGTTTAATGAATTTCTCTCGCCCTCTTAAATTAGTTCTTCCATTCATACATATATTTATTTATATAAACACATGTAAACAGGGAAACCAGACAATCTCACAATCTGAGAGGGTTTGTTTGTGTGCATGTGCTTGTGTATTTGCACATGTCAGAGTGCGGCTGATGAGAAACTCAATCAGTCAGCTCCAAAGACCCACCAATTTGCTATCCTCTCAGAAACCAGTAAGCAACAAAGCTCTCAAGATCAATGAGCATGGCAGCAACAGGAAGAGGCGGGTCCAGAGCTGCCCAATGACAGCCAGGCCTCAGGGAGAAGCAACTGACGCAAACCAGGAAGCCACCTGATGTGACTGGGGTCAGATAAACGCAACAGCAGCGGCCGCGGAAGAACAGGTGCTTCCTCCGAGCTTGCTCCCTTCTTCGGCCATGTCAGACTAGGCTTTTCCCAGCCTGTGTGTGTGTGTGTGTGTTTGAGCGGAGCTGTTAAAGGAACAGCATCCTCGGGTGGGGCGAGACGAAGGACAGTGCACGCACACAGGCCAGGAAACGTCGCACAACCCCGGCTGTTTTTGTTTTTGTTCACCCGTTCTGTTTCTATATACATAATGTAAACACACATTTACTTTCAGAAAAAGACAAACTCGGTCAGGACTCCTTGTCAAGGGCCCAAGCTCATCTGCTCTTAATAGAGACACTTGACAATATCCCTGCAGCCGTGAACATCCGTGTTTAATTTTATGAATGAAGCCTATTGCATGCAGACACCCAGGGAAGACTGAGTCAAGGGTCATGTATACCTACAGTATATACCATGTATATGAAATATATATCTATACACTGTCAGAAAAAAAATACTTTTACCTTGCCAGTGCACAGAGCCAGTTTGCAGTCAATATGATTTAAAAATATTTAGAATTGATTTAAAATATTTTGCCCACCAAGGCTGCTTTTATTTGATCCAAAATATTGCACTATATATTTCAAATTTAAAATAAATGTTCTCTATTTGAATCAATTTTAAATTTCTGTGATGGCAGAGCTGAATATTCAGCAGCCATTACTCTGGTCCTCAGTGTCACATATTTTATTTATTATTTATATTCATATATTTATTTATATATATATAACATTTATTTATATATAAATGTATATACATATATTTAATATATAAACATAACATATTTTTACATAAATATACACATGCATGTGTGCGTATATTACACAAAAACAAAATATCTAACAAATATCTTATTGACCCTTCAGTATGTATATGCACACATATATATTCCATAGATATATGGGGGCAGGGAAAGTCAGTGTCCATACGTGTTGAATGCATTGCAAAATAAAACAATAGGATGATGAGAGCGGAGGTTTTGAGGGAGGGCTATCTGAGTCATCGCAAGGGGAGGCACGTATGCAGCCTCTCCATGGCCTTATGCACACATTTGGAACTCGTTAAACTCCTGACCTGAGAACAGCGCTACAGCTGAAGACATACCACTGCAGCAGCCGAATCTATCCTCATAGATGAGACGGTTTCCTGACCTCACTGAAAAGTCAGAGCTCATGGGCAAGTGAGCGGGAATGTCTCATGTCGCTGATTGAATCTGCAGACCCCTCCGGCCCCCACTCTTAATCATTGCTAGAATGCCACAAGAATTCATACAGATGTGTTATACAAGAAAAAGGTAAAACACTATGAAAAGTGAATTAACATTTTTTCCTTGACGTTGAGTCTTTATTATTATTACTAATTATATATATATATATATATATATATAGATATATATATTCTTATTATTATCATTGATTTATTAAATGTTTATTAATCTGAATATATACATTTCTATTCAAATAAATATAACATTGGCATAAAGAATTCATATGCAACAAGAACATTCCATCTCTGAAACTTCCCAGGTGACAGTATATATTATTTTAGCTGAACACTGAAAAGGCAAAAAAATGCTGCCCTCAGGAACAGCCAACCGTTTTTCATGATAAGGATTTTTCATTGTTTTTGCAACAAGACAGCTTGAGTGAAAAAAATATCCAGCAGCCGAGCGGCTTAGTTGTTTCGCGATGATATAATGCCCGTTCACTCTTTGTTGTGTGGGTGTCAGTTGGCGGCTGTCGAGGGGGGGCATGAGTAGTGTTGCCCCTTTGTTTGTTTTCAATGGCTCATAAACAGTCTGCATAAACCGATAGAAAAAGGCCCGCTTCCCTTTTGCTCTCTGTGCGGCTGATTCCTCGTTCACACTCCTTAGGCCCTACGATTATGGGATTGTTTTGAGCTGTCCAGTGAGGAAGGAAGCCAGTGTGAGAAAGTGGCTGTTTTTTTGGAGTGGACAGGATTTGGCCTCATCGCGCGCGGTTCCTCTTTTCGCCGGCTAAAACAATGCAGTGGCGTCACACCCCTCGACTGGTGCTCGGCGTTTCACATGGAAAAATGTTCCCAGAATTCCGCTCCCAGGCTCAGAGGTAAGGCTGGGAATGGAGGGAAGGAATAGAGAGCAGAGGAAACAGAGAGTGAGAGAGGGACAGGAACGGAGAAAAAGTGAGAGACCTGATCAGAATTAACCAGCGGTCACATGTCGCAGTGAGTCTGCGTATCCATGGCAACGCTCCTCTCAGCCTGAGCCTGTGGGAAAGGTGCTTGACTTCCAGGAAGGTGGTACGTGGAGCAGCGACTGAACACACCTCATCATCTTTGAGGACCTCCAGTGGCTCCTGCACTTCGCTAAATACAATGTCCCTTCTTCCCTCATTATAAAAACAACTAAATTAGTGTTTTCTTTCCATGTGCCGTTGGCAAGCAAATTTCATTTCTAATAGGGGGAAATAAAGTGGGACCGGGCATGGCTGAGCATGCCTGGAACTGCTTAATGAGAAGCAAATGAGGCTGAGTTCGACCTTGAGCTGACATCCCCACCAGAACGGCACACCACAGCCAAGCCCTCTCTGTATTTGCACCAGTATGGCAAGGAACTGGGAAATAATGAAATCATACAGCCATCTGCTCAGGATCCGTCCTAATACTGCTGCAGATTATTAAACAACCAATCCAAATATTGGATTTGTGAAAAACTGATCAAGATGAGATGGCGATTAGTCTGTCCTAAACGTTTGATCAAATGGAAATGGGCTCAACAGCAAAACAATCAACAGAAAAGTCCAAGATTGTCAATTATGCTCATGAAATAAAATAAGACATTTTTCCCTCTTTAACATGTTATTATGTTTTTATTGTGTTATTTAGCTGTACTTTTTCTTATTTTCTTTTAACATGGTCATAATATCCCAGCTTCTGTTTGATAAGGATAAGGAGTTATCTATTTTTGCAAACGAACTCTTCATATACTTATATAGAGGAAAGGTGAAAAAAGTAGTACACCTGATAGAATAACATAGATAGATACATTCAGAATTTTGCATAATGCTGCAAACAGCAGAGTAGTTTCTTTCTCACAACACACAGCAACAGATGCTGGGAAAGACAGGAGCTGATGAGAGCAGATACATCAGCGCTGAAATGTGTGAAACATGGAGTGGGCCGCGTGCCAGCTCGCCCGTCGTTAACGCACCCTTTTGTATGTTCACATGGGCAGCCAAAAGCACCATGTGTTTTCTGTGTTGGCGAGGGCTCTCACGTGTGGGGGTTATGGAGGTGTTATCATCCTGCATTGCTAACATTTGGTGATAGTGGGGTATCGGTCCTCTGTGGCCCTGCAATTACTACCGTTCCTCCCGCTGCTATTTAAAGACTATAAGATTCACTACAGCACCACACCGTGAGGCTAAGCAAACAGACAGACAGAGGTAACATGGTAGGCAGCAGGCGATGAGGGTGAGAAACACGGACGATCACAGCCAGCACTCGGCACAATAAAGGAGAGACCTCATGTGAGGGCTCAAAATAATCATCACGCAGATGTTCCTGTACGCAACCTCCTGTGTTAGTAACAGGACCTAATGGTCAAAGCGTAAGGATGTGAAGTTTCTAAAAAACATAACACGCAGGAAGCGGCACTTGGAGATGGAGGAGGGGGGAAGGAGGTGTAATAAGGAAGCTGACTCAACATTGCATGGAAACAAGAGCTTATTGCTCATTTGATTAAACTTAAAATCTAACACTATTAGCCCTAAATGTATACATGGCTTCCCTAAACATGTCATAGTGATACCAGGTGTTGACAAAAGTTGCCTCTAGATATTAAATGGAGTCTGAGGTTTCTCTGTAACTTAATTTGGAAACTGGTGGATAATGAAAACATTTAGACAACAGCTGAATAAATGATGGTGTTATACATTCACTATTGTGAAGATCATAAACATGCATCAAACAAGGTAAAGGTCTAGTTAAGTTGCAGATTGAGTACACACAGCTGGCAGATGTATAGTATGTGTGGGAGTGTATGTGTGTGCTAGAGCATGCCAGTACCTTCCCATGAAATTATAAATATTTTCAGGGATTCTGACACGCATTCCAAAAGCAAACGTGACAAGAGCCCTTTTAAAAAAATAAGGATTAACTGCAATGGCATGTTGGAGTTTTATGGCTCGGGTGCTCAAATGATGTGGTGATTGATTTGAATCATAACAGTTTATGATTAAACTATATTTTCATGACTATTAAATTGGATAAATTGTGAGCCAACAAAAATAAAGCACAACAATGTAATTATATATAGCGCATTTGCCAATTTATCAAACTTATAAAAAAATGTATATAAATAAACCAACACACAATGGCTCATAGCCTAGGCTCTGTGCTGTTGTTTTCAACTGTTGGGCCAAAAGTGTGTTTTGAAAAGGAATTAAAAAATTGTCCCTTTTCCTATAGCAAATAATAAAATGCACCTAACTATATAGTTGTGCATTGTTAGAGGAGGAAAAAAAAATAGGCTTATCGACGTAACAAGACTTATCAACTAATCAAACATAGAGAACATTTCCCATATTTAATATTTTGCTGTTGATGTCAAGGGTTATGAATTCTCTACAGTATTTTGGCACAAATTCTCTCATTAGACAGATACCAACATGGAAAGTTTGCTTGATGTGCCCTCATCCTCAAATCATGAACAATACTACACCAGCCCAAAAAAAAAAAAAAGAATCCAGGCTACTTTAACATTAAATGCGGGTTCATTTGCAACATGGTTTGTGTCACTTTATTTGCTTTCAAGTGCATGAAACAGATAAAATGAAATGTAAAGAACAAAATTATTATTTATTTATATTTTAATGCAGAAAACAAATAATCAGATTTTATTCATCTTTGTCATTTTAACATTTTTTTTATATTTTTTTGCTTACAATAAACTTATCTTAGAAATAGAAATGTGCTGGGTTGATACCTAATGTTCAGTCTGGCGTCATGCACATTCAAGCTGAGGAAACAGATTTTTGAGCCTGAACAGATTTTGAATGCAGCTTCCAAAAGACAGACCAATTATTTTTTTTCCATTTGATAATACATTTCATGATGGTACAAAAAGAATAGTGCCCCCAAATCTGTCGTCTTTTAGTGAGTCACTGGTACACCCTCAACCCAATCCCACCCTCCCCCCAAAAAATTATCTTCATTTATGCACCGTCATGTCTTTCCAAACCAATATGAGTTTCTTTCTTAGGTTGAACACAGAGGAAGATATTTTAAAGAAGGCTGTTCAACAAACCATACAATTCCATAGTATTTCTTTCCTTACTATGCAAGTCAATGGGGACCAACAACCACTTGGTTCATCAAAATTCTTAAAAATATCTTCTTTTGTGTTAAACATAGTAACTTGTACAGGTTTGGAATGGCATGAAGACGAGTAGATGATGAGAAAAATTTTCATTTTCGGGACTATTCCTTTAACTCCATGGTTGTGATGCAAACTCAAAGCACTCCTTCGATACACACGGTTCTGAAACCTTCTATATGTTTTAAAATCAGGAAGAGCATCAGACAGTGACCCGAGTGGTTACCTTGAATACAGCTATAGACAATAAAGTGATGTCAAAGATGATCCCTGAGCCAGGAAGGCCCCAGTAAACAGGATGTTTCTCACCAGCAAGCTGCATCCCATATTTGAACAAAATCACAAGCGCACAAACATTCCGAAAGTGAAGCTTTTTAATTTAAATATTTAAATAGTACGTTGTGCACAGGCGATGCTGAGAGTAACTGTCATCAGCGGATCCATTGTTTTGATAAAATTCAAGTCCGGTTTAGATCATGCGCATACAGTATAATTGTTTACTCAACCATTCATTGCTCAACCTCCCAGATTCACTGTAAACAGTCAAATCAGCTGTGTCCAAACACAATGAGTAAGACCTCAGCGGTTTCTCAAGAAATTCAATATTTTGTTAGTCCTCGACCCGTTCTGTAGGCTTTTATGTAATGCAAACCACATCAAAATGCATTGCGCTTAAACGGTCTCTGACCAAATCACTTACACTCACTGCTTCCGTGTCAATGTGTACATACGTACCCACGTTCACATCACACAGCCGCACAGTCAGTGCAGACAAACACAATGACACACACAGCTGTCTGGAGGCTGCAGATAAGAGAGGCAAGCTGTGAGGAGACGGGAATGTGAAGGGAACGGTAGGGGGAAGGGCCTGAAGGATGAGAACGATCAGCTGTGAAAAGGCCAGACAGGTCCTCACAGCATTGTGAACTTCTGTTAGGGGATGACTCTCACACGAAACTATTGTGGCTAATTAAATAGCTCCTTCATAAAAGCACTAATGACTAAGATGGAATGACTCTTTCCTATTGTTTCCACTTCAGTGAGTTGTATATCCTGCCACAGGCCTCGCAATCCAACTGTAATTTGTGCAATAGATAGATTATTGAGATATACCATGGCCAGCAACAATAGCGCTGATAAACGAAATAATTCCCAGGCAATCCTTGAACGCAGGGACTGGCAAAAACATTGGAGGGTCAGTATAGACGGAACACCCCTTTCATTTCCCTAACGAGGCCACAATAGGGAAAGAGGCAAGGCCTTCTCAGCATTGTGTTCCCTGTGCGGTTCTCTGGGACATTGCAACCCTAATATGTACACACAGGATGTGGGACAAGTGACAAAAAAGGTAGAGCCGAGAGAGCTGGTCAGGTGATTTTGGGAATTCACTTAGAAGGAATCACACTGTGGACATTTAGCACCTGATTATGTAAATGGCGCAATTTCTGATCTTGCACGTCGGTCACACTTTTAAGACGACTACATTTAAGCTTATATGTTGACAGTTCAAACCTGTTTTAATTGAAAACTAATTTTAAAATGAAATTTGAAAAATTCTCTGTCTGCTTTCTGCCCTTTACTGTTCAAAAGTTTGAGGTCAGTATAAGATTTTTTTTTTTCAGCATGATTCTAAGCAGAACAAATTTTTAAGTAATGATAATAAGAATATATGTTTATTGAGCAACAAATCATCCTTCTATACTTTTAAGAGTTTAAGAGCGGGGTAAGATGTAAGGGATGGGTCATCGGTGTAATAATAAATCATTACAGAAGTTAATTACAGATGTAATTACATATAGGTATTTTAAAAATATATATATCAGTACAATTTAAAAACATGTACACAATAAGTGCATTGTACCAAATTATTAATTTAAATGTAAGTACACAAAGGTCACCTATAATATAAAATGGGACCTACTGCAGTTACAAAATGTTAATCAATGTGCCAAAAAACATGGTTATTTATACTATAATAAACCTATGGTTGATTATCATAAGGACAGCATATCAGAGTGGTATCGGAAGGATCATGTGACACTGAAGACTGGCGTAATGGCTGCTGAAAATACAGCTTTGACATCACAGGAATAAATTATATTTTAATATTAATATTTAAACGATATATTCAAATAGAAAACCAATATTTTAAATTGTAATAATATCTTACTGTATTACTGTTGAAAAGTATGAACTGTGTTTTTGTTCAAATAAATGCAGTCTTTAGTATACAAGACCAATCCCAAACTTTTGAACTTTAAAATGTGAATATGTGAATGTGAATAATTTAGTCTAATCTATGTAGAAAACATATCTGTAGTGAAGAAATGTATTTAATTTTAATGCAGCAATTTTAACAACTTGTTCTACTGGACTGCAAATATCTAGTGAGTAAGATACTAAAATAACATGCTCAAAGTGTCACAGCTGTGAACAGTACAGTCAAGAACATCTATGTTTAAATGCATAACTCTGTGTTCACAAGAACAATGCATTAAACTCAGGGGAGTTATAGCATATACATTGTATCCTGAAAGCGTTTTAAGACAGACCCTATAGCTGCCGACACAAAGACAGGTGCTTGTTTGATGTGAAAAAAATGCTCAGAAACGACTAGATAATCAGCTAGATCAGATAAGTCAGTATGTGAAATGTATAATTTACTGTACATATGCATATAGAAGCAGTATGTGACTCAAGGAACATACATAGTTGTGATTTCCTGTTGGTATATTCAATCCCCCAGTCCTGGGCCACCATTTCCTTCTTTACTTCCTCCAATATTTCCTCTCAACTCCCTCCGATGCATATGAATTATATTAATACTAGACTTTGAGCTGGTACCTTAAAAATCTCTTTACAATAGTCCTAATGTGACTCATAAGAGTTTTTTTTAACTGTGTAAAGTCATCATTAACTGCTTTTGTCTCCAAACTGGGAAGTTCCGGCTAGAACAGGACCTTTCCTGTTTCTTTAATGCGCATTACACCTTACGCATAACATAACAGCATCGATGGGAAGTATGAAAAGATCGCAGCCAAAAATACTCCATCGGTTTAAGCAATGTGGAGTAAAGTGCCTGCGCAATCAATCAATTAGTCAATAAATGTTTTTTATGACATAGTCCCATAGGGAAAAATGAAAGAGCAAGAGCTTATTAGCTTATAGAAAAGCACAATTTAATTATGGCATTTTAAATGTATTGCATGTTCATATGATTAGCTCATACTACTGATTACATGCACAAAAACCTAAACCAAACCCAAAACATATGTGAGGAATTTAGCAGAGTATAAAATATGTATGACAGCTAGCTTGAGAACTTTAAAGTCATGATTTTTCTTAACTAGAGTGAAATGTGAGAGCCCAAAGATACATATTTTTTTCCCTTTTTATAAGTTTTTAAATCATTTTGAAAGGCATAGAAGAACACACTAACAAAACATCTGCTATACTGTTGATTTACTGTCCAAGAGATGATGTGAATTTATGTACCGTAAATAAAAAATTCTTCCGCTTCAACACTCGAGCAGGCTTCAAACTCAAAAGACCCATGTGCTGGTTGTTTGTACTTCTCCATGAAATGCAACCCATATAAATATTTACATCTTAAACATTAATCAAGGTGCCCCTATCTCTGTTTGTGCTTCCAGACAAACAGCTGACTAAAGTAAAGATTGGTTATCGCAGCAGAAACAGAACCATGTCTGGAAATGAAACATTTTCCCTGCTCTGACAATGTAACAGACTGTATCTCAGTGGCCTTTCAGATAAGAATGGAGTGTGCCGTTTCTGCAGTCAAGTGCAGATGCACAGGACTTGGGAGATTTATAGTAAATGATGGTCTGGGTTTGTGTTTATCTGCTTGTTTTACGTGTTAACATTTCTCCAGGAGATTCGGAGCCACTGGAATCGCTGGAAAAAAAAACGTGAATTGTTCAAAAATGTCCTCTGGACCTGCTATCTTTTTCATTCAGATGTGGGTCATGACATAAAAACCTCCAAGGGAATCCCAAAATAATGTAAATAAAGTAAGATTAATGATCTCTTAAAGCTAGAAAAATATGATATGCTCACTTAACATGCGTGAATTTTCAAATGTGGTTTGGCTGAGTTCTGTTTCATGCAGTATTCCAGTTGAACCTGAGGAAAAGCTGCAAACTTTGGATGGAGAAGACTGATGGAGGTTACTGTTTTTCTGTAAACACGGAGGGTTGGCTTGCGGCTTGGACTGTTGGTGAAGCAGCACTGCTTTGTTTTTATATCAACAGTAGGCTTTAGGTGATGATGCTGTCTCTAAACAACCACAGTGCTGGGATATGCTGTAATGATCTCAGTTAAGTCATATACATGTCTCTCTTCTTCTACAACTGTTAGTGTTACTCAGTGACCCTGAACTGAAATAACACTGACCTTGGAAGAGTAATTGCCGAGAGCTGTGGCATCCCAAATGGACTTCTTGAAAGTGTGAAGTTTTGAGCTCTGCGTTTGGATATCTGTCAAACACGTTTTGCATCAAGGGAATCAGGTTTGTTGAACATTTTCAGGAGCAGGAAATAGTTCCTAAAAGAATATAACAGCTTACTGTTAATTTTGGCGTTGGACCCCAAGTGAACTTGATTCTAGACACTGGTTTAACAAAAATGCCTTGTTTTGCAATACTTCTAGATACTTGGCAAACAAAAAGGGAATTCTGCAAAAGCAGCAAGGATTTGGGTACAAAGAGCTATGGATTTAGTCACTCTTTTAGTGAAACACAGAAGCAACATTTTGAAGCAAAATAACCATACTTCATGTGCTGTTTTCCTCAGGCTACATCCTAATACCACTCTTTTCCACTGCAAATTAGGGTTACTTGTCACTCAGGGAAGCAATTTAAACTACTCAAAAGTGCAAGAACAGTCAGTCATCTTTGAGCAACCTTGGATTACATGCCTTGCCTCAGGGGAAGATGATGAAGATTTGGTTGTCAGCTCAGATCCTTATCCATAAAGATTAAGCTAAAATAAAAGTCACATTCAAATTTCATCATTGTTCATTAAAAGAAATGTTAGTCATAAAGTGAAACACACCAGAGAATATAATTGTTCACATGGAGTGTCTACACCGATCTATGTCACTGTGGGACAATACACACACAGAGGTCCAATTCATGAAAGTATCCTGAACAAATGTTTAAAAAAATATTAATAAGTCACTTAAGCAGCAAATCAGCACATTAGAATGATTTCTGAAGGATCATGTGACACTGAAGATTGATGTCAGCCGAAATAATTGCATTTTAAAGCATATTAAAGAATTTACTTTGAATTGTAATAATATTTCCTAATCTTACCATTTCTGTTGTATTTTTGATCGCATAAATGCAGCCTTGGTGGGCTTAAGAGATGTCTTTCAAAACATTATTGGTTCTTAATAACCCTAAACAATCATTTTAATTATGTAACAAATTATACTATTAGCATAATTTGAGTGAAAAGTTAACTGAAAAATTTCAATGTCTTAATATTTGGTTTGTCCCCATTTTGCTTTAATAACAACAGGCTGCATAAAACCTGATGATAAAGTACTCCAGTATGACATGACTAATGTCAGAAATTGACATTGTGCAAAACCATAAATATTTATTTCACATTTACAACATTATTTCAGATTGTTTATTCCAGTTTTAGGTTGCATTTCAAATCCCAGATTTTCATTGTTGTCAGACTTTTTGGATTCCAATGTATGTTTGAAATCATAATCGCTGGACAAACTTCATTTTGGAAGCTACTGAACTGTTTATAAAAGTCTTATAAGAGAAGCAGGGCATGCTGCCATTTACTACTGTTTATAAGGATGTATAGATGTATAGATGTATTGATTCGTGGATGTTCAGATGGTCACCAATTAGCAGAGACATCCTCAGGATATTCAATATTGATAAACGCATGCAATCAGGAAAACTAAAGTCATATCACCTGGAAGCAACACCATGTCCTCCAACAGACAAACCATTTTTAGTCTGCTTATTTAGTCTGAAACACAGTGTAATTTTAGCATGACACAGTCTGATTAAAACTGTAGGAGTTTAAATCCATCTGCATGTGCTTTTCGGAGTTGTCTGCACAGGTTTAACACACTAACTACCAGCAGCTGTTTCTGAGAAAGCAGCACTCGTGGAAGCACTGACACTCTCCCCTCATTTCTTTAATGGCCATATCCCCCCACACCCTACACACTACACACACGCTCCCCCTCACTATTAAATATCTGCGTGTGTGTCTCTGCTTCACACACGTGCACACACACACACACACACACATACGCTTCCTAGCAATCAGGGGCTGAGAATAGGAAGAAGGGAGAGGAAGCGTCCGTGCATTCACAGTCTGGGAACAAGGGGTGAAGGGGGGAGACGGAAAAAAAGCGGAACCTGGAATTTGCAGAGGAAAAAACAACAGCCTTCCAAAAATACCCCTGACCCATCCCAAAGCAGATAAACAGAAATATTATTCCTTTGTTGCTCCGGCCATCATCATTTTCTGTTGCCCCTTCCTCACTGGACAGGAAGCTCAGTGGTAACTGCTCATTAGGAGCCTCATCAGCCTCCTGTTTCATGACGGTCACAGACAGAAACATCACAACAGTTGAAAGACAAGCATGGTTTTCTGTTAAAACCATAGCATTAATCCCACTCTCATTGCAAAAAGGGATAGTACTGGCTAAAATGAAAAATCTGTCATCATTTACTCACAGTCATGTCATTCCAAACCCATAAGAACACAAACACAAAGAAATTTTGAAGAATGTTTGTGGTCACACAAGTCAATGGGGTCCAAAAATTGATTTTCACAGAGCACTCTTAAAAATAAAATAAAGGTTTCTTTGAACAGTGCTGAATCTTTTAGATTTGTGAGAAGAATATTTTAATATTTTCAAGAACCCTTTGTCCGGTGGCAAGTCCAGTTAAAGGTTGTCCATGGAACCATCAATGTAAATTAATAAATAAATGTTTTTGCATAAGAAAAGAATTTTAAAATGTTTTTATAGCATTTTGCACAATGCACATTGTTTCAAAATGGCTTCACTGAAAATGTGCATTTGAATGTTACAGTCTGTCATTAGTTAGAGATGAAAGTGTCAAAGTAATGTCCATTTGGAAATAATATACGGTGGTTAGTAAACCGTGTATTCAGACACATTGAACATCTTAGGCAAATTACATCTTGAGATCATAATGATTACAATATATGGACAATATTAGTCAATTCTGTTTAACAATCGTCATCTGGAGTTTTTGCTGGTGTTGGCATCAGCGGTCATTTTGTCCTTTTAAGTTTCATCTGACACAATTGAACTCATACACTTCTCAAATGAATTGCATCACTCCTTTGGGAGTTCTTAGATTTTTTTTTCTTGGTATTGATGAACTCAAGTTAGTAATCAATGGACATCTACGGTCTTCTGTGAAGACGGAGCACTTGCATCAGCGTCTTGTCAGATGAACTACACACTTTACCCAACACTTTACAACTGTGACAGCCTGTGACATAACCCTTGCTATGAGTAATTGTGTGTCAGCACTTTTAGGTCGCTTCCTCTGACCCCAGCTTCCTAAGTGATTCAATTTTCTCCTCAATAGTCTGGTTCTGAGCATTCTCGGAGAGACAACGTCATTCGATCGGTCGTAATTGTGATAAATCTACGCTGGGTTAAAATTTGATTTATATGAAAAATGGTAACATGTGGTGCCAAATGATGAGCAGAATTATACAATGTACTGACTGACATCTATTCCATTATTTACTTATATTCATAAATATTCATAAAATGTCAAGAACTACTACACTACTCAAATAACCTGCTCTGTGTCTGCGGGGCTGCATGAAGCTAGTTCTAAAAGATGCAAAAAAAAAAAATTGAAGAAGATTGCTTCATCCATTAACACAGTCCTTGAATAATGGATGACCCCATGACCTGAAGCGTTACAGATGTGGACCCTGGTGGTTAATTAGGTGAGTGGCTAACAAGATCTCTGGAGAGAACCCTCTGGGAGTATAAAAGCATATTTTAGTTATGGAGTTGGGCCATCTTTCTGACTAATGTGTATACATGCAAGATGAAGCCGAGATATAAACACTAAAGTGATTTTCCCCATAAAATGTAAGTCAGTGTGGTTCAATGTTATTTTGGAGCCTACTGACTCATTATATGTACATCTTTGTGTTTTCTACAGGAAAGGAAAAAGAAAAGTCATACAGGTTTAGATCAGCACATGTAAACCAAAAAAACATGGTTACTATAGTCAATCATTTTTAGTATAGTTAAATCATTTTTGGTATTTTTGGTTGAAATTAACCATGGTTTTGTTACACTAATTATAGTTTAACCATAGTATTTGTAGCAAAACTGTGGTTATACAAATGATAAACAATATGCCAAATACTTACTAACTTACTTTTACAATAATTAAACCTTGGTTCATTTTTGCAAGGGAGAAAATACTATTTATGCTTTTACTTAAAATCCTAATTATTTGTAAAAATGTACTAGCAATTTCTAAGTAAAAATTGTTGCAACATAAATTTTTTGAGTTCATTGTACAAAAAAACAAAAATAGTTTTCATTTTGTTCTCTCTTATACCAGATGTGCTGATTTAGCATTTTGAGAAAAGCATATCCTACAATAACCTGCATGAAGTAAACATAATACAGGATCGGAAGAGATGTTAAGTTCAAGATCATGTATGTAGTGCATTTACTTGTATGGAGTTTAAAGAAACACATATCACGCAGCACCTGAAAACAGCCAGACACTCTTGCTTCCACAGGGAGCCTGTCTTGCAAGCTGGGGACTATTTTCCACAGGCACTGCATTGCACCTACTGCGGCCATGGACCACGTGTACATAATAGATACCTTACTGCGGCCATGTACCACGTACTTACCACATGGTAAGTTCCTTGATTATTACGCCGGAATGAGAGTATAGTTCCTGGTCATATCAGCCTACAACGTTTCTTTTTCCGTCAGTCTTAGTACACAATGTAACTACAGAAGAGTCAAGTTTTAAATAGGAAAAATATCAAAACTCTTAGGTCATTTTTATGTGAGATGCTTCTGGTCTAATCAGATTCAATGATCTATGCTAAGCTATGCTAAAAGTGCTATCGCCAGACTCGGAGATCAGCTGAATGGATTCAAAAATTGTACAACTCAACTTTTTAACTCTAGGGGAGTCCGAGAATTAGCCTATTTTCAAAAAAAGTGGAGTGTTCCTTTAACTGCAGCGTAGATCTCACTTGTTGACTGATTAATGACCACGTCACGCCCACAGATGGCTAGTAGTCTTGCACCCCATGCTAACAGATTACCCAAATTGTTTTCAGACCTTCGGCCAGTAGAACCTTCCACTCCACCTGGTAACAAAGAAAGCAGACAAAAATCTGTAGGAGTATCCCTCCTCAGTCCAGTGTAGCCCTCTGACTTCACCTTACCCCTCTCTGTCCATTTACCCTCTATCTCATCTTCCAGTTTTGCAGGGTGGGTTAGTGTGGAGACAACTGGGATTATCTTGGGCTACAGACGTTAATCCCATTGTGGCAAAGGCTTTGCAGAAACTGTGCCCCCATGTGTTGCTTTTGGCAATGCTCCCAAGGTACCATGTACCTAACCACTGGGATTCATTGTACTTCATTAACACTAGCACCAGTGACAAAGTTTTGAAGGTGAAATGAGTCACATCACTATTGTATCCAGCTTCCATATTGAAGTACAGCAAGCAGGTCAAACTAATTTTTTTACTTTTTTTTTGCAGGCAAAGATGCTACAAAGATGTAGCATGTCATTGATTAATACAGTATGTTTTTTGGGAAGATTAGAGCATGCTTTAATTCAGTCTCGCATTGTGCTCTAAACCCCTTACATGGCTGCAGGTGGTCTCTCTAATCTACATTCTGTATCTCAACCACATGTCTTCTCTCATAATCGAGTCAGGAAGTGGAACTAGTCTCTTTCTGTCATTAGCACCATAGCTGGATGCATCAATTTCAGCTGCTGCTCTGGAGGTGAGAGAACACAAATATCATATTCATTCAACTCCATTGTTTCCCTGTAAATATTACAGGGTTACACATATCAGGGGGGTTGACATTTCAATGTACAGTATTGTTAAAAAGTTAGGGGTTAGTAAGATTTTTTTATATATATTAATATTGTTATTCAGTAATGATGCATTTAATTGATCAAAAGTGACAGTAAAGGCATTATAATTGTACAAAAGATTTCCATTTTAAATAAATGCTGTTCTTTAGAACTTTCTATTAATCAAAGAATTTTTAAATGCATTATGGCTTCCTAAATAAATAACATTTCTAGAGCACCATATTAACATATTAAAATGATTTCTGAAGAGTTGTGTGACACTTAAAACTGGAGTAATAGCTGCTTATTCAGTTTTGCAACAGAAATAAATGATATTTTACTACTATTTTATACAACATTTCTATCAAAAAAAAATGCAGCCTTGGGAAACAGAAACTTCAAAATCTTTAAAAATCTTTCTAACCCCAAACCTTTAAGCAGTTGTATACACCTGAATTATGAAATGGAAGTGGAAGTTTAAATTTAAAAAAACAAACAAAAAAATACTATATTTCATACTATGATCAGGTTAAATTTGTTTACTGATTCAAACATTCACTTTTTGCTAAATAAAATAGCCAATTGCATCTGAGAAATTAGCTTATCCTTCATTTTCATGTACAATCTAATATATTTCTGATTATTATGTACTTTTCAGAAGGGTTTCTTCCAGAAGGTCATGATACGATGGATCGTGACATCTTAAAATACACTCATGGATCGTGGTTTCAACAGAACAACTGCCAATAACAGCATTCTTGTGAGGGATGAGAAGAGTGCTGGAACAATACTGTTGTGTCAACATAATGTGGGAGAGAATGGTAGAAAAGTTCCAAAACAGGTTCAGAATGATAGACAAGCTCCTGTCAGTGGGGTGATGGGTGGGTGCTAGTGATTTTAATGAGAAACCTTAATGGTTTGCCAGCAACAAGATGGACGCAGCCTGTCTGAGAGATATCAGATTGCGATGCTTGAGTGAGGATGTTTATAATGGTAACAAAGCCTTTTGTACGTATGTTTACTGTCCATTTTTTATCTATATTCATTATATTCACATTTATATCTATAGAAATATAAGCATCCATATTCACTGGCCAAAGTCTAAAAAAAAACATTTAGACAGAGGTTGGATTTGGTATGAAGCCATATATCTAACAACATGAGCAACTCGGATTAATTAACCTTCCACAGTGGAATATTTAACAATGAGCGCCGTCCTACTTTAGTCATTTGCTGGTGCTCAGCTAAAACAAATAGATCTCTGAACTATAATCAGTGAAACAGGTGGCTTATATTGCTGATATACAGCCTCTCAGTGCAGCACTACCGACGGACTGGATATTGATTGGCCGAGACAGATTGTGGCTCAGAGATCAAATGTAGCATCGCGGAGTGTGAAACTGCCATGTTTTTAATGGGGTGTAATCCAAGTGGACCAGGGCCATCTGCCTCCACTTCCAGTGCTGGCAATAAAAAAGTGTTGATAAGTCAGTCCGGCAAAAGAAGCAGGTTTATTTTATAAGTTCTGGATTTACAGTAAGAACGCAGAGCACTTCTGCATGGGGTGATAGAAAAGCAGATGTAGCTGACATACATAAACCATAATAAACCTTATTTGTTTGTTTATTTAAAAAGAGTGAAATTTGTGATCATATCTAAAGTCATTTGCTGAAAGAAATAAACAAATCTATTTTTCTGCTTGTTCAGTCTGACCTGATTTTGGTGATCTGACAATATTACTAAAGATCTGCAAGGATAGTATAAAAAAAATTAAAAATTCATACATCTACATCAAATTAAAATGATTATCCTTGCACTTTTTGGAAATGAATGAGAACAGGGAGATTGACCTCATGGATCATCAGATCTCTATGCAGTCAAAACAAGAAGACATATATTGTATATAGACCAGACAACTGTGGAGTGGAGGGAAGTGGTGTAGACACAGGAGGAAAAATGCTCTGTGATCCGCTGTTCTGCTCACCGCAGGGACAATTTGAGGACTGCAGAAAGTCCTCTTGGGACGTTAGTTTGTTCAAATCCAGAGTTACAATCAAACAGCCATCTATAAGGTAATTAAGGTTCAACATTTCATTATGTTCTAACAGCAGCATTTATTTATTTTCCATTACTTCATATCTGTTTTTTATAGATTATTGGTCATTTTAAAAATATTTCTCCTTGAAAAATCCATTCAAAGACAGTGGTTTTACAGCAAGCATTAAAACAACTTGTTATTCAAAGCTCGTTCTGCCTTTTATCTCCCTTCTACCATGAAAAGAGACAAGGAACGGTAATTTTCCACATTTAGCACAATGCACTATCATCAGCAGTGTGAATGCATGAAACACATCTATAAATGCTCAGTTGTTGCTTGCACCATGACATTTATTGTGTCTGTTTAATTTTGAGACATATGGCACCAGAGGAGATAAGACGGGCAATATTTTCCACAGCTATCAAACCAGAAACCTGCTTTCTTCACAACCTCCTGGGTGCAAATAATACGATACCATCAGACTATAAACTTGGTTTAATGATTTGATGAAAAAAGGCTGATTTGAAGCGTGCTTAAAGTGGTATTGCTATTTAACTATAGTTGCAAAACAAATTATATGATATGCAATGTGGCGTTGTGGACTAATGCACTGCTTTGTCCACTGAAACTCAGTGACTGCTCACAATAAGCCAAAACAAACATGTCTCTGCTACGGTTAATTTGTTATAAATGGTGCTTTTAACAATTAATTCAGTTCATAAACAAAACCAATATTGATACAAAGGGTATGTCTCTCCATCACTTTCTCTCTCCCTTGCTCTCTCTCTCTCTCTCTCTATGTGCAATTTCTTTCATTTTGTTGTTTAATTTGTTCTAGCCATCATCAGCATGGCAGGTGTGTAAATATGACTCACAAAACCTATTCAATACATCATCAGAAAAAAAAGATAAATATGCTGTCTCAGCAAATGTTCAAAAGCACACCAGAGTGGAGAAAAAAGAGATTTGAAACCGATAATAGCAAATCAACAAACACTGTTTCACATAGGGTCTGTGTCAACATCAACTAGAATTTCCATTTTAAAAGACCCTTGATAAATGTTTCATAAAAACACTATCCGATAAAACATGGGAAGTGAGCCATATTTATTATTATGGCTACCCTTCTTACTATAACTCTCAACTGCCCTATTGACAAAAAAGTAAAAACAGTAATAAACATAAGGATTTAGATCCTTAGTTTACACAAGTGAGGTATCTACAATGTACAAATATGTCAAAATAAAATATTTTAAACAACAGAGGATGGAAGGGATGGGAATCGACAGTATTGCAGCCGGGCTGATTTATATGATTTATATACTCCCTTAGCTTCAGACTCAAATAAGATCAATGAACTACATCTGGCTGTATGGCCTGTGTATGATTCAAATAGGCTATATACTGAAATATAAAGCTTTTTTTAACTAAATGTTAAAATGTTAATGGTATATTCAAGCTGTCAATTCGGCTTACTTCTAAATTTGGCAAGATAGCCAGAGAAACTTTAATGCCTTGTCGAAAGAGCTCAAATGTCACCGCTAACCACAAAGCAATTAAACCCTCTTTCATGCACTTTTGCCACCTGTGCATGTATCAGGCGTTTCCTCCAAAATACTCACGTTGGCTCGTTCAGAGAGAACTGGCAAAAGGAAACAGGGTTTGCTGTAATTATTGAAAATTTCGCATTATTGTAATGCAATTAATGCACTGCTTGGATGCGTCGAATCCCTCTCTATTCACACTAACGGTGCCAGCTAGAATCCACAATGAACAGGTTCAGTCAGTCGATCAGCGCGCGCGCTCAATCTAGCACCAGATGGTAAATAGAAAATCCTCAAGCGACATGATAGTCCAATAGCACAACCAATCAAAAATCAAAACGCCTGTGGACACTGGCAAAATATCGAAACCAAACTGGAATTTTAACTTCTCTATAATTTGCATTGCTCTTTTCTTTTAGAAATATACGCTTATGCAGTCCGATGTAATGCTTTAATCAAAGAGCATGCCTGCAAACCAATTTTCCAAATAATTTTAAGTTATCAATCAGATTCAGCATATGCAACGATTGCATATTCTGAACGTTTTAATATATTTACTAATCTCTTATTGAGCACATGCATTGTATGATTGATTTTGAGCTAAATTAATAACGAAATCAAGATAATTAAGTAACACAGGCTTACACCTACATGACGCAATTATCCCCATCCAAAATACAACTGGAGCTATTTACATTCTTTCTTCTTGTTAACTGCAAAAGAAGAAGACGAAGAGTTTTATGGCGGTTATGGCTAAAACCCTCATTATCATACAGCTGAACTGTTATCTCACCCCATCACAGCCAGAGGCCCGTATGAAAGCGACATGAAAGCCCTCGAAACGCGCTTCTAACGAGGGGCACGCGACTCAACAATAATGGCACGCCGCATTTAGGCTGAAAGGACGACGCGTGCGGCACATGTATCAAATTAAATGAGGAAATATTATTCATTATATTTTTAATTAGACATAACTTGGAGTTCTTTTGATAAAAATACAAAACTAAAATAGGCTACTTTTGTATAAAACAAATTAAAAGGAATACTTGGATTTAAAATAGATCTTCTTATTCAAATACTATAGTGATTACAATAGGGTTTAGGTAGAAACATGAAGAGGCTGAACATCAGGTAAGGTATATGACCCTACACTGACCGCGCACGCGTTCAATGATGTAATATAATTACCCGCGCAATTGACTGGAACGGGGACAAACGAGAAGTAACAGGCTGTGTGTACGTTGTGCAAAGTTTCCTCCGTTTTTTGGATGAGAGAAAATTGCACGGTGTGAAACGATCAGCGCTTAACCGTGCCTGCTTTAAATATGCCAACAGATGCTGGGCTTGTTAATAATCACTCGCGCTCAATTGGTCATCATCCGCGTAGTGGTGGGTATTAAATGTGGATATCATTGTTGTGGAGAGAGGGGGGCTGACTGAGTATATAAAGTGGGCGGCGTTTAGTGATAGACAGTTTATATAATGAGCAGCGCGGACACAAAGCCAGTATAAATACTGCGGGACGCAAGAAACAAGTCTTCATTCACGAATTACGCGAGAAGTGCGAGGATACCCAACAGCGCGATGCTGACGCACAAAGTTTAGTACCAAAACAAGACATTACCATTGACACTAAACACATCAGTGCGCTCACGGTGGAATACTAAACATGCTCCGTGGATATCTTGAGACGAAGAGGAATAAGACTGGATGCTGATTTCCCAGTTTCACCTTCACCTTTTGGATAACCTGGAAATTTGACGTGCTCCTGCACACTGAAGTGCCGTGCAGGGTGGACGCGCAGCGGGATAGACCTTTTTACTCTTCGGCGTTTGTTTTCATTGCACCCATTTACATTGGAATAGGCTCTTTCGGGGAATATAATCGTGGGTGACGCGGCTGCCCAGGAGAATCGAAAAGCATGGCAGCTTGGCTCACCTTTCTCATCGCAATTTTCACGACCGTTTTGACGCAGGTAAACATCCCAGGTCCCGTGGAAAGCCAGCAGGACCCCGCTCCTCTCAATTGTTTCTCGAGCGCACTTTTGTAGGTAAGCCAGTGTTTGCAGTGCAATGTTGTAACGCGTGTAAATTTTTCCCTTCAGATATTTGGATCTGGTGTTTTCGAACTCGACCTTCACGAATTCAGAAATTTCAAAGGCTTGCTCGCAAATGGCAATGCATGCAAGTCTGAATGCAGGACTTTCTTCCGAGTTTGCCTAAAAAACTACCAGGTGGTCGTGTCTCCAGGTGACTGTATCTTTGGAAGTGCCATAACGCCAGTGCTGGGGACAAACTCGTTCAGTATCATGGGAGGTGGCTCTTTCAGCACACCGATTCGACTGCCGTTCAACTTTGGCTGGCCGGTGAGCTCAAATGCAACTCCTTTTGATCGTATATGAGCTGAAACATGTTTGCGTTTTATTACAGTACTGGGGTAGCATCAGTTTGTAATGCAGCCAGGTGCAGAGTAACAGCTTTGATCCATTCCACATTATTCAGTATTTTGAAGAATTTCTTTACTTGCGGTTATGAATTTATTTCTGCTTCTTAAAGATTTTATAATGCTGTTATTTTTTATTTATAAGCTATGTCGTGTTTTAATGATGTATGTAATCTTGTGTTTTATATATAAAAGGCGTAAAATCTAAATGTCTCTTTCCTCCTATAGGGATCATTTTCATTGATTATTGAGGCCTGGCACTCACCTTACGCGGATCTACCTGTAGGTAAGATTCGATTTGTCCAGTAGAGGGCGACCCTTCAATATTGTACATATACAGAATTTCAAGCTTCTCTTCATTAGAACGTTTTATATAGCCTTCAATTTTTTATTTGAATGCGACGCTTAATTAAACCTCGCAACCTGTATCAATCTCCTAAGAAACATGTTCATTGAAAAGTTTGAAATATTGGTAATGCATTTTTCCTATTGCTTCAAACACCTTTGCATTCTCATGCTCGAACACAATTGAACTTCCTTTGGTTTATTTTTGGCGTGGGAAAGCGCAGTGGGCTTTGGTGAGAATACACAGTGCTTGCCAAAACCATCCGACTGCATTTTCCTGTATTTTACACCTTTGTCTGTCCCGCCCTTTAGAATGGGATAATACCATGGGAATATTTTGCTTAACTCAAAGGAAGAGGAAATTTAAACATAAGTTTTACTCCAAATGTGTCAGCTTCCCAGAACTTAAAGTTGGGCTACTTTTTTCCCCCTTTAAAGACACTTTCAAAAAAGAAAACTAGGACTCCACACTACTTAGCCCATTTCATTTAAGCTTTTTAACATTAAAACAAATGAAAAAAAAAACATTATCTAATGATAATTCACAAATGGCCTAATCACAATCTTCTCCTCTCTTTTTTTTACAGACACATACAACCCCGACTTGCAGATAAGCCTTTTTGCCATCCAAAGAAAGTTGGAAGTAGGGGCTGAATGGTCTCAGGATATTCAAAGCGGGAAGCAGACAGAGCTAAGATATTCTTACCGGTTCATCTGCAGTGAAAATTACTACGGCGACAGTTGTTCCAAAAAATGTACGCCCAGGGACGACCGTTTTGGCCACTACACCTGCAACCCAGATGGGCAGTTATCCTGTCTCCCTGGCTGGAAGGGGGAGTACTGCGAAGAACGTAAGCAATCAAGATCACAATCCACTGGACTCTAGTCTTGAAAAGTGAGGCTTTGCTTAGGTGTGAGCTGTGTCTTGCTCGTCCCATGTTAGAGCATGTCTGAATAATGTTAATGGTGCTGCCAGCGGCCTCTGGGATCAACCTTTTAAAAGGAATTTGCTTAGAAATGGAACAACCAGAATTGTATTTTGTGGCCCCTATCTGTTAAACAAAATATGTATAAATTCGTGATACAGCTAAATTGTGATATGCAAATCTATAATTAACGAATAAATAACATTTATTGTGAATATTTAAATGAATATTTACTAGGTAATGTAATTAACATATCAATGTTGTGTTAATGTTTCGTCCAATGATGATCCTCAAGAAGCGTAGCCTACTGTTGCTACGGTTACCTCTTCAGGCCACACTGTTTGCGCCTTTAATAACTTGTCATTTATTTCTTTGGTCAATCAAACGCGATTTTGAAACGAAAACAATCTATTTATATAAGTAAAAGATAAACGTGCCTTTAAGGTCCTCTAAGATTGTCGTTTGACTTCTTTTGATCGTAATGAGCAGGAGAAAATACAAACAGCGTGCTGAGATGGTTATGGGTTTAATGGAAAGCGTATGTGTCCCGACTGTATTCACTTGAGCCTTGTGTGTTTTGCTTTCGGCTTTTTCTTTGTACTGCTGTAGTTTCTCTGAGAATCGGGTGTTGATCAGGGCGCTGACACAGTTTGTGTATACTCTAAGCGGGCGTGCTTGGTAATTTAATCCTGCACGAGCGTCATGGCAAGCACGCGCCGAGTTAATCGCGCCATTATTATCCGCCACGCGCCACGAAATTGTAGTCCCCATTGTTGCGCTCCAGCGTAGCAGCTGCAAATATGGTTCGCACAGACTACAAACAACAATGGGCAGCTGTCCGTTATTGGGATAGAGCATCTGCTGCGGTCTAACCAGCAGTTCAGCGCCGTTCGGTACCCGCTCAAAATCAATGTCATAGACAGCTCAACACAAGCAACAGTAAATTACCCACATCCAAAGCGGTGACCTCACCAGACAGGTTCTGTACAACTGCTTGCAGCGCGACAGATTTTTTTGGCTAAGAGGCATTCACTATGCTGATAATGAACGAGTAGGCATACTAAACAATACAAGAGCAGCTGAAATTAAGTTAAAGCTACAATGCTCGTATTGAAAAAATGAAATTGATGCCATTTCTGTGTTGTTGGTTTTTTTCATTCATTTACAACAAAGCTTAATGCAAAGAACAAGTCAGTCACACTTACTTATTTAAAGCTCAACTATATTATATCTTTAAACAGCATAAACCTTCACATTTAAAGGTGAAGGATTAAAAGCTAACTCAGCACTTCCTCTTTCTATCATTGGCTGGACAAACAGGTAGTTCTGCCCAAACCTTGCTAAGCCAACATTGATATATATTAAAGCTGGAGGAGGACAAATTGTTTAACATGGGGGGAAAATAAACATACGTCACCTTTATTAAGTCTAAATAACATTGCACTTTTGTAAACCTGTGGCCGTTTACTAACAAGAGCTTTTTCTTTTATTGCAGCGATCTGTCTGGAGGGATGCAGTGAGGCGAATGGCAATTGCTCCAAACCAGGAGAGTGTGTGTAAGTGTACATGGCCTGTTCCTTTTAATTTTTGTCTTTGCATACATGCATAGTCTATATAATATTTGCTCTGTTGTAATTTTCTGACCCACATTCAGGATAAGCCTTAAAATGCAACATATTGTTATTTAGCTTTTGTCATTTTGGCAGGTATAGTTTCATGGAAAAATGCCTTATGTGAATATCTAGTTTAGTGGGGTTTTTAAAACATTGTTTGTCCAAATCATATTTAAAGTTGTTTTTTTCATATTTGTGTACTGCAGGTGCAGAGAAGGATGGCAGGGTAAACTTTGCACAGAGTGCAGGAAACATCCAGCCTGTGATCACGGCACCTGTCAGCAGCCATGGCAGTGCAACTGTAAAGAGGGCTGGGGTGGACTGTTGTGTGACCAAGGTAAGACTAAACCCTAAACAGTTACAGTAGCTGACTGAATGTCTCACTCTTCATTGAGCTCAGTGTCATGGTAATAATAGAGCTTACAGCACTTTAGTTCATTGCAGGTTTAAGACCGAGCAAGTAGATCTGTTACTAAAACTTAAGGTGATTTACACTGATGCTGACAAATATGACCTTTTCTAGTGCTTACACATTTCATTATTTCTTTCAAAACAGATTTGAATTTTTGCACACATCACAAACCATGTGTGAATGGAGCCACATGTATGAATACAGGTCAGGGCAGTTATACCTGCACCTGTCGGCCTGGTTACACTGGGGTCAACTGCGAGCTTGAGGTGCGCGAATGTGACAGCAGCCCGTGCAAGAATGGAGGTCTTTGCTCGGTGAGTCATTTTATTCATTGAAAAGCCCCAAAAACCTTTATGTTTTTATAGTCATTGTGGCTCAATCTAAGTATATGAATTTGATTAAAACCACATGCATTTAATGAGCTTAGTGCACTGTAATGTGAATTTGGACTGTAATAAACACAAATACATGAACAATAGATTTTAATGGTACTAAAATATGACAGATTATCTTTGATGTTAAATGACTTTGCCATTTTGTGATCTGTCCATGTTCATTATTAGTGTTTTGAAAAACCTCAGGCTTAATCACTGGCCATGTTATGACCTTATTAATGGATCCAAGAATCCATTGAAAAGCCTTTTTCTCAACGTCTAGAGTTACTGTACAAACATACAGCAATACAATTGGGTCCATGAATAGCTGTATGAAACATCTGCTTCCTCTCTCGCCCTAAAGGATCTTGACAAAGGGTACATGTGCACCTGTCTGCCTGGCTTTGAGGGAACTCACTGTGAACACAGTCTGCTCACCTGTGCAGACTCCCCATGCTTTCACGGCGGGAGATGCCACGAGAAAGACAACAGGCGTAGTTACGCATGTGACTGTCCCAGAGGCTACACGGGTCTGAACTGCGAGAGGAGAGTGGATAAATGCACGACTCTGCCGTGTGCCAATGGTATGAGAGCGCTTCTTTTCTGCCTTTTACATTTAGAAATGTTGCGGATGCAGAGATGTATGCATGCATATCTATGCAAAATTGGTCACTGACACCTGTCCCACTGATCCACAGATGGCTTGTGTGTGGTCCTGGGGGGCGTTCGCATGTGCAGCTGTCGAGCGGGTTTCACCGGCCAACGCTGTGAGATCAACATCAACGACTGCGCAAACAACCCCTGCGCTAACGGCGGCACGTGCTACGACCGCATCAACGACTACGTCTGCTCCTGCGCCCTGGGATACGAAGGCCGCAATTGCGACCGGCCTTCCAACGCCTGCTCAGCCAGACCCTGTCTCAACGGCGGCTCCTGTGTGGGGATCCCAGGGAATCCGCCCGCCTGCTTCTGCCCCAGCGGCTTCACCGGACCCCACTGCGAATACTATTCTGTCACCGCTCCTGTGACCAAAGAGGAAACCCAAGATCGCTTCCAGTGGGCCGCGGTTTCTCTAGCCATTGGTTTGGTGGCTCTCGTGGTTCTGCTCTGCATGGTGGTCATTGCTCTGCGCCACATTCACAGGCAGGCATCTGGAGAAAGGACTCGTGGCGAGGCAATGAACAATATTTCGGAATCGCAAAGAGACAACTTGATCCCAACCTCCCAGTTGAAGAACACTAATAAGCAGGTCAGCCTGGAGGTAGACTGCACACCTGACAAATCAAATTACATACACAAGAACTGCCACTTGGACTACAATTCATCAAAAGAGTTCAGGGACATCGTTTCCCAAGAGGACAAAAGTCATAAATACGAAAAGTGTTTAGAAGAGAAAATACCATTGAGTAGAATGTACAGGTAAGAAATGGATTTCATGTCACTTTGATAAATAGAGGTGTTTGGATGAATTGAATTTGCTTTATTATGCTGAGGTCATGCTCCATTAGAGTGCCACCCAGTATATTAACCTTTGCACTTAGCGCTCGCCTGATGACCGTAATACGAACATCAATACTGGCTAAAAGAAGTTAACCGCAACACACATTTACACGTTCAAATGCGGATTTTACTCACGGGCCCTAAGGCATTGACAGCAAGAAGCATTTTTACCCCATTAAAAGATTTTTTATTGATTTGGACCTCACAACAAAAGCTTTTTCCTCTTACAAGGATTTTCTTACATCAGCCTCTGTAAACAAAGTGAAAGAACAAAACGCTATAAAACTAAAAAATGAGCCGAACACATTTACCCCCATCTCAGCACAATAAATAGCTGCCCCATGTGCTTTTACTTTGTGTTAACATGAAGCGTGATTTGTGTGTGCAGGGAAAAGCCAGAGTGTAGGATATCAACGATATGTTCCCCAAGGGACTCCGTGTACCAGTCTGTGTTTGTAATAGCAGAGGAGAGGAGTGAATGTGTCATAGCAACTGAGGTAAGGAGGATCATTTCATTTCTTAATATGTCTGCATGTTTCAAGCAGGGATCTGCTGGCAGTGTTCAGCATTTTATCATTCTGTCAAGTGTCTACTAATCTAGCCTACTGAACAGAGGCTTGTTAATAAAGAGAAAAGTGATAAATCTGCCATTTAGGCCACTGTATGATTTTCAAGTTGTAATGAAACTATGATTTTCTTATTGTACATATTGAGAGGAATGCATTAATTCCAAAGCATCATCTAAGCCTCTGTTTTGTTTTTACTCTTCCCACAGGTATAAATTACAGGCTGATGTCTATGAAGATAGGAGACAAAAACACAATCAAAGCAGAATCTTTTTCTGGATTGTTTACAAAAATACTTAGAGACTGGAGACTTATATTGACGTCCACTGCTGCACTGAGAAACTTGAGAAACTGGAGAGAGCAGAGTCCTGCTCATCGAATGCAATAGTTTAGTTTTATGGTGAAGAAGTGTTTGTGTACAAAACGTGTACAGTCCTGGATGATTTCTGAACTCTTCTGCTACGGTATGTTTTTCCCCCGTGGGCTGAAAGAAAAAGGGACTTCTTCGAGGAAAAAAAAAATCCTTTTGCGGTAATCATGGACACGTCATCCGCCAAGTAATCAATAGAAGGTGCCAGGGACTTCCAAACCTTCAACCAGCATTGCCAGCTATGCAAGAATGAGGAGGGGAGCACCAATCAGAGAGCTTACCCAAACAAATCAACAATGAGCGCTATGAATGTCTCAGAAGAAAAAAAAACTGCTAACATCAATCATTTAAAAAGACTTTTTGCTCTCCTCTCTACAATAAGATTGTAAGCAGCTGAAAATTCACAAAAAAGCCTTAAAAGAATTAAATAGAGTGCTATGTTTGTGCCCAGGGTCTTCTTGGATTGTTTTTTTTGTTTTTTTTTGAGAATTTAAATCAACATGGAAAGAAAAAAGAAGAAAAGAAAAATATCTTGCAAAACCGTAATACGCAGAACTGTGCCAGCAAGATCCAAGAGGAAGTTAAGTTGACTTCTTTTATGCAACACGGCCCATGAGTACAAGACAAGAAATGGACAGAAACAGAAAAAACAAAGCGACTGCTCACCACTGACTGCCTATAATTAGTTTTGAGAATACAGAACCAATAATGTAATTTTTTAAAAAGTGATTATTTCCAGAGTTAATTTAATAATGACACACTGCTCTTTATATGTTTTATACTATTATTTTGTATATAATGCATATTTATAAGAAACCAGACATCTGAAGAATAAAAAAAGTTAATTCCTTCAAGCTATTTGTGTTCTTGAAATTTCTGTGTATTATATATATATATATATATATATACAAACAAATCAACAATTTGGTTACAAATAGGCCATTTCTCTGTGAACTATTTTCTCTCAATCCTGCAAAAAAAAAAACCTCACAAGCCCCTCCTTCCCCTTCCCCAGTTGTAAATTGGCTTGAAATTTAAATCCGTTGCCTCGGATACAGGCCCCTTGAGCTGGAAATTTTGAAACAAAGACAGGCGAAGAGCGCAAACGACAGAGGAGCGGCCCCTCCTCAGAAAACCGAAACAGATGCCCCAGGGTGCAACCTTGCCCTGCCATAAAAACAGCAGCATATGCCGCCCCTCTCACTAGGCTCATCATGGCGCTGCTCTGCAGAGCACCCATAAAGAAAGCACACACACTTATCTACAGACGCAAACGAGTTCCAGCTCTGAGGGCCTCAGCCTCGCCTTCGGGGCTAAAGGAGACATCTCGATCCCCAACAAAAGAATCGACCGGAGCTGTGCACGTGGCCTTGGCGCCCACAGATGGGTATCAGTGGCATTATGCACTCCAAAAATGCAGCGAATAGGAAAAAAGTGAGGTTTTAATTACAAAAATAATTCAATTAATCAAAGACTCTGTCGGCCTGCCAGAGCAGGACAGCCTGTACAGAATCACCTGAAGGGTGCAAAGGTCAGCTTAGGCTTGATAGGCAATTTAAATAGTTAAAAAATAAGGCAATTTGGACTTTCATTTGATGTTCAGCTCTAAGATTCATCCTTCCCATCACCCTAGCCAAAGTCAATATTATGAGGCCCCATGCAAGGCAGCAGAGGGCCATGCAGGAGATGCGTTTTTGAGGTTTACTAAGTACTAAACCAGGTCAAGCTCGGGTTTCTTTCCATTCCAAAGAGCAACATAATCAACAACCGACAACAAATCTGTGCCACGCAAACACACTCCACACACATATCCTGTTCATCCGTGTCATCTAAGCATCCTTGTCTTTGCGTCTGTGCTTGGGTCAAAAGGACACTTAAGAAGAATAAACACATTTCGGAAAGGATCCGAGAGAATTTCCGTCAGCGGCCGGGGCGTTAAACACTTGTTATCGCAGCAATTAGTCTTGCGCTAAAGCTTTCGCAATGCAACCTGTTACCCGAACCCCTCCCGCCGCAACTGCAAGTGTGTATATATGTGTGTGTGTGTGCGTGTGTGCTCTGCTCTCTGGCCTCTGGGTCTAAATCGCATGGCCAGGCATTCTCATTGTGTTATAATCACTGCATCCTGTTTGTGACCTAGTGACATCATTTCCTGCTTCCTGTCTGATTAAAAAATGCAGAACATGCCGGCACTGGCCAAACGCTTTTCTCACGCATCTCTTTCTTTCTTCGTTCTCTGTATTTGTACGGATCCCGAAAAGTTTCAGGAAACGAGCTCATAACAAACAAATAGGGAGGGGGGGGCATCAAATCAAGACTATTGATTTCATTTCAAGAGTATTTTGAAATCTGGGATGTAGAATGTGAAAACATCCTTGATAGGAGGATGCTAAACATTCATTAGATTTTGACACAGTCTGCAACACAAATTAACCTTTTCTGAACCTGAAATTACACATTAATGCATTTAAATGCAATACTAAAATGTACAATCTAAAATACACAATGTCCAAAACACAGCTACCATGAGCCAGAAATCCAGCAAACTCATAGGCCCTCCATCTAAAATTTCCTCTCACCAACACTAGATGTCACTAAACTGCCCATGAGGTTTGTACAGCAACACAAACATATTATTATTTAACATAAAAAAACATTGTGCTGTCTGATATTTATCACAGTGTTAATGTTCTTTTAAAGTATGAAGTTAATGAAATATTAAAATATTTAACCATGTAACAAAAATGTACAAATTAAAGCAATTCTCAAAAGACTTCTGTCATTATTTACTCTCCTTCATTTTCTCCTTTGTGACATTCTCTCTTCTGAGGAACATAAGAGAAGATCTTATGATGATCTAAACTGTTTTCTCCATATAACTAATGTCAAAGGTATTCTGTGTGGTTTTGGACCCCATTCACTTTCATTCTGTGGACAATAATAGTTGCAACTTTCTTCAGAAAATCCTTTTAATTTAAATATTTAAATATGACGAGATATATAAAAAGTAAATAAAGAAATTAAAACTAAGATCAAAATTGCATACAAATTGATGATTAAAATAAATACATAATTATCAAACATTCTGTAGTGAATTTGTAGTGAACCAAAAAACATTTTTTTTAAATTACATAAAGTACACCATGTCTGAAACGTTCCCTGTATTTTATCGTGAATGGCAGGAAGAATGTTTAAGTGCACTATATGTATGCATGGGGCATGGGAATGTATTTTTTCCTAGATTTTGGGTCTGTTTATTTTGGGTGTAGATTTCTTGGTCTCCACCCTATGGCAAGCTCATTCTCTACTCCTGTGACATTCCTTACTCATACAGGCCATGTGTGTTTTTGTTTTTTTGTTTTTGGACATTTGACAGCGGTATATTCCTGGCTAGCTGAAACTAGTTCAACAACATAACGTCAAACTAACATGAGCCAACGTAAGCAGCAGGAAGATCTGAATGTCACACATTTTTTTAAATAATGAGCTTTACGTATCAATTATAGTATAATTACATTGATTAAATTAAACATTCAATCGGTTATGCTAATAAAATGTTCAGTAATTTGATCAACAGCCAAAAACAGTATGGTTTCAGTAACTGCTAAAAAGAAGCAAACAAACAAACGGCAAGTACAACACATGCACAATTCACATGACCCTCTTTCCATTCTGCATTTGTCATTCATATAAGGTCAGTGGGGGCCTAGCACGTCCGCGTCTAAGGTTGGAGAAAGTAAACAGGCTGTCCCGTGAAAGGTCTGGTCTCTGGAGCTCCCCCGTCTGCCTGAGCTATAGGCAGAGAAAGGCTTGTGCATCATGTAGACCTTTAAGGAGCTTACATGTGCTTGTATCTTATGATGCCAGCTAATACCTCTATTTATAGATAATCCTATTTTAACCAAAGAAGAGCCTAAGCTATACTACAAGGAAACATCCAGGGGTGGCCAGGGGCAGAGGGGTGTTTTGTTTATCAACCGAAATTGGACTAATTTGAACTTTTTATAAGAAAAAAATAGAAGCAATAACAAATGCAATATTGTCTATGATCTAATCGTTTTGAAATTCAGTGATTCATTTACCTGGAAAAAAATAAAAACAGGTTGCAAAAATGAAATAACATGGGTTAGCTACTTATAAAGTATGCTTTCTGTTGACATCAGAACCGCATTGCAACATTAGGGAATATTAAATGAGTAACTAGGAGACTAATGGCTTATAAACTGAACTGACAAAACTCGTCAACCTTAGATGTAAATCCCATATACAGCTGACAAAAGAATTGTGACACTCCTGAGATCACAGATCTGCCCTGCCTGTATTTCTTCATAGTTTGATGATGCTGTCATGTTGTTATTCTCAGGCCGGACAGATATATAATGGCAAAGAAACATTAATCTAATAAGACTCAGAATCTTCAGGCAGACAACAGGTCAGCACATAAATATTTGTTTTTCTAAGAACATGATGCAATTCTAAGGACAAACAACATGTACTCAGTGTACTTTCTGAATTTATGGTACTGATAACCTTAACTTTATCGTAATATATATACTGTCAAGAATGTGGCACTGGATGTTACAGGTTTGTAGAAAGATATATGAACAGTTGTTTATGTACTTATTGGAAAGGACTGAAATATGCCACACTATTATAGAGATTACAGACAAAGGAGATCTAAAATACAAGCCGATGCCATAGCTTAAAAGATCTTTGGGAAGAAACTAATCTGTCTCAGCAGTCATGATAGGATAAAACTGAATGGAGATTTCTGAAGGATGTAACAATTTCTAGTGGCAATGCAAAATTCATTAAATATTTGACTAGAGTACTGCATTAAATGGAATTCGTGGACATGCTTTGTAGCATCATCTTGATTTATTTATTACATTATATTATATTATATTATATTATTATGGCTCAGAGATGCTGAGTTACACTCCAGGATCCTTGCGATAGAAGAATAGATGGATGTTATATTATTTTCTGATATATTATGTCCTATTTTAATATATGAATCATTATATAATCCAGTGAAGACTTCATACGAGGTCAAATCCGTTTCCTTGTATGTGCATTCAGCAGTGCTTTTTGTGTCAAGTAACATTCTTAGAAGGTCTGATGCAATAGTCTCAGTACGTACTGTTCTAGTATCACCGCTTGAAACGCTTGTTTCAAGTTGCATCAGCCGAACAGACTTTAAGCGACAGATTCTCTGACCAATGAGCTTGAGAGTATTCTGTGACTGACGTCTGGCTCGCCTATGAAATTAAACAACCTCTCACGTTTTTTCCTGATCCGTGAGCCAATCCGACAGCTATGCGCTTATAGAGACACGGCGAGAGGATTTGATTGGATAGAGGATAAAACGTCCCGCCCTATCTAAGCTGTGATTGGTTAGAATTTTGAGCAAGGTCAGATACGCCCATAGACACCGTCGCATATAGTCTGCCTCAAAGCAGCCTACATTTCATCATCCGCCGAGGAAGAAAAGCAGTACGGCTGTCTAGGGCGCGCGAAAGCAACGGTTGAAAGGCTATTTCTTCCGACTTTGAACTGTCGTGGGATAGGCTGGCTAGAGGTTTATTGGTAAACAGCAAGCTGGCCGGTGAGCTAGCAACAGCTTTTGTGTTTTATTCTAGCCGATAGAGCCGAAGAGGCCAAGATGGAGTTTTAAGGCAATGATGCGGTAACTGCACGGCTTCGGCATGCACCAGGCAAAGAAAAGCGATTTGCGGGACTTCACCATCACAACTGCCAAGCAGTTGGGCTCTGATACCGTCCGCGGTATAGCCGTGAGCCAACCGATACCTCTCCTGCTTGATAGGAGGAAGCTAACGCTAGCCAGTTAGCCTGTGGGCCCATTCATTTAGCGTAAAGCAGCTGTTACATCAAAGCGTAAACTTCTACCCTTTCTATCCTATACCATCCTGTAAAGATGAAACCTCAAGACATCGTCACTGGGAAATCCAGTCTGTGGATCTTTGGGTACGGCTCGTTGGTTTGGAAACCAGACTTCAAGTACAAGAAGAGCAAGGTCGGCTTTATTAAGGGGTACAAGAGACGCTTCTGGCACGGGGACAATTTTCATCGTGGAGATGATGAAATGGTGAGTTTCTTCATTTATACAAATTCATAGTTTTCTTAACGTATAATCAAATACCTGAAGAGCATCCTGTATTGAAACTCATTGACTTTTGCGTATTTCCATGACAGCCTGGAAGAGTGGTGACGCTCATCGAGGAGGATGACGTAAGTGGAACTTCCCCTTTTAGAGGAACTACGCTATGAATAGACAACCGAGAAATACCCAATTTCTTTTTCTTGCGTTGTTTCAAACCTGATTGATTTTTTTTATATACTTGTATTGATTAGAAACAAGTAGATAAAATGAAAGCAAATTGTGACTGACCCTGGCGTTCTACCCAACAACTTTTATTTCGGGTTTGGAACAACATGAGATTTAGCAAATTGTCTCTTTAAATACTCACTATATATGACTAACCTTGTGTTTTCATACACAGGCGTGCACCTGGGGTGTTGCTTTCGAAGTGACTGGCTCTCAGGTCGAGGAATCTCTCAAGTATCTGAACGTAAGGGAGGCAGTAAGAGGCGGCTACCTGACCCAGGTCGTAGAGTTCTTCCCGCAGGGCATGAACCAGTCACCTGTCCAGGCTCTGGTTTACATCGCCACACCTGACAACCCTATTTACCTGGGGCGTGCCAGCACAGAGGAAATCGCTGCTCAGATCGCTGTATGCAAGGGGAAGTCGGGCCATAACATAGAGTACCTGCTTCGCCTGGCGGAGTTCATGAGAGTCAGCTGCCCTGACGTGGACGACCCTCACCTGTTCTCCATCGAGGCAGCTGTTCTTGAAACTATTAGACCCATATTGTTAGCAGGCTAGATACCTGTATCTTCTGTAAAACACTAAATAGATCAGCATTTAGTAAAAACACTAGGGTCCTAGCATTAAGTCAATGCTGCCGTCCTTGAGGTGTGATTAAGTGGCTATTCAAATATTTAATTCTCCCTATACCAAGCTTTTAAAACTTACTGTACGACAGTAAAGATACTGTATTAAGGGAACATGGTATTTAAGGGTGTCTGTTATTCTATAGTGTGACATCATGCATACTGTCAGTTCTCATTGTCTTGTGCTCTTGATCCAAGTATGTGGTGCTGTAGTGCAAAGGCATGCTTGTGTGACAATGTATTGCCAAAGTTTGTCCAGTTTTAAAAAAGCATTTTTGTTTTGAATATGTGGGCATGAAACCTCGATACACTTCCATTTTTTAATTTGCACTGAAACAGAAAACTGTTAAGCCATTACAATGGTTTTTCTTTTGCACATTAAAGCCTTCAGAGAACCAGGAACCTGATTGTCAAGTGTGTTTGGTGTGAAGTGTTGAATGTGTAAGAAAGACATTTGAACCTGGGGGCACAAAATAGCAAAAATTAACCAAATTTAACTCCAATAGATCTGCATTTTAAAAATAGGTTGGAAGTTGGTGTAAGAGAATGCATAGTCAAAAACATATGCGAATGTTTCAAATCATTGAATCAATGTTTATTTATTTTTTTTCTCCAAGTTAGTAAAAGGACCGTTTGGGTTTTTTCTCTTCAGGTATTTACACTGACCTATAAAAATAGACAAGCAATTGCGGGAAAATGGAGAACTTTGAAAGGGACAATACCCTTTAAGTATTTACATACATAGAACATTTATCATAACATATAACAACATTTAAAGACAAAATAAACCCAGAAATGGCCTTCCTCAAAACCATAGCCATATGTCACAGATGCAACAAAATTATTGACTTTTCATCATGTTATTTAAAAATAAAACAGCTTTGATACAATTTACAACTAGCACAGATCATCATAAATTACCAAGTTTTAACTTAAGCTATGATACATTTCACATCCAAGTATTTTAAGTCACGATCTGAGCAGTGACGTTTTTCAAGCAGCACTCACTTCAGACATTTTTTCATTGCATTTACTACAAAAACATTGATTTCTTGTATTCTTCCCAAGAGAAAATATATATTAGTATTTAAGCCAAAATCTTTGAATTTGCAGCAAATAAACATAGAAAGAAGGCCATTTGGTATTTTAATTGAACAAATGTCAACAAGTCTGTCCTACAAAAATAAGAGCGATTTTACAAAAGCAGTCTTATCTGTTCCTATGTGTTCAAGGTAAAGACGTTGTTCGAGAGATTGTTTGATAACCAACATTCCTCCCTCGTTCCCATTTCAACTCATCTCTGCTCAGAATGATGCCGAACATCTCACGATCAGTGCCAGAAGAGGAATGAAAACGATTTGATCTTTCATTTGGCCTTGTTGCCCTTAGCTTACTTAGTCACCGGAAAACAAAAAACAGCTGTCACTGGAATAACAAACTCTTTTGTCAGCCTTTACAATGGCTATTTTCTATAAGAATGGACAATTACTTAAATTTCATATTTGGAAGATCAAATTCTCAATGGAAGAGGGACTTGTTTTTGCTTTCAGGAAAGTGCGCAACCTCCTGTTCCTGCTCACCAGCCACTGAAAATGGATGCTAAACTGTGGTGGGCATCAGGTCGGGTTTCACAGTGACAGTAGGGCTTGTGGTGTGATAACGGCTGGGCATCGTAAGCGTGAGAATTGCCAACCTGGGACTGAAAATGCACTGGCCATGCTACAACTGAAAAGTGAACGTTCACAAGCTGCTACCGCCCACTGTGGTTGCTAGGTCCTTTGCCTCTCTTAGTGGGGTTGGGTTGGCTTTGTGAACTGCCATGTGCTAAAGTCTGCGAGTTGGTGGCCACAGCACTTCCTTTACCCTGGGGGGAGGAGGTGCCAGCTGGAACAAAGGCAGGTGTGGTTGAAGAACGAATGAGAGCCGGTTGTAAGGAGCCAGTAGCTGGAATACCTGGAAGAGGATTGATTAACAATGGATGACCTGTTTTAGACCTTTTCATCAGGAGATCTGCCAGTCAAAGTCCAATCTGTTACCTTTGGACACACTGTAGCCGTATGCGGCATATGCAGCTGCAGACGCCGCTGCTGCCCCCGCCATCGCCCCTGCCATGGCTGCAGCACTGCCCGCGGTGGACTTCCGTCCTCTTCCCTTCCTCACAGAAGATGACTTCCTGGCTCCTCCAGAGCCTTTGGGTCGTCCTCGACTCCGACCAGACCTTCCCCTGCCTGGACTCGATATATCTTGGGAGGAGACACCTGAGAGAAAGTAATGTGATGAAATGGGTTAGGATTAAAGGATTAGTTCAGTTCCAAAATAATTTACTTACCCTCACGTCATCCGAGATGTTCATGTCTGCCTTCAGTAAAGAAATTGAGATTTTTAAGGAAAACACTCCAGGATTTTTCTCCATATAGTGGATTTCAACGGAAGCCAATAGGGCCTTTCACACTGCCTTAGTTCCAGAACTAAAAGTGCAGTACAAAAGTACTGGGATGATTTTGCGCAAACCATTTATTTCCAAGTACCATTTAAAGGGTTGCATTCGCACCAAAAGTGGGCACTAAGAAGTGTGTAACAACAAAAACAAAGAAGAACAACATAAACAGGAGGATGGAGGACGCTGTGATTGAAGCTGTGTTTTTGTTGTGTGACGTGGGATTCACAATAATGGATATGGAATGTTGATACATCAAGTGATTGGAAGAATGGAAAGGAGGACTAAGACTGGCAGTGCTACATGCCATTGAGGCTGATAGAAGCAGAAAACACTGTTGACAGTAAAGTGTTGACACCTATTGAAGTCTTCAGGCAAATGCCTTTTCAGACAATGTTTACAAAGTATAGCTTGTTTACACAGCCTTTTTGAATCATGGTGGGTGGAGTATTTTCATACCCGTTTAGCCAATCCTGTCCCTAATCCTTTTTCCTGGGCTGGGATTGTGTAGAGCCTTTTGAAGCTGAAATGAAATTTGGACCTTCAACCCCTTGGCTCTCATTGAAGTCCTCTATATAGAGAAAAATCCTGGAGTGTTTTCCTCAAATTGTTGAATTTTTTTTCCAACTTAAGAAAGAAAGACATGAACATGCTGGATGACATGGGGTGAGTAAATCATCAGGAATTTTTTTATAAGGCATTCTGAAAATGCAGCTTTTGCATCACAGGATTAAATTAAATTTTAGTATATTAAAATGAAAATGTAATATATTTTTGATCAAATAAATACAGCCTTGGTGAGCATAAAAGACTTCTTTTAAAAACCTTAATAAAACTACCAATTCTCAAACTATGATTTCACAGATCTACAATTATTTAACAGATTATGTGCCAGCCAAACAAATTCTTCTAAATTGCCGGTGTGTGCCATTTTTCCTCTAATCCTCAGTTTATTATGAGGTTGTGTGCCAAGGCTGTCTGAGCCACTGCGGCCCAGACTCACGCACACCACGTCTCCTTCATAGCCACAGTTCTGCTCGCATTTCACAGGCAAGCTCAATTCCACAACCCTCTGCGCTCTCAGCTTTATGGCCTAGACTGCAACACTGCTTATTAGCACTACTCATCACTCGACAGGAAGGCAGCCAGATCTGTGCTAAATGCGACCCTGTTAAACTATATTTAGGGATTTGAACAGTAAAACAATAAGCCCCAACAAACACATATAAGACCAGACAAGCAAGAAGTTGTGGCAAAGTGGTGAAAGTTTGAGTGTCTTTGGCTGCACTGTCACTGTTCTGCACAGAACACTATTTAGAGTCGCAGCTTTAGGATAGATAAGAGAGCAGTTTTTGTATGTATTTGACAGTTTAAGCACAATAAGAGAGAAAGAAATTAATTTAACCGCTTTCTGTGTGCTTGATTCATATATGTGACTTAGACACATTAAATTTAGACACATTCTGAGGGCACCTAAGACTTACTGTATATTACATTGTGTAAAAAGGGGCAGAAAAAGGTCTCCTTTATTGTGTGAAATTTTAGGTATATGTGTAATACAACAACGCTTTTTGTGAGCTATATAGTCTGAATGTAATTAAAAATTGATCAAGGGCACCCACCATTCATGGTGTCAGACACAGAGCCGGCGATGGAAGCGGGAGAGTTGGTGGCACGAGACTGTGGAGCAGAAGACACAAGTTCGTCCACAATTACCAGCATGTCGCTGCTGCTTTCGTCTGCAGGAATGGAGCTGGGCTGGAGCTCACTGCTCAATGAGATCTGCAGGGACACACAGTTCTGGGGGTGAGACGGGGACAGAGGGACAGCACCACGAAGGAAAGACAGCAGGACCAGAAGATGGACGAGGAGGAGGAAGAGCGGCGTGAGATCAGAGTAGCAAGTAAATGAGAGGATGTGGGTTGACAATGGCATAATAGCTCTATAGAAATCATCCATTCTTCTGGAAAGTTCTCACATGATTGTTTTGTGGACTCATCCGCTAAAGAAATGTCATTACAGGACCAGCACTGTACAATAATTCTTCCTGACACCATGACTTCTGCAATTCAATTTAAACATGATCAGGATCACACATTTCAATCCAGTCCAGGAAGTGCATACTAGTAGTCTCATACATTCTTACCTCACTGAAGGGGCTAGGCATGGCAGAGTCCATGTCCACACTGATGAATGAGTCTTCTCCATCTGCCGACAAATTGGAGTTGTCTGCAGATGGGACAAAAGGGATGACCACATTCACACCTTCCTTCTTCCTCTTAGTGTCTGGGTCATCTTCTTTTCTCTTCTTTAAAATGAGAGGGATGCATGGAAACAGGACAATTGGACAAGGATGGTTAGGGCATTTTTTGAGGTTCACATGCAAGGTTTTTAAGGTTTATTCACATATACGTTTTATTTTTTATATTTATTTCATGTCAAGTGTTTAGTTAAAGTTTCAATCATTTTGATTTGTGCTGCTGTCATTTTTGGTAAATTTTGTAATAGTTAGATTTTTTATTATTTTGTCTTTATTTCAGTTGTTTGCTAAGTTTTTGATTTTATATTTGATTTTATTGTTTTTTACTTGTCTAACATGTTTGAAAAATTAATAAAAATATTATAAGAAAAAAGAAAATGGTTTTTACTTACCTATTTCTAATAGTTCTAATAGTTTTTAGTTACCACACGTACTTGTGTGGTGTACATATATATATATATATATATATATATATATATATATATATACACATACACATACACACACATATATTTGGGAAACAGTTTTTACTCTCTTCAGGTAAGAACCATGTTTATTTGACTAAAATCGTTTGTATCATTTGAAATGTCACTGTTGATCAATTTAATGCATCCTTGCTGAATAAAAGTATTCATTTAAAAAATAATAATAATAATAATTACTTACCCCAAATTTTGGAATGGTAGTGAAGTTTAATTGATATCGAGCTAAATGTCAAATTAGTGCTTTCAACCAAATAATCATTTTTAATCGCATCCAAAGTAAGGGTTTTTTTTTAAATTATATATATATATATATATATATATATATATATATATATACACACACATATATATATACACACACACATATATATATTTTTTTTTTTTTTTTTTAAACAAAAACTTACATTTTGGATGTGATCATTCGCAATTAATCATTCGACAGCAGTAGTTAAAATGTGTTAGTATAAAAAGTGCTATTAACAATGAACAATACTTGTAAAAAATTTATTAATCTGAGTTAGATAATGTTACCCAATGTGACTATTGCATCTCTTGTTGTTTTAGGTCCAGGTGAAAAGGGTATGAAGAGGTTAAATCCTCTTGTTTTTCAGGATGACAAGATTCCACCCAAGTCCCCCCGTCCACGTCGCAACATCTGGCTTTCCCGTAGCCAATCTGACATTTTCTCTCGTAAACCAGCTCGCAAAGTGAACGTCCAGGACCCTTACTACAACCCAGGACCTAGGGGCTTCATACACGGTCAACCGAAAGTCAACCCTTTCAGTGCCAGAGAGGACTTAAAAGGTGGAAAGATCAAGTTTTACGACATGCCCAGCAAGTCGGTCTTCTCGCTCATGTTTGATTTGCACTCTCCTCGTGGCAGTCAAAGCTCATACCAGCCTCATCCTAACATCAGCACGGGAGCCTCTGGAAACAGCTGCACCCCGACCTGGCCAGAGACCTGGCAGCTGCCTGGTCGCCAGTGCTACTCCCTCCCCGTCTCTCCCCAGCTGCCCCACTCGGATGTCGTCTTCTCACCTCACCCAACATCCAAGAGCGAGGCCGGACAGCCCAGTGGTGAAAGCAAGCAAAAAACATTAAGCAGCTGGGCCAAAAAGTACGCTGTTAACGAGATCCCTCCCTACAAACCGCGAGCCGAAAGACAGGAGGAAGTGGGAGCAGCAGAGGACTGGTCTTCTCTTGTACCCTCTGAAGGAGGAGAAGCAGAGGCCATGGACTGCTCCAGCAGCAGAGGAAGCCCTGCGGACGATAAGGACACAATCCTCAGCCAGATACAGAACGGAAGCATCGGCAGCTTATGCGAGGACATGGAGGCTGAAGACCAGGATGGCTTAATGATCTCCAACAAAAACTCTCTCACGCTGAGCATGTCTGTAGAGCCACAGGAACTATGTCCGATAGTCCTCACAGCCTGCAAAGCCACATCTTCAGGAGAACGCATCTCCAGATGTGATATCTAGATGATTGAAGGGCACACGCCAGCCTGGTTGAGGACGCTTCAAGTGTGAACTGATCAGATGCCACACGAACAGAGATTATATTGGTTAAATATTTAATACGATTATAAGTTGTATATATTTTTTCCTTTGGGGGATGTAAACCCTTGTAACTTAAGCTAAAAGGGCGGCTTGGATTTTTTGAGAGAGCAGGAAACCGAGGTGTGAAACACTGATCCAGTCCATGCGGTAGTAATTACCCATCACACTATGAAAGATACGTTGGACGTCACCTCACACAGGGCTAATGATGTGATTTTATTTTTTATTTTTTTTCTTTACAATACATGCTATTGGTTGCACATACACATATGCTGTTTTTGTTTTTAATTTGTCCACAAACTGTATTCAGTTTCTACATGTTTAATTATAGAATTTATCGAAGAACAAATGTCTTTGGAGAAAGGTCTTTTTTTTGCACTGCATGGGCTTAGAAAATATACAGCAAACATTCCATGTCGTCTCGCATCTTAAAAAGCTCCTGTTTTGATCCTACGCTAACGGTGTGTGTGCCATGGTAATTTCAAAACGAGGATCATTTTCACTCTTTTGACCTCAGGTCTTCAAAAAAAAAAAAAAAAAAGTCCATGTCTGTATCTACTTAAAGTCGTTATTGCACTTGAAATAAGTTAAATGGTTTGAACTTTGTTTTTAATCTATTATTTGTCACTACATTTCTATGCAATAAATTTAACCAAGGCATGATAGTTTTATAGAGAGGATTTATTTTGATATTTATGAGAAAAATAATTTTTACTGTGTCTGTGAACTGTTTAAACTGTGTTGTTTATATAAACTGATGAATAGAGATTTCTGTACATGTTGAAAATGGTCAGTTCTTGCTAGTTTAACTCTATTTTTCTGCTTTTTTCAGTCCTGACTGTTTTCCAACACTTTTAGATTGTAGATTTGTAACTGATTCAGAGATGTATATTTCTACCAAAGACAGATCAGGACTTATTTTGCCCATTTATATGGCTTTAATTGTTTAAATGCATGTGTGTATTCCAAGTTGTTTAAAATAAATTCAGAATGTCTTATTGGTATTTATTGTGGCTTTGCTTTATGACCTAAACCAAGCTTTTAAAGGTTCTTTCATAGCTTCTATAAAGTCTATCTAGTCTAGTACACTTACAAAAATAGTCTTATCTACCTTGATTTAGGTTAAAATAAATCAGAAGAATAGACAAGCCATGGACAGGAAACCGTAGAGAAACGCAAGATTTTATTTGACCAAAATGTACACAAAATTGAAATCTGAAAATCAAAGGTTTCTATGCAGTTCCTTCGGGTTTTACCGCAGTGCTTTTTCCCCAGACGTAGTCCATCTTGTGCACATGAGCCTTTGAAGACTTAGAGAAGGTGCTTTTGGCTACATGTAGAGGAACAGACTTGCCACTGAGGAAGAGCTTATTGAGACATGCAGGGATGAGAGGAGCAGTGCTGGATTCTTCTGTGTTTTCTGTCAGATTTCTGGCATAAGCAAAAATATAGCCGGTCATGAAAGCATCAAACCCTGCTCGGTGAGTCCCTCCTTCCGCTTTCTTCTCTTTTGGTCTAACGGGAGCTTCGGAAGATGCTTCTGGCTGAGATTCCTCATTTCCATTCTTGCTGGCCGCTTTCCCAGGTTCAAACGCATGGGTGGCATCTGCTGGCTCAGAGCTTGCTGACTTCTCCTGATGTTCAGGGGGTGCTGGTTCAGATACGGGCACTGCCTGGTCCAGCTCAGTTTCTTCAAAGTGTGACCTTTTGCTCTGTGGGGAATTGCATGTCTCAGAAGACCCTTGAGAACCTTTCTTTTTGTTCTTGCGCTTCCTTTTCTTCCTCTTGTCTTCTCTGATCTTCTCATCATGCTGGATTATAAGGTCTGTATCATGTGACATGGAGCACTGAGAGCCATTAGCGCACCATCCATACGCCTAGAGCAGAAAAAAATTAATGTGTCACATACAAAATGTTGTATTTTGGATTATAACATCTCTTCAGGCCTAAGAAATACAATCATTAAAGGGTAAGTACTGAAATGAGATCCGTTAGAATAATATTCACAGAATACGACAAGCATGATTTTCAGCTAGTGGTTTTGTTTTGTCAAACAAAAACAAAAAAACCCAGTAATTGAATTAGAGGAACTCACAGAGAACTGAACGCAGATGTTGAGGCCGCCATCCTGATTCTGGTTGTCCAAGCACGGCCTGTAGTCTATGTAGCTCTGCATGTTGCCTGTGTATTTACAAAACTCTAGGAACACATGACTCCCATTGCCACCTCCCGCAATGGCTTTGCTATTTTCCAACTTACTGTGCAGGACAAAGAAAATAACTGACATTTTAGGCACTGCACAGACATGTACACTTTTATATATTTTTGATATAGTGAGATATTCCACTAACCACTTCTTATAAGCATATTCCAGGTATGAGGCTGTAAACCGCAGTTCGTACTCCGTTGCATACTTGGTGTCATAGATGCCTGAGGGAAACATCTGGGATAGATCGGCAATGAAGGTGCCCAGTCGATCAGGAAGATGGGCATAGAAGCATTGGTACAAGAAGACCATGTCTATCAGACCATTATGGACCACTAAGGGCTTGTTGGCCCTAAGCAGTTCTACGAACAAGGAGCGCAGGTTTACCCCATGGGCATCACCTCCCTAAAACAAGCACAGAATACACCTACTTAGGTCTCAATTCTGAAAATATCAATGTTTTTTGTTAAAGGTTTAATCATACTCACTTTATCGTTACCCTTATAATAAGAAATGCCTTCAGCATATTGTTTGTTGAAGTCAAATCCGTGTTGTACAAGAAACTGCACTGACTGCGGTTCAATGATGTACTCCTCTGAACAAAGCAAGGTCAGATTGTAAACCTGGACCAGGTATGTGCTGTCCGCCTAGAAACAAGAAATATACAAGAATAAATGTATTGTTTGCTTTAAGACTACAAAAAATGTAAACGGCAGAGACTTACTTTGTCGTCAAGCTTTTTATAACAAGCAAAGCCCAATGAAAGTATGGACCTTGTGCGAGCTGCATGGCATACGGCTTTGTACCTGTCTTCAATGGATCTTTAAAGGAAAGAAACAAGTAAAAAAAAAACATTACCACGTCTCCAGTCCTTTAGGATATCGGATAAGAATATTTTAGTCCCACGACTCACTCAGCTAGAAGAGCTTTCCTTGATCCGAGACCACTCAGTTCCTACAAGAGACCGCCTTATATAATCATACTCTGTTTCGTAGATGTATGTAAACACTTGAATCTTCACAGTTTTTCTTACCGTATCAATGGCGATGAATGAAGATGTTTTAATTGCGATCACCATTGCTGCCCACAACTCCTTAAAGTTGTTTCCCTGTACATCTATAACTGGGACTATCATTGAGGATGACATTATACAAACTCACCAGACGAACTTACATCTGCGATTTTACTGAACCCAAGACTTTCTCTCTGATCGACTGTTATTTACAAGTAGAACAAAATAATGTTGCTGTCAATGCAGATATACTGTAGACGTGCTGGACATATCATTTCGTAGAGTAAAACAAATTATAATCAAAAATATCTATAAGATAATTACTCCCATCATTACACGGGTCTAGGTTTCACGTTTTTACAGCTGCTTCTGTTTTTACCCCTTAAAACTGGTAAATCTGTTTTCCACACATTCAGAAATGTAATCGCCATGTGAGTTTGTGTACTTCCGGCTGGAGTTTCTTCTGTTTTACGAGGATTGGCATAAGGCGCGTTTCCGCTACCTACTGGACTGGAGTGTGAAACTAAAAAAGACGACTTACTTAAATAATATTAATTACTTTAAAATGGACTTGAAAGATCAAGACAAATAAATTAATATATGGACACACAAACGCGCGTGTGTGTGTGTATTAATAAATATAAATTGTATGTTTATTCTGTAGGCTATAGTTGTTGTGTATATATTTATGTTTGTTCTAAACAGTTGTTGTTCTTTGTCTTACATTCTTTGGACTGTAGTTTTTGTTTTATATTTAATTGTTACTGAAATAAATACTACTGACAGATAAAAAAACACCAATAATAAGCCCAGCTGAAAAAATGTAATGTAATCCGATATGAATCTAGACTTGTGAATAAGGAACGTGCGATAAAAGCTAATTTACGATTGTTTTGCATCGTTCATGAAAATTAGAACAAATATATATTTTAACTTCTTATTTATACCTTTGTCACAATACGTGCTAAATGTGAACGAATTTTATACAGGCATAAGTAAAGTCAACTCTCAGATAACGCGTCATCAAGTTGCCTACCGAAGTTCCCGACGCCATTTTGGCTCAAACAAACTCTACATTTCACTTATTAGTAAAACACATTCGTCTTAAGAAATCGCAATTTGTACTCAATGCATTAAAGAGGCCGCCCGTAAAGTCACTGCATGCGTCTGCTAAAATAACCGCTGCATCTTTTTCTGAATTGTAAAGTATTTTTAATAATAACTACACCTGCTAAGTCCTCTGCTAGCAGTCCGTTACGTGTCACCGTTGTTGTGCCCAGATGATAAGTTAAACATTTGGCGAATGTAAATAAACATGGGTGGATGCTCCGCTCCAAACTGCTCGAACTCTACAACTATTGGAAAGCAGCTCTTTCGCTTTCCGAAAGACCCCGTGCGCATGAGAAAGTGGCTTCTAAACTGTCGCCGTGATTTTGTACCGACTCCCTGCTCCAGACTGTGCCAGGCAAGTGAACAGCTGCAGAAGACAACATTGAAGTCATTCTTCTGGCTTCCTTTTTGTGTCATCGTATATGTGTATTTTTGTCATAAATCTTCTTTTTTCCATGACTTGCAGGACCACTTTGAAGAAAGCCAGTTTGAGGAGATCGCCAGATCACCAGCAGGGGGAAGGAAACTCAAACCCAACGCAATCCCCACACTGTTCAATGTACCCGACCCTCCCTCTCCTGTCACCCCTCAAGTGGTGTTACCTGTTAAAAATGAGCCAGGTAAAGTTATTAGTACGGAGCCTCAAGGGCTTGATGAAAAATTATATTTCAGGGCTTTCTGATTTTTTCCTCCCATGTTGTTTTTTCTTTCAATCCCCTACTCTGTATACGTCATGCTGGACCATAAAACAAATCATAATGGTCAATTTGAAAATCTTGAAGCTGAGGGTGCCAGAAAATTAAAATATTGAGAAAACTGACTTTAAAGTTGTCCAAATTAAGTCCGTAGCCATATGTATAGGCCTGTAAATGATTAAAGATTAAGTGTTTATATATTTACATTAGAAAATTTACAATATATATTCATGGAACAATCTTTACTTAATATTCTAATGATTTTTGCCATAAGAGATTTATGACATTTTGATTTATGACTAGTTTTGTGGTCCAGGGTCACATATCTGAGCCAACTGACCAAAAACATAACATTATTATTATCTATATATATATGTGTGTATAATTTTTATATATAAAAACAATTCTGAAAATTTTGGGGATGAACACAGTCCCTTTAAGGTCACTTTGTGTGCTGCATATGAACATATAATGTTTTTAATATAGTGGAAAAAGACTTGAACATGGGGGACCATGGATATGCCCGTCGACAGCCCCCAGTGGATTCAGAGGAGGATGGGGTTCAGAGAACAGACGAGGAGAGACCCTGCTCTCTCTGCCAACATTATAAAACCAAACTGGAGCAGCAGCAGCAGCACACAGTCAGACTACAGAGAGAGGTAACATTCCTTCTAATAAATCAAAATAGATTGTACAAATTAGCGATTGAAAGCACTTTTTGTCATTTGTTTGTAACACAGGCAGAGGAGATGAAGAAACGTCTTTACAAACTGAGTAAAATAGAGAAGGGGCTGCAGGTTTTCCTGTTTGAGGATCAGATACGTGCCCTGACATTGGCCAAGCGTTCTCGGAGGGCAGTGTGGTCCCATGACACTTTACTGACAGCCCGTAAAATCCGCTGTGCAGTGGGGGTTAAAGGATACGAGTACCTAAGGGAACTGGGCTACCCTTTACCTTCATACAGGACGCTTTGCAATCGGCTGGAGCCCAAAATGATGGTGACCACGAGTATGCAGGATGAACTGGCAGAGCTCGGCCTGGGCATCATAACAGCTTGTGACAGCCCAGAGGGCAACGTGACGAGTGATGAAGGACTGATCGGAGTCATGACCTGAAACACTGTGTTTGTAAGAAACTGCACTAATGTTTGACTGTTTAACCAGCCAAAGGCAAAGATACAGCGGAAGATTTTTGTTTACTTGGTTAAGTTATTTTGGGTTATTGTTGTTGTTGCATTTTAAAACCATTTACATAAATACCACACCAGTCTGGAGATGATTCACTATTATATAACAAAAAGAGATATTTTGGTCTTGCTGCATCTGGCAGTGCAGCTGGAATCCCTTGATGCAAATATTGCACCCGTACTTATTTAAAAAAAAAAATTGAGGAAAACCATCAGTGGAATCATTTCAGCTGTTCGCAGAATCATAAGAATGTACCCCAAAAACCAAATGTTATCACTCTAAACGTTTTTTTTGCTACTGAGACAAAGATATTAGAAAGTTTTCGCTTGTTTCTGTGAAAGGAAGTCGACAAACGAGACTTGGCAAATGTCACTGTTTTAAAGTGGTATATTGGTAGTGGTGCTGTTTTAAAGTGGAGATGGCCCATATTTATAGAGCCACCACACAAGTGATTCATCCAGTTGCCAAACTGAGGAGACTGTTCTGAATAATAAACTTCTGTCTGTCTGCAAACCAGAGTTTCTGGTTTTATGTTTTTTCCCTTTGTGTTCATGTTTGCCACCCTTGTCTGTACGGTTTTAGTTCAACAGCTGTTTGATGGATCCCTTGTCAACTGTGTGTCTTAAAAGCATAGTTCACCCCAAAATAAACTTTATTTTTCCTTTTCTCACCCACATGTTGTTCCAAACCTGTAGGATTGACTTTCTTTTGTAGAACGCGAATGGTGGTAACCAACCGTTTTAGTTGGCTTTAACGTGTTATTTATGGTAAAGAAAAAGAAATACACAAAACACATTAATAGGGACGTTTGAGAAACATTTAAGGGTAAAACTAGTATTCATTTGTTAATGGCATCAAAAATAAAAGTTTTTATTGACAGAATATATGTGTATGTGTGCTATGCATATTTATTATGTATAAAAATGCATGTAAATATTTAAGAAAAATGTTTATATGTTAAATATATAAAATATAAAATGTGTATACATGTAAATATGTGTAAGACATATATATATATATATACACATAATAAATATACACAGTACACAGACATATATTATGTAAACAAAAACTTTTGTGTGGATATGATTAATCACAGTGAATCATTTGACAGCAGCAGTTTAATTAAATAAAAAACACTGGATGTTTAGTACTGGTGGTTACAGTTAATTTTTGTGTTGCTGTTCATGCCTGCTCGGATATTTTGAGTGTGCTGAAGGTTGTTGCTCCATGGATTAAAGTGTGTACTTTGGTCCAATCATTTCAAGGATAAAACACTGTTGTTTGCTAAACTAAAATCAATTCCTCTGCCCATCTGATGGTGTAAGATCTTTCAAGAATGTTTTTGTTAACTTTGGTGCATTTACCAGACCAAAATCTATTTTATTTTGTCATTTATTTAGCATGTGGTGCACATCTGAGACCCCTGGTCCTGTGAATGTTCCTGTGTTTGTTAAGGGAAAAGAATGAGCATTCTTATATGTTAATATCTATGATGAATTACTTTTCAACAAACCTGTATAGTAGTTGATAAACATTGGTCACTGAGGGATCCGTTGCATCATGGAAAGTAAATTTACAGATGCACTTGTTTTTCACATGATGTGATCACTGAATGTTTAGCTCAAGCAAACAGTAACCAAAACTGAGAAGGAAAATTAAATAAAACGAGCATGAACTGCCCCCAAGATT
>JAUMHE010000075.1:11572514-11594265 GCA_032359235.1 Enteromius mattozi
ATGTTTAGCTCAAGCAAACAGTAACCAAAACTGAGAAGGAAAATTAAATAAAACGAGCATGAACTGCCCCCAAGATTTTAAAGTCGCTTCAGTATTTGCAGATCGATTTATGTTACAAATGTCAACTCAAATAACCAGGAGGTCAATCAAAGCATCTTAGCAGTGTTAAAACAGCATTTTGACACTTTAAGTGTAGATTCAAAACTAAATATTTGCTTTACTTGCATGCTTTATACCTCTCTTAAGTCTTTTTATGTAAAAGGGCACACAGAAGCTTAAATCATATGTATATTTAGTGAGCTGATGTTAAATATCATTACTCATTAGTATCTTATGACAAAATTTGTTTCATGTGAAAAAGAAACCTCTCTAAAAATGTGTTCATTTTGTTATCAGCCAGTGTGTTTATCTTGTATTCATATTTATCTTGGATCCCTCACTTTGTAGCACACACTTTGTAGATCCCATCTTTTACTGGTTTGTTCTGTTTGTTTAGGGGGAGGTTTGTCCAGATTGAGAGCTTTAAAAGTGTGGACCAGACAACTTACCCCCATTTCTTTATTTTTAACACAGAGGAGGCCAAGGGTCAGAGCTTGAGGTTTGTGCTAATTGTGTCAGTTTTGTTTTAAGCGTGTATGGGATAGAATTAATGTAAAAACGAATGAATCATCAAAGTAATTGATTATGTAGTACTTTGGTTTAATGGTTGTTTTTGTTTGCAGCTGTTGCGGTGAGTGAAGTTCAGCAGACATGATGCAGGCTCTCTGGGCTCTGTGGTTGTCTGCTTTTCCAGCTTTGCTGGGAGCTTCCTCGCTGTTTGTGGAGAAGGAAAGCAATGGCTCCAGGATCTGTAAGCCTGCTCCGAAGTGGGAGATCGATGGCAAGGTTCCAATGAAGGACCTTTTAGGAAATGTAGTCGTTGTGGCTCTTCTTAAAGCGAGCTGACATTTCTGTCTCACGCAGGCTACTAGGTGAGAGATCTTGGGCCGTGTAGTTTACTGGCTCATTCTTTAAAGTAATGTCTTTCCTACTTTTTACAGTAAATATGAGAAAAGAAATGGTGAGGTGACTCAATACTGATATCTTTATACTTCCTAAAGGGACAGTTCAAACAAAAATGAAAATTTTGTCATCATTTAGTTACCCTCATGTCATTCCAAACTTGTGTGAGTGTTGTTCTTTTGATAAAGATATTTTGACGAGTGCTGGTAATTACTTATTGACTTTTATATTTCTTTCCCTTCCATGGAAATAAATGTGGTTCTTCAAAATATCTTCTTTTGAGTTCAACATAGGAAAAAAAAACTCATACAGGTTTGGAATGATATGAGGGTGTGTAAATGACGACAAAATGTCCACATTTAAAATTGCTTACCATGCAAAATTGTTACAGGTTTAACATTTCCAGATATTTGCAAAGTGACAAAAGTAACAAAACAATAATAAACAGTACTAAAAATTTTACTTTTACTTATGTTTCATTCTAAAAAGGATGATAAGGCCATTATGACATTTTTTTTATTAATGGCATAGTTTATCTCTAAAACAAATAAATAAATGTACATTGTACAAAAACATTGTAAAAAAAAATATAATTATGTATTTAAAGAAGAAAGACAAAATAGCCTTTGCATTAATTTATATACAAGTTTTAGTATTTATGAATAATATATAAACACTATCAAATTGATTAGAATATATAATAAGTGTAATTTATAGAATTACAAATTACAATTTTAAAATGAATAATAACAAATTTATGTGAGGGTAACAAAACAATAATACACAGTAAAGAGAATGTTGACTTTTACTTATATTTCATAAACAATAATTATATAGTCTATTGACTTTTTTTTTGCTGTGGTGTTTTTGATTATTGGGATAGTTTATCTTTAAAATAAATTTGTAAATGGTTGGTAATAAATAAAGTATTCCAAAAATAATACAAAATCTATATACAAACAATATATGTATATAATTAAATGATGTATTTTATTTAAAGAAGAAAGACAAAATATTAGCCTTTATGCATTTATTTATATAAAAGTTTTATGACAGAAATGACATAATTTGTAGAAAGACCCTCCTCATTTAAACTGACTGTTTGTATTTCTAAAATCATTTCAGGGGTTGTGCTGTGTACAAATGATCTTGGCAAACTGCTCAGTTAGTTAAATGTACTTGTTTTCTCTTCCTTTTGTTTTGGAAGGTTGGGAGGCCTGCGTGACAAGCTGGCCCGTGGCAAGCTGACTAACATATCATTCCTGGTCGTCAATGAGCAGGACGCACAGTCCAGAGCCATGTACTGGGAGCTGAAGAGGAGGACAGCAGAGGGCATCCCTGTGTATCAGCAGAGCCCACTGCAAAACGATGTCTGGGACATCTTAGAGGGTGACAAGGATGATTTCTTAGTTTACGACAGGTATGGGCTAAGCACACTTCTAAATCCATCCAGTAATATGACCAGTCTGACTAGTTTAGAGTCACATGACTTATATGTACTCATATAAAAGTTCTCCAGAAAAAAAAAAAAACATCTGAGATCTTTGTCTCAAGCATTAATTTTGTATTAAATGTCATGTATTTCCTTTCTGCACAGATGTGGACACCTCACCTTCCACATTGTCCTGCCCTACAGCTTCCTTCACTACCCTTATATAGAAGCTGCCATCAGGGCTACGTACCACAAAAATATATGCAACTGCTCAGTGAGTGAAAATATTCAAGCTTCAGAAAGTGCTGTTTCTATGAAATGTTTTTAAAATGTTCAATTATTTAAACTCTCTTCCAGATACATGCAAACTCCTCCATATCAGAAGGCTTGGAAAAAAACAAAAACGATACAAAGGGGCCAACAAAAGAGAGCCAGAAGACTAATAATACAGAGCCTGTTACTGTTGAGCATCATCACCATCAACATGTGCATCATCATCATCATCAACAACAAAATAAAAATAACAGCACAGGGGATTTAGGTGTGACCAGTGTACCAAAGGAACCAATCCAGCATTCACATAATCAAGAACATAGTCATAGTTAGTTTTTTCCCCCGATAATTGTTGTATTTTGGTTTAAAAATGTACTCTCTTTTATCTATAAGTAGCTGCTCTTGTGTCAGACCTTATATTGACCTTTAAGGAGGAATTCAGTTGGTTCCCATTGCTCTTAATGAAGTATGCACTTTAAACCTTAGTCAGGGGTCTGCATACAGATGTTGAGCAGAAGTGTCATTTACACAATGTTTTTGTTTTCCTCCTTACTTTAAGGGATTATATGTTTGCTGAACGAAAGAGTTTGCTATTTGTATTATTTGTTAACTGACTTGTATTTATGTGATTGTATAATGTGTTAAGAAAGCATGTTTATGACCCAAAGTGGTATGAAAGGAACTGTATAAAAATAAATCTACATCAGCATTTAATATACAGCATCTATATGTAATATTTCCTGTCAAAACCTTAAGCTTATACTGTGCTGTTGAATTTGGAAATTATTTGTTTGGTAAATTAGCTACTGGATTTATGACTGCAATTATGGTCAATCTCCATGGTTTTAATCTATTTTAGAAAATGGGGCTGGGACTGACTTGGTAGACCTTGATCATGCTGGATAGGACTGGTAGACCACCTTGGACCGGTCCTAGCAAACCAGCTATTCTTATGTCCCACAAAACCCACCGTCAACTCATATAACGTGTGTAGAATATTTAACAGAGCAACACTTTTCAGAGAAGACATAGCCTACCGCCTCTGCTAGGTGCATTAAATTGAGAGCAAATAAATAAAAAATCTGCCTATTGGTATTTTGATGTTTGAGAAGTCATTTTCAGGTTAGGCCTACTTTATAAAACTAGGCCTAAAAACAGTAGCCTAATTGTGTAGCCTACTAATTAGACATAATTGATAGTGTCCTTAAAAAGCAACTTAAATAGCTAATACTGTGCAAGGCTCAAAATAGCTGATGATAAAGAATAAAGTTATCCAGGGGATTTTGGTAATCCGTCTTGAGGAGGATGCATGTGTAAACTCCTTAACTCCTCATTGAGTCACTGATTTATGCTGAACGAGAGCTCTGTGTCGTAATTCCGTTAATAACAACATGTTTGCTCTCTCGTGGAACTAAAACAGCGATCATAATTAACATTTTTACCCAGCTGGCTACTCCTTCAGCTACACCAGCTACACCCTTCGAAGAACTCTCGCGCTGTTCCCAAAAGCAACCGATGGATGGCGCTGTTTGAGATTACTGAATGAACATCAACCGCAATGGTAAGGCATTTACGTTTAAAATAGTATTGATAGACTGATTAAAATAGTCTACTTTAGGGTATACTTTAGTTTGTTTGCTTGCTTCTTTTTTTTATTTTTTACAATATGTCCATACATTATCAAACACCTCTTTCATTATTAATCTCTCAGGTGTCTGTAACCCCGTCGACATGGCAAAGGATCCAGATAGTTCACCAATGGGTCCTACAAAACGGAGGTATTTCTCCAGCAATTACATGTCTGATATTCTACTGATCTGTATCATTTTATACGACGCATTAAACTACAATTGTTCTTTTTACTATATTCACCGATACAAATAGGCTGCATTTAACTAATTGGTCCTGACGAAAGCAGTATGAAATAAACCACTTTAACTACTATATCAGGCAATTTAACGAACTAATGAAGCACTCGTTCGTTCCCACAGACAAAAGGACAGATGGATGGCTTTTGGTTTATTCTCCTCTGTCTGTCGGTGGGATCTTCCTGTTTTACCTTGTCATCGTCTGGCTTGGTCCCAAACTAATGTCTTACAGAGAAGCAGTCAACATCAGAGCTCTCCTTATTATTTACAATTTTTCCATGGTGTGCCTTTCTACTTATATGTTTTATGAGGTATTAGAAACAAATATCAAAAACTTAATTTTCATTCACTGATTCATTCATTCATTCAGTCAGTCATTCATGTTTTGCTTTTAGTTCACAGCATCATCTTGGTTGGCAAATTACAGTTTAGTGTGTCAGCCTGTTGACTACTCTGAAACCCCATTGGCAATGAGGGTATAGCACATTATTTTTATATAAATAATTAGTATTTCCCCCCTAAGAAGTTAATAGTTCTACAATATGAGGAATTATTGCTTTTATTCATTTTGTGCAATTTTAATGCCATGCAGATGGCCAGAGTGTGCTGGTGGTTTTACTTCTCTAAAGTCATTGAACTTACTGATACAGTAAGTGAATCTAGTCCTTTTAAATCAGATTATGATTTTTTATGCTGTTTTATTACATAAATAAATCATTATAAATGTCATTATCATCAGGTGTTCTTCATCCTGAGGAAGAAGAACAATCAACTGACCTTTCTGCATGTGTATCATCATGGCACCATGATTTTCAACTGGTGGGCAGGGGTCAAGTACGTTGCAGGAGGGCAGTGTAAGTCTTACCTTGAAGTAAAACAGATTATTTATTTCCATGCAACAGTCCACTTGTTGTTACGACGTTATATTATCAATCAAGAGACATATTTATTGGAAAGGTCTTGTCAAGTATAGAGGTGAAGTTTAAAAAAAAGTTCACACAAAAAGTATAAAATACTAAAATGTACTCACCCTGAGGCAGTTTAAGATATGAGTTTGTTTCCTAACCAGAACAGATTTTAATAAATGTAGCAATTACATAATTTGCTCATCGATGGATCCTCTGCAGTGAATCGGACTCTAATCTGACGGCACCCATTCACTGCAAAGGAGCAAGAGATGTAATGCTAACTTTCTCCAAATCTGTTCTACTGATCTACATCTTGGATTTTTGGGTGATCTATTCCTAATTGTTTTGTAACATGAACTAATAGGTTGAACTATTGCAGGTTCAAGTCTGAGACAACATTTAGTATATAATTTAAACCTGCTATTAAACTAGCACAAAAGCTTCTGTTGAAGCTTAAGATGCAAATAAGATCGTGTCAAATCATGCTGGAGACATTCATGTTAAATTTCACTCATATTATGCTATAATTGCAATATCATTTTATAATAAAATATTTTTGGACCCCACTGTATTAACCAAGATTTTTTGTTCAGCTTCTAAATGTGATCCTCTGTATTTGGGCTTAATTTAGATGCAGTAGCACTCTGACACCACTAGATGATGTATTGCTTCAGAAATAGACAATGAAATGAAAGTATTGTGAAATGAATGTGGTATTGTCTTTATGTTAGGCAACTCATCTTATGTATGTTTGCTATTTTATTCAGAGCGCCATATGCTCTGAAGTGTCATGGCAGAGGATGATTTACATAATTATTTATGTTCTCTCTCCCTCAGCGTTCTTTATTGGCCTCATCAACTCTTTTGTTCATGTGGTGATGTATATGTACTACGGCCTGGCAGCACTGGGCCCTCAAATGCATAAGTACTTGTGGTGGAAACACTACCTTACTTCGCTTCAGCTGGTAAGACTTTCAAAATGCATTTTAAGGGAATAATAATTAAACATAAAAGCTCAGTCACTGTCTTTCTATGTCCCCCTCAGCTCCAGTTCTTCATCGTGACCATTCACACTGCAGTCAACCTCTTTGCTGACTGTGACTTTCCTGACACCATGAATATTATAGTGCTCGGATATGCTTTCAGTCTAATCGGTTTGTTTAGTAACTTTTATTATCAGAACTATATTTCCAAGAAGGCCAAGATAGCCTGATAGCATAAAGATTAAAATATAATATATACTATGAATGTCTGAATAAAAATGTGTCATCCATTGATCCCCAATGTGGCGACTGAGATTGTCTTAAGGACTCTGTTTAATCCTTTATCTCAGATCCATTTGTCTGTGTATACTCCCCTCCTCCAAATAGTCCACACAATCTCCACACTCCCATCCCCCTCTGGTCATTAGGGATTGAGACCCTGCAACGCTCTAGTGATCTGGCCAAATTGAAATAAACCCGAGTCCACCTTCTGCTCCTCACTCACTTATTTATCTAATCTCCCACTGTGACACTTCATTTGTTTTACCACTCATTGGATCAGGTCAGCCAATCACGGTGTAGTGAGGGGAGTGGCTTATTTGGGGCTCTACCTTCTCTACAGCTGCCCTCTTCTATTAGGTCTTAAAGCTATACTTTTTTAAAATACTGTATGTTACCTCTAAAAGGCAGTATATAAGTGTGTGTGTGTGTATATATATATATATATATATATATATACACATGCTAAATATAAGTTTTTGTTTACATGGTATATGTGTGTGTGAATATTTGTATAATGTATATATAAATACACACACATGCATGAATATATTTAAGAAAAATATGTTAGGTTGATATATTAAATATAGGTGATATAAATTATATGAACATAGAAATATACATGTAAATGTTTTCAAAAATGTATGCTGTATGTGTGTGCATTTATATATTTAAAATAAATATATACAATACACACATAAATAAATAAAAAACTTTATTTTAGATGTGATTGTGATTAATCATTAGATAGCACTAGCATATATATATATAAGTTTAATACATAATAGTCAATACTTTACTCTGTGTGTGTATGTGTGTGTGTGAGTGTATTTTTTTAAATTTAAAATTCCTTTTAAGTCTACTTTGTTAAATTCAAATTAAATTCTACATTGAATTTGCTACCTCAGTTTCAGAATTCAAAAGGCATTCTCGAATCAATTCTGAATGGCACACAAGAGTGAACACCTGTCACGCTGGAAAATCAATGGTGTAGAGAGAAGTCTTCTCCTGAAAAATTGTTCCAGCCACCTCTGAAAAGCAAGTGTAGGCCTACTCCAAAAATACTGGGCAAGCACCCTGTCACCTGAGTGACATGTGTCAAAACAGTGAAAATGTCCTTTCATTGCAGGGGAAGGTAATGGCATGGAATTGCGGACTATTTTGCATTGGAACATTCTAGACTCCTGCATAAAATTAGATTGCATTATAGACATCTAAAATTGCAGTGGTCTTCCAAATTACCTGTTAAATGTAATGCAGTTTTATTATTTGCTCTATTGATAGCATCTCAGAAATAGCATTTTACTTACGAGCGATGTATCTCCACAGAACAGCCATAGGTCTGTGCCTCAGCTTTAATGCAGTTTGAAGGATTCATTGCATACGTATGAATATGTGAGAGCTCTCTCCTGTCTCTCATTCAAATAAAAGCAGCGCAAACCCCTCTCCAACATGTCAGTCATCTGACAAAATGTGCCCAGGTTGCATTTCACCTGTTGAAGTTTACATTCCCCACAGTGCCATCAACATGGCGACTCTTCATGCATCCCACAGTCCAGTGAGGTAAACAGACAGTTCTTAAGGTGCATCTCTAAATGTCACTTTCCCTGCAAGATGCCAGATGAAGGCCATCCTTTAATGTTGCTGTCACTTTAAGTCGCAGCCATTCTTTCCTCTGCCTCTCTTTGTTAAGGAATATAAAGAGCAAGCGACGAATGTCTCTGATGCAGGCTGACAGAAATGGGAGTGCTTGTAAAGATGAAAAGAAGATGAGGAATCTATTCACCTCCCTCAACTTTCTTTTGTTTAGAATTTGATGGTCATACTTTTTCAAAGAGCAGCAAAGGATGCCAGATTAAGGTGGTAGTTGTAGTCTTTATGTAGAAGATGACAGATAGATAGATAGATAGATCACTCCGGTACTTTTCTAGTCACACCAATGCTCTTCTGCTTTCTCACCACATATAAACCAGAGTGTTCCTTCTGCTGTGAACTTCAGTGTGGTGTTGTTGTTGTAGCTGAGCTGGATTCCTCCACCAGCAGCCACCCTCTCAGTCTGAACTGTAATTAGTAATCACTCAGAGAGGGGCTGAGACCTCCTCACCGGTGCCTGTCGGTAATCACACATGCCCTGAGTACTAGCAAATGAACTGCAGATAATGATGCTTTAGGTATGGTACGGCTTTCTCACACAAAGAGGGTTAACAAGAGGGTTAGCAAAGCTCAGCCACAGCCACACTCAGCTTCTCTGAGAACCTCCAGCAGCGGTCGGTCGCAGCCACTACGTGATCAGAGTGGTCTGGCGGATGTGGTGTCAGAGAGGTGGAGGGCTAATGTGAGGTCATCTCGCTGGTGTTATTGTGTTTCAGTTTGGACTGCAGGAAGATCTGTTTAGGACTGTAGTGAGGGTTTTATGGAAAGAGTGCTGAGGAGACAACCTGACCTGACCTGACCTATATACACACACAAACACACATAAAGGATGTTGTGATGAAGAAGCGCTGTTGATTAAGTCTGCTCCTTATCTTAGAAAAGCAGACCTTAGACCACATTGAGATTTTAGTAATTATTTAGTTTTTGTTAAATGATGTCGGCTATAGAAGAATAAAACGGAGACATAAATAGTCTTACTTGTCACTTATTTTCAATAAAAGTAAAAAAGATCCTTCTAAAAAGGACTGTTGTCTGGTATAAAATGTAGTAGAAAGTAAACACAGTTCATATAGTAATATAAAAAATATAAAAGAATACAACACTTAAAGGGCTGGTTAAACTTATGAAGCACCTGACAAAATCATGATTATAGAGAATATGAAAAGGTGTACATTCATGAACAAAGAGTTCATTCATTGCTCAAGACAAATGTCGGCTATTTTGATACTACGGTAATACTCATGTGTATATCTTTTATTTAAATCTTAGCATGAGCTGAAATTGACTTCTTGTGCAGTTGTTCATTTATACATGACTGCAGAACTTATATTTATGTGCTCAATATACATATTAAGAGATCAATTTGTCAAAACACATGGCTCATTTTCATTTGCTCATTGATCACGTTTCTCACAGGGGAGGTTATTTTATGGTGTTTTATTGAGGAAGAAAGAGAGGCCATCTGTCTTGTATACTATTCTATAATATAATGTGGGGTATAAATGAGGATGCTATAAAACCAGTCTGAGTCACACATACATACAATACAATACAACAAACGCATGTGCCATGCATCCCATATGCCCTCGATGATTTTGGAAAGGCAGCGGTGGTCTGTGGATGAGTCATCTCTGATAGCATGCCACAAGTTTTTGCGAAAGCTCCAAATGCAGGTATTGCACAGGGATTTGCTCATACTACACAGCCGGTGGCTGTCCTGGGGTCTTTTGATAAGGACACTGATTTTCTGTCCTGTTTTTGATTCACAGACAGGTTTGACCTGGATAATGTCATGCTTTATCTGAGTGCTGAAATCATATGCAACTAATTATTTCCCTCTTATTCTAGGCTTAAGGTCATCATTGTCATCATCAAGCAATAACAAAGCTATTTCAACCTGATCCTTGCTTGAATTTTTGTCATGGCCTAACGTTTGTGACTAAGGTTATCAAAATAACATTTAAGAAATGAATATACAACGTTAAAAAGTTTAGGGGCATTATTTTATTTTAAATGTTTTTGAAAGAAGTCTCTTATGTTCACCAAGGTTGCATATTTAAATAATATATAAAATAATTCATATTCCTGTGATGGCAAAGCTGAATTTTCAACAGCAAGATTATGTTGCAAATATATGTGCTGCTGAATATTTTTGTGTAGGATTTTTAGGATTCTTTGATTAATAGAAAGTTTAAAAGAGCAGAATATTTTTTGTAACATCTCAAATATTTTTTGCAACATCTCACCCTGATCAATTTAATTTCTGTGGCATGCTGAATAATAGTAGGTTTCTTTACTAACCCAGTACTTTTAAACGTATATTACTATGTGTTTTTTATTAAACATGATTTGTTACAAAATCTTTAACTACATGTTGTCATATAAAGTATAATAATGCTGATACTTTTTACGAATGTTGGCTACTGTTTTGAACAATTCATTAAAGAACCGACTCATAAGAGTCATTTACTTCTCAATCGGACAGCGGGTGGCATTGCGTGTTTTTGCGTATAGCTCGCGAGGACATATCAGTGGAAATAAATATTTTCATGCCCATATTTTGCAGCGTTTCAGCACATCGAATGAAATTCAGGCTGCAAACTACATACCTTCAGATAATTTCTGTTCACAGTTCATAGAAGCGATCATTCTGTGTGTTTATAATAACATAAAACCAAACTCACTAAAACTTATTGTTTCCATTACCAAAGGTCATTGTTTAGACAATATTTGATATAGAAGGCTAACGTGTGATTAAAATGTTAAACCTTTCCTCACACATTACTGTAGTATGGCTCAAGAATACTTGGAAAAAAGCATGTTGGATTTATGAAGTAGGGTTATGTTACTTTTATGGTGCCCCCCCAACTTGCTAAACCAGTCAGGAAGACCATCTGAGACCAGCCAAACAACTATACCTCTATTTGTTTTCATCAGGGATGTTATATATCAAAGTTATGATTGTTCAACGTTCTTTTTTTGTTTTGTGACCCACAAAAAGTCGTACAGGTGTGTAGATAATGGCTTTGTTATTGGTAACTTTATTATTGTGTGCGCTGTCCCATTAATACCTGCTATAAGCAGACACGCTTATCTGATTACATGCAGTAAGCACACATACATCTCAATAATTGCAGTTCTAGGACTGCAAAATGTTGTTTTCAATACACTGAACAGATTGTGTGGGTCAGCTCTCAGTGGGCCTGGCCTTACCGAGGCCTGGTCTGTTTGTACAGGCCCAGTCGTCATCTTTTCCCCATCTTTGCATTATTCACCATGAGGTGACCAAGGGGAAGCACTCTCTCTCTCTCCTTGTCCTCCATTTGAAATGATTTTTGCCTTGCATCGAAGCACATTTCGCTTGACACAAAGACAAAGGACCTTGCACACATGTGCATCTCTTGAGTCCCTGGCAATATTAAACATTAATGCTAGCATAATTTTTGTGGTTCCCAAGGAGCCGAGGAGTGCAGGCCCACAGTCATCAGTGAGTTATGTGTTTTTCCCAATGGCGAAAAGATTGTCAAAATCAATTGTGCACAGAGCAGTGAGACAACTCAGTGTTTAAAGCTGTGTTTAAGAGCTTAGCAGTAGGCCAGAGCAGGGATAATTGTAACTGTCTTCAGTTTTATTTCAAAAATGTTTAAACTGAAATTTAGGGGAATCTTGAGATTTTCATTTGTCGGCAGTCATTAAAAGGTCGGGAATAATCTAATCATTCACAAAGGCACAATCATTGCACCTATCAGAGGTGTATGGTAAAATGAAAATGTTAAAAAAAGAACACTAAATATAATACAAATGAAAGATAATACTTTAAAAATATATTAATAAAATGTAATTATGTAGCACATATTTTTACTTTCTTACAAATGGTAATCATTAAAAAAATAAAAAAGTTAACAAATCTGACAAAATCAGGTTACAGGTTTAGAATACAAACTTTGTAGGGGTCTGAAAATATTATTCTGTATAATATACTGCAAATAATATAGTGTTTTCTTGTAGGGTCATTACATTGCAGATCCCTAGATGAGTATGAGTATGAAGAACAGTGATATCAGACTACATAAACACACACTACTGTTCAAAAAATTTTAAAGCATGTATTTGAAATAGAAATATTTTGTAATATTGTAAAAGAAAAAAAAAAAGATGATTTTTTTTTTTTGAAGGACTCAATCAATGCAAACCCAGCACACCTGAGTAGATGGAGGAAGGAGGAAGAGGACTGTATGTGCACATACCTGACATAGTGAGTTATTATCGTTACCTTAAGTGAGAGTTTAAAAAGTATCCTTATTAATAGGACATTCCATGTCATCTATTAAATCTTTTTGCCTTTTTACTCTCTTCTTTTATAGATGTGCACAAACATTCACATGTGCTAAAAGAAATCTCATATGCTCATCAAAACATTTTATTGATCAAATATACAGTGAGATGGTGAAATGTGGTTAAAATTTAAAATAACACCATTACTCCAGTCTTCTGCTAATATGCTAATTTGGTACTCAAGAAACATTACTTATTAACCATTTTGTAAACAGTTGTACTGCTTAATATTTTTGTGAAAACCTTGATTTTTTTTTATGTATAAAATTCAAATGAACCAGCCTGAGCTCACGGCAATTTGTACATAAGGTGGCTAAATCGTATGACCTAACTCATACAAATCCATACGATTTCTGCTAAACTGTATGAATTTGTACGAATGACCTACACCTAACCCCGCCCCTAAATGTACCCATCACTTAGACAAATCGTACAAAATTGTACGAGTGAGGTTGTATGACTTTGTATGAATCAGCCACCTTGTAAAAATTTGAATTGGTCAATGAACAAAAATATTAATTTCTTAGGGGAAGAACGCCCTGACCCCAAACTTTTTGTTTATGTGCAAATATGTGCGTTTTTCTTTGTGTGCGGATGAGCCTGTGCGTCCACCTCATGCCTGGCACACGCACACAGACCGTTCTGTCAGTTCTTCAGCTGCATGAGTGAGCAGATTCTACATTTAGGCAGCCATTATTTATGTGCTGCGTAGACCCGGCCCCACCGAGCCCGGCAAGACACTTTAACATCAAAGCCAAATGAACAGGGCCTCCACTTTCCCGTAGGAACATGCTCTTTTGATTCCCTTCTATCTCTTCCCCTCTCCTCCACGCTCCCTCTCTACGTCGAGTGTTTCCCCTCACCCCAGCGCGAGCTTCCAGGGTCACCTGACGCAGAGCAGGGGCCTGCCGAGGGTTGGTCTCTCCTCCTGGGCCTGCCGTGCCTGTGAATTACAGCGCCGTTCCACGTTATTAAACATGACACTCCAGCAAGATAATGGAGGCTTTCTTCATCCCCATTTGAAATCCTAATCTCATTTCTTTGATTAATAGGCGCTGATCTGCATATCAAGGGCTCTTGTTAATTTACTCCAGCAAAACCCCCATTTTTATGATGCACTTGCAAAAGAGATGGAGAGAGATTGCGAGGGGGGGTAGAGCCCATATCAGTGCTCCCAGTCTCTGCCCTCCTCCTTCTCACGGTGATATGATGCACGCAGAGTGAGATGAAAGTGCTGGGGTATAAACATGGGGGCAGCGCTTCTGAGTGATATGGTGTCTTTTTGTGGATGCAGATCTCTTCTGGATCATCACGGCAGGTTTCGCATTCCACTCAGCGCATTATGTGAGAAGACAACGCCCCTCGGTTCTGCTTCCTGAACATTTCAAATCGCTAACAAGAGTGCCTTCATTTCATCACAGACCTTCAACAGTTTTCAAAGACCTTGCGCACATCTCCATTATTCCCTTTTATGTTATCTAGCAGTACTTCTCACAGTCACTTTCTCTTCCTGTATGAAACCCCACAACCGGCCGAACAATGATGTTGCTTTATAACCTTTCCACAGATACAACAAATTACATTGCGGTTCTGAGTCGTACAATCATGTTTTAGAATACGTTTAATAATAATAAATGCATTTAATAATTAGAATATTAATTCAGTGTCTTGATATCACAGGCTGTCCTTGATGCAAACTTTATTAGTTACATTAGGTAGGATACATGTAAATAGTCAAATATAAATGTATTTTAAATGCATGGAAATTAAGTGACAAGAGTTTTACCAGTCTTGGGAGAATATTTGATCATTTTATCATAATGTTTTGTTTTGCTCACTAAGGCTGCATTTACTTTTTAAAAATACATTAAAAGCAGTAATATTATGAAATGTTATTTAAAAATATGAATTAAAATAACATTTAATATGTTTTAAAATGTACTTTATTCCTGTCTTGGAAAGCTGAATTTTCAACTGAAAATGTTAATATAATCACACATGATCCTTCAGAAATCATTTTAATACACTACTGTGGTCAAGCACATTTCTTAATATTGTATATATACAAATATATATATATATATATAACTTGCAAAGAATAGCATTTCGTTCAGAAAACCTTGAAAAAAAGTATTTTTCAATGTAAAAGTCTTTACTGTGACTTGTGACCAATTTAATGCTAAATAAAAAATATATTTTCTCATAAAAAAAAAAATAAATACTGACCCCTTTTAATAGTAGTGTATTTATATCAACCTGATCTCACAGCAATTCATACATATTTTACGAGGTGGCTAACTCGTATGAATTCATACGATTTTTGCTAAATTATACATATTTTAAGAGTTACAAATTCGTACGACCTCACTCGTAGAACAAATTTTCCACCTCGTACGAAAATGTACAAATTGGTCATGAGACTGTGTTGATCTAAAATTTATTTGTCAAGAACATTCTATTTGTAGTTAGCAGATTTAACATCTTAGCGATGCAAAGAACAGTTCTAGAGCGGACGTTTGTCCAGCATCAGCATGCTGTTGTTGTAAAAAAGGCACGTGTGATTTTTCCAGCCCAGTGGAGCGATCCAGGGTATGAGATGCCTAGGGCTCCTCAACATCTGATTCCCCACCTGCAGGCCTCCACTCTCTGCTGAACACAGGCAAGAAGGGCCGGTAATAACACCCTTCTCTCAAACAGGGTGATGCTGTAGCTCAGTGGTACCCTTTTTTGTGTAGTATCGGAGCCATAGCAGCATGTTAGCATGGCTGAGGAGCAGCAGGGTGTGAGCCGAAGCTTGTGAGGAATGCAGACGTGGTCGAGAGAAACTCTTGAACCGCTCTGAGACTTCCAAGCATGTGGAGAGACTGGGGAGGGAGGGATGCTGCCTGTCTTCTCCCCCTGAAGGCTGAACTCCAATCTGAGAACCGACTATTGTTTTGCGTACCTTTTATCTAGCGCACAGTGATTATCCCTCTTTTGCAGGAAATGTAACTACTCTTCACCTATCAATGGTTCATCTTTCAAGTATGCCTCTGTCTGAATGCTCTCTTGATTTGTTTTGGTTTTCAGGCACAGTGAAGAGAACGGGTAATGGTCAGGCAGCTTTGCAGAAGAAAAAGGGCCCTTGATAGCCAGATCAGATGAGACATTTATAGAACAGTCGAGACAAAAGATGTAGTTTGTGTCATTACAAAAGGGTTTTTATCACTTTACCTATTGTCACATCTATTGTGAGGATCAGAGAAAAGCAGCCATTAACTCTTTTTGTAAACTGAAGCATAAACAAACAAAAAAAAGATGTTCAGCTGTCTCTCCTCACAACAAAGCACATTTTCTATATTTCTTTTATAAACAAAGTGCTAAAACCAATTGGAATGGAATTTCATGGAATGTTTGTGTTGTTACATCTTAAAGATGAAGTGTGTAATTTTAGAACCCCAAAAAATAATGATAGATTTTTTTTACTTTCCCCTCTCTGCTATTGATTGGCAAACAGATCTAGTCCCACCTCTAAACTCATGCTATTGGTTGAGCCAGTGTTGCTGTAGTTTGAGCCAATGGACTGGTGGCTGAATGTTTTATGCATAAGGCACACAAACTAAGAAACACTTTGGGAGTTTCAAAGTCATCATCTGATTGGTTGAATTTGACAGGATAGCCTGAAAACGTGTGTCACATTTTTTTAATGGTCTGCCAAACCCCTGCCAAATGCCAAACCTCTGGAAGTAGAAAGCAGTCATATTTGCAAGTTTGACAATGAAAAATGATCAGGATCGACTAAATGCTGGGATTTCAAAATTGTTCACCATTGTTGAAGCAAACTTGCATTGTTCTTAAATTTAAAAAAAATAATTATTAGATGCCTAACTGTGATTGGCTGTTTTGCATGTCTGTCAAACGTATTTGAATAACACTAAAGTAACACTGCAGGTTAGCTTATTTGTGAATTACTGCTAATTCGTTAGCATTTGGATGTAAATTTGAATTTTGAATGTAAATTTGTAGTTGCCCAACTCCTCATGACTTGAGCTGAGAAATATATTTTTAAATAAAATTAAATGATTTAATAAAGATTTGTTATTACTGAAGAAAATGCTATTGTTTATTAATTAAAGGGGTCAAGAACTGCTTTAAATTGTACTTTTTTCTGAGGTCCACCTAGATTTCTACATTAAAAAATAGAATAATTTTGAAGTAATAGGCTATTTCTGTTCTATTTTCATCAGACCCCTGTTTGAATATAGGCAATATAGTCATGGCTAGTTGTAGACTTGGAGTTAAACATAGCCCACTGCCATGATTGGCTAACAGTTATGTATGTTTGACAGCCTACATCCTTCACAGACGAATGCTGTTGTTTTTTTTAGGTTGAAAACACATAAATACTCAGTACATATCAAACAATCAAGCAACAATCAAGCAATAGTGATCAAGTAATGAAAACAGTTACTCACACTTACGTGGTGCGGCTTCGGAGCAACTTACTCATAGCTGTCTCTTCCCATGAAACTGGGATATTTTCATAAAATTACACACTTCACCTCTAAAAGATCGTTCCCGGCATCATCATCATCATCCACAGGATTGCTGTTCACTTCGCTAACATGAAGAGCAGGAGGTGTTATAACATGCTTTTAAATGATGTACAGCTTTCCTCATTCATGGCTCATAGCCAGAGGTATGATAAGGTAATTAACCAGCTCATTTCAGGAACACCTCAGAGGGACTTAAAGCCAGACAATGGCTAATTTACGGGTTAATTATTAAGATGAGGGAAAGGTAAACATCGTAAGAATCAATTTGCCAGCTCCCACTGCACTGGGGAATCCTGGAGAAATCTGCTCGAAGAGGCAAACAAAACAACGGATGGGCTCACAGCCACAGAGCTGAAGATTGCTGTGGATTAAATGGAGGGTGGGCTCTGTTGGCAGCACAATCACAATTATGTCTGCTCAGACATCAAAATCTTGAAGGTGGTGTCGTACGACCAGGCGAAGCTGTCTTATAAAAGAGGCTCCTCTGAGAACAGATGTTACAGACCAAGTGCAATGCAGCTGACAGGTTTACTTCGTAAATAATGCCAAGAGATATCTGTCGTTTTGAGATTGTGCCTTTAATCAGGCTTTTCCACAGCAGCTGAATGTTAGAAATTATAAACGGCTCTTTCATTGGCCTCTTCACGCGTCATGAAGGTGGCGATGACATTGTCAAAGGAAGGTCTATTGTGGTTCTGTCTGTTTGACGATGCAAAGGCTGGCCAGTTTGAGGGAAAGCCATTTTTGTAATCGAAGAGCTCAGAAATTTTGATTATAATCACATTGCAGTCTGTGAAAATAACCTGGTTAAGATAATTAATGGGTGAGTCTTCTGTGTGACTGGCACTCTGAGCATAAATAACCTGGAAATAGTCGTAATAACCATGGTAACGGAGAGGTAATTGCTAGAAAGTTCTCTCATCTCTGAGATGTTATTGGAGGAAAAGGACGAAAAAATTAGTCCTTGCCCACAGTTAAACCTCCATTAATTGTGTGCATTGTGTGATTTTATTTGTCACAAAAGACACTCTCAGTCTCTCGGGGGCCTTTCTTTCAGTCAGAATGAGGGCAATTAGCCTTAAGGCTTGTGAAAATGTTTTCCTTGTGCATTTAAAAAAAAAAAGAATTAGATTTGACCAAGTGCACAGATAAGGGCTGTGAAAATTATTTCAAGTGTCAGCTTTTAAAGCTGTTCAAATGAAAGCTTCTATTGATTAAAATGTCTTTCTGGAAACACACTTCTACAATCTACTTAGGCTAAGATGCTTTTGGGAAATATAGCCCTTATCTTAAAAAAAAACAAAAAAACATTGGAAACATTGATTGCTTCAAATTGGAACTGAAATCAAAAACCTTTTTTGTTTGTTCAAGCAGATGCAAGATTAAAACATTTATTTCAAGTATTTTTTATGGTTTTAGTTTTTTAGTAACAAATAATAACCCTTATAAACAAATGTATATTATAGACAAATGTGGTTTCATATTTTGTAAGTTAGAAGTAGCTAAAAAGTAGATTAATAAACAACATTTCTATTCTCTACCACCAAGGCCGGATTACAACTGAGCCTGCTGCAGTGCATTATGGGATTTCCATCTCTGCAAAGGATGTCAGGTCCTTCTGTCACTGGAACCCACAGAAGGGATTCTGTCTTGCTGACTCCTCTGTAAAGCGCGTCCTCGCTCAACAACACAACAACAGGTTTGAATCATGCAACGGAGCGAGGCGCTGGAATCTTGTGATTAATAAAGATATTATTCAAGCCTGCATTCTTTTTGTTCTGTACAGGCGAAGGAGAATTCCTGGCATGTGCGTGAGTGGGAACGCTCAGTTTGAACGAGTGCAAGGTACATGGGGAGAATGCCGAATGAATGGCACCATGTTGGAGGAATGGTGGCCAGAAGCACAGAGAACAAGATCACCCAGATACTGCTCATTCCTGCTCCGCTGCTGTGCACTTGGGCTATGTTGTCTATCTTTGACATGCAGCAGTCTGTGCATACATAAGGTACTCAAACAGCATATGTAATGGCCACCCATCACAGGACAGCTAATATTCTGGATTTTGTGGAGGATAGGGGCCATTTTTAGGGCCTGTCTTGCCCCACCTCTCTATGGGGGACAGTGGAGGGCTTTGTTCCCCTCTCATGCCTTGCATTCCCCATGCAGCCTGGCCCATGTGCAAGGCGGAGTTCATAGAGTGGGGACAGGAGCCTTTTCTCTTCTTCTAAATCCAGCCCCAGGCACACCTATTTAACACAAAATGAACCTACGGTTCTGGTATCCCTATAATTAAATAAGAACATCCTGAGACAATTCGAGCAGAGTGGGATGCTGGAAGGTGCTGGGTGAATGTTTGGGTGGGGATTAATATACGCCTGGCAGCAAAAGGAACAAATATTGTATAAGATGCTTTTGGCTTCGTGAGTATGACAGAGAATCACACATGAATTTATGGGTTACTATGAGAACTAGCTGCTTATGGGATTGTATTTTAGCAAATGTTTATAATTTAGATTATTCAAATACAATTTTTTTTTTATTCTTTCATTAATTACTTGTGTCGTAAAATTAAGGCTGAACCACTAATGTCACATGAATATGTCAGTTGTGTTGCTGTCTAAGCAGGGTCAGAAAGCTCTCGGTTTTAATCAAAAATATCTTTGTCTCTTTTCATACTTTTCTGAACCTTGACAGTGGGACAGTCACAAGCCGCCTAGTTTTCATCCAAAATATCTTAAGGGGTTAGTTTACCCAAAAATGAAAATTCTGTCATTAATTACTCACCCTCACCATATTTGGATCAACCCTTTAATGACAAAATCTTCATTTTTTTTTTTTAGGGAACACCAAAGATAACATTGCTGTAAAAAGTCCTTTTAAGTCAGAACCTTCATTTTTAATAACATGCATCTGCATAAAACAGATTAACAGAAAAGAAAAAAATGTAGAGCGGTACTTGGTCCTGTGCATCAGATGTTGATTGAAGGGTCGGATGAAATGATTGGAGAAATCCTGCATGCGTCACCAGAGAGAAGTCTGTCACGCCACTGGTAGATTCAGTCATATCGATTAAAAAAAACAAAAAAAAGTTTAAACAAAATTATACATACTTGTATAATGCCTTTAGATAATGAAGAAGCTGAATTTAACAAAGCAATTTAGCTATAATTAACTAGGAAAAGATGTGATTAGCTAAATAACAGCTAAGTGCTACATTTTGTAATGTGACTACACAGATTTGACGTGCAATGCTTTTGCTTGCTTGTTCTGTCTCTAGTTGCTGTTCTGTGATTGGCTGATTCCATTTCACTGAGAGAAGAGTGGGGAGTCGCCCCCAGGCCACTGTTGTTACCTCCATCCAAAAGAATTGGAGCAGACATTTCAGGGCTGGCTGTGCTGCAAGCTCCCTGTAGAGGATTTGTTTAATGGAAATTTGGTGTAGGCAACATCCCCCAGAGGGACACTGAGCTGTAACAAATCACAAGGACGTGCGCAGAAATATGACATTTTACCCGCCACTGGTATCACTAATCATTAACACCATGATGTAGTGTACACACACACACACCGCTGAAACAGCCTGTGAGTCCGCACACCTGCTCTTGCCTCCATTTTGTGCCACCCATTAACGTGCAAGCAAAGGCCCTGACTGCTTTATCAGAATGCTTGAGGCACTGATGATCAATCTAAACAATTTGAAGCAGAGCTGCTGGTGGTGTTGTGTTGTTATCATATCCATTTTAATCATACAATAATACTCAAAATGGATGTGTACTCAGTGGCTTTGTTCTGAAACCTAGTGAGCTAGCTGCCTTGCTGACTACATAGACAGCTGCCTATTAAGACAGCTTCCTAACTGAAAGGGGAGCTCATAAGTGGATGATTTGGAAGATTCTACAGCTCAACTTTTTCAACAGTTCCATTTCGATACAAAAATAAAAGAAAAAACACTACAATGCAATACTATACAAATATAAATATGCATAACATGCAGGTAACATTTTGGATGAAGTATTTATTTAAATACAAATAACAATGAAAAAATCTAAAAATATATATTTTTAAACATTTAACATGAAATTAATTTTCTAACATTAAATAAATTATAAGTTTTAGTTTTAAAATCAATTATTTTTTAAATGATTCTTTTTGAAAGATTTTTGAAATGCAGTACAACCTTTTGGAGGAGCCTTTGTAACTTTATAAACAAAAATATATTTAATATACATGCACAAATTTAGTAAAAAAAAAAAAAAAGAAAAAGTATTAAATAATGCAGCTAAGTATATTTACTATTTTATAGCAATTTAATTGATTCGTTTTTACAGTTTAATGAATTATAAGTATATTTCTATAATTAATATTTCTCCTAATCTTCATGGTTGTACATTATGAGATGCTGCATAATCAAGAATTACTAAACCTACATTTAGTAACATCTATAAACATATACATAATTTAAATCTTCATTTAATATATATA
>JAUMHE010000075.1:11609432-11653720 GCA_032359235.1 Enteromius mattozi
CATACAGAACAAATCCTTGTTAGGTTTACAAATTGACACTAATAAACTGTCTTTATGTAATTAGTTAAACGTGACGCTTTCAGCAATAAATTAATAACTTAAGTCGATCTTTATAATTAGCAAATATTATTGTGGAAAATATCCCTGGAGCAAGGGGAAGTTTGATAACGGACAGCTGGAGGGCTTTTGCTTGTCTCACAGCTGTTGTCTGAACTGCCTGTAGGCATTAACGTTACACACTCCCACACTGTCATGTTTATTTGATTCATCCACAGTTTCGGGTGTGTGGCTTATAAGCTGTTATGGTTTCAGTTCTCACACACATACTGTAAGACAGAATCCTGTTAAATCTGTTGCTGGCTGTATTGATAGATAACTGGTAAGAAGTCATGTGATCCTGCGAACACTGATTGCTTGATAACACATACATAATGGATTGCCTCATTAGAGAATGACAGTTCATCATCTGCAATAGTAGTCAGCAGTAGTCTTTCAGTGCATTACAAATGTCTGTCTTCAAAGAAATCATTCCTGATCCTCAAATTGGTTCCCTTTCACAAGACTGATGAGCTGATAATGACTTGATATGAGCCTTGATTGGACTGTTCAATGTGATGGTATCATTTTGACCATTGCTCTAAATCAATTGCGTGCCTCTTATGCCATTGACATGTCGCTCTTGTCCATGTTATAGTTTGACCTTTTGAAACCCATTGAGCAACTATCTGCTTAGTTTGACCAACAAAAAGATCCATCTTGGTCAACATAAACACAAAGATACAATTTTGTCACATGATACAATGTTACGTGCTGACTTTTCACTTTGCTGTATTTTGATTTCCAAATGGAAATTATAACCATCTTCTAAGACAAATTTTTGCCATAGTATCACATTGACCCTGAAGAAATGACAATCCCAGAGCACACCATGACAAACTTGTGGTGAAAAATTATATTTATTATATTGTATTGAAAAATGAAAAATGTATATTTTAACAGATAGGAGAAATAACCAAAAATAATAAAAGCGGCAAACGTAAAACAAGATTACTAAAACTGTAACTAAAATTAAAGAAAAAACACAAATTCAAAATATTAATACAAAATGTAAAAGCATTTAAATGACATATTCATTATACATATATATATATATATATATACAAACACACTTATTTTGGATCCAATTAATCGTTAGACAGCACTAATGTGTGTACTATATATATATATATATATATATACAAACACACTTATTTTGTATACAATTAATCGTTAGACAGCACTATTGTGTGTAATATATATATATATATATATATATATATATATATATATAATACAATATAATAAACACACAGTGCCACTCAAAAGTTTGGGATTCATAACTTTTTTTTTTACGTTTCTTATGCTCATCAATTAAGGCTGCATTTATTTGATCAAAAATACAGAGTAAAAACATTTTTAAAATATTGCCATTTAAAATGTTTTCCATTTTAATATACTTTAAAATCTAAAAAATATTATAAAATATATATATAAAAAAGAAATATATTTATATAAAATGTATTCCTATTTTTTGCATCATTACTCCAGTCTTCAGTGTCACATGATCCTCCACCAATCATTCTAATATGCTAATTTATAATCAATGTTTGTAAACTCTGCTTCTTGATATTTTCTGGGACCTGTGATTTTTTATTTTTTTTTTTACATTTGATAAGTTAAAAAGTTTGGGGACAGTAAATTATTTTTTTAAGGAATTAATACTTTTATTTAGCCAGGATATGTTAAATGGATGAAAAGTGATATTAAAGACTTCTATTGTTAGAAAAGACTATAATAGGCTTTATATAACGAATCAGTGAAGTCAGTTTGCACATTCACAGAAAACAGCTTAGTTTCATGTTGCAAAATAAGGTGGATAACAGTGTCACAGTTCATTTTGATTGGCTTGCAGTTCCATATAACTAAATTATTTAGAGAGCTTCGTACAACAGCAAAAGATCCATGAAAAAATACCAAAGCCTAATTAAATTAATATTTTAAAAGTATTTTATAAAAAAAAAATAGAATATGATTTTTAGGTCGTTTTATGCTTAGTAGAGACATGCTTCATTAAGGCTGCAGCAAATGTAGGAGTCAAGTCTTCAGTTGGCTGCAGAGCATTCAGAATGGGTCACTTCATTCAGTTAAGGAGCTTAGAGTCATAGACACATACATTCATTACATACAGACAAACTGGCAACACAAACAGCTAAAAGAGTTTCAGAAACATTAATAACTTTATTTTAATGATGAGATGCTTCTGTAAAGATAAGTGAATTAATTATGATCATTCCATCAAGGGTGAGAATCAGGAGGCGGTGCCTTTCTCACACTTTGCATGTAGGGGTGGGGGTGCAGCCTCACGAGCCAACTGAGTGGCGCAACTGCAAGTAAGGACAAGACGATAACAACAACCAGAAGTATCCCACACTTCTCAACCACCCAAACTAGTACAGAGAGAGAAGACAAGCTGACATCAGAACATGTTTACCAATGGTGCATCAAGTCGCATGAATTCTCACAAGCTTGCTAAGGCTTGTTAAATAACAAAATCATTGGCTGATGAGACCATCACTGTCTCTCAATCATCATTCTACATTAGAAACCGCAACAAACATAAAAATGACTGTGATTTTAATGGTAAAAAATGTGAAAATGCTATGGTAAAAACCTGGTAAATGGTTAATGGTAAATTCCTGTAAAATGTACAGGGAAAAAACGTAAACTGACATTCCCAGAAATCCCTGCATTGCATTTCAAATTTAGTTTGAATTTGATGTTTCTTAGTTTTTTTTTATTTGTTAGTTAGGGTTGTATATTACATGTAATGTTGTTAAATTAATGTTTCTTGCATATTTCAGTTTAATGAGTCTCACTATGATGGTGTTTAGTGTTTGTGTGAATGACACTGAGCACCTTCTATATATGTTCATATTTAAAAGCTGCTTGTGATGGGCTTTGGTTCATCATGTGACTTTCTCATCACCACCTGCATTTGGTGCTTATCAGTGTATTTCAAAGGTACAAAACAGATTTCAGTACTTTAATAGGTTGGTATATTAACATTATATACAGTATTTAACTGTAAATTTAACTTAAAACCTAAAATGTTGTTACTGTATTTTTTTATGGTTGAATTCCGGCAACCACTGCTGCCATTTTTTTACCATAAATTTTACAGAATTTTTTTTACAGTGTGCTTTATTTTCAAATAGCTGTATTGTGTTCTACATTACATCATTGTTATCCACCTTAACCTTAAAAGGTGGCACAGCCATTTTTAGCTTGAATGTGCCACGGCTCATGTGCCAGCTTTCAGCTATTTTTAGTGATATTTCTGTTATTTATAATATTTACCTGTTATATTGCAAAGTACTATTAGTGCGCTATTTTAAAGGGATAATACACACAAAAAGGACAATTCTGTCATTAATTAATCACCTTTATGTCATGTTCCAAGCTTGTTCATCTTCAGAACACAAATTAAAATATTTCTGGTGAAATCCAAAAGCTTTTGGACCTTGCATAGCAACGCAACTGACACATTCAAGGTCCAGAGGCCCAGAAAGGTAATAAAGACATTGTTAAAATAGTCCATGTGACATCAGTGGTTTCTTATCTTCTGTGTAAGTCCTTGATGCAGGTTGATGACTTTATGTGTTGTGCATGTGACGTTATTTGTTTTCTTTGTACACAAAAAGCAAAGTAGCTTCATAAACTTACTGTTGACCCACTGCTGTTACATGGACTATTTTAACCTTGTTCTTACTACATTTCTGTCAGTTGCATTGCTGTGAAGGTCAGAAAGCTCTTGGATTTCACGAAAATATCTTAATTTTTGTTTCCAAAAATGAACAAAGGGCTTATGGGTTTGGAACAACATGAGGGTAATTAATGACAGAATTTTCATTTTTGTGTGAATTCCTATCCCTTTCATTTATCTCCTTAATCATAAAACCACTATAGCACAGATAGTACTTGTACTTGTTATTCTTGTAGTTATACCTAGCGGCTAATGAATCAGAAGTCCCACACATTCACAGAAAATAGCTTAAGTTCATGTTGCAAGCATACCAAAGCACTCTTGCTTGATATTACTGTCCCATAATTTAGCAGTTTATTTCAGTCATCTTAAATAGTTCACAACAGCAAACGAACCAGGAAATTTGGGGAAATTACCTTGTATTCCTTAAGCCAACACAAACAGAAACATCTTGCCTACATTGTCAGCTTTTTATTTATTTGATTTGATTTGATTGTTTTTGCTTTATTACATTTTGGATTAGTGAAGTGACAACTTGGCTAATTAATGAAAAATAGAAAGGCGCTGCTGCTGATCACTGCTATGAGACAAAGTCAGATAAGGTTCTTGACATTGAGCTAAGAAAAGGAAGCATACAAGAGCCGTATAATCCTTTGTAAGAATGATCTACAACAGTTCAGACATCAGTGTTATCATCTGTCAGCTCTAATCATAGCATTACTCTAAGAATGCAATGCATGCAGGACTGGCATGTGGGTCAGCTGTGTTTCCAATGACATCTACCAAATGTTTAAACTTGACTGGTTCTTGCTTACTCATTCTAAAAGAATGGGAATCAGTTTTTTGAATGAGCTTTACATATTTTTCATTGTTAAAATGATGGGAAAAGACACCGACGTGGATTATTTGGAAGCACCAGTGAACCCAAACTAGCCAGTCTCGAAAAAAAGATGTTAACAGTGTTCCTTTAACACTGAAGATAAAATGTTAGCCTGATGTCACAACAAACAGATTTCCTCTTTAATTGTTTGAAAGTAACTTCTGCAAATGAGTGAATGATCAGAATTATCCAGCCCTAAAAATGGTGAATTTAACCCAGCTATGGAAATGCATACTGGAAGTATAAAGCATCCAGACCAAAGGTCATTGATAAGAGGTAAACTGATGGTTTAAAACGAAGTCTGCACGAGGCTTAAGATTTGTTAACAAAGCGAACGCTCACCTGACCGGCTTTACAAGCTCGCTCTCTCTCACCTCTCATCTTAAAAGCCACCGAGTCACAAGAGCCGGTTTGACTGGATGTACATCTATCGGCCCAGCCTTCAGATCAGCTAACTGCTGGTGAGGTAATGTGAGCAGAGAGCTGGGTTAACACATCAACATCCGCTTCTTTAGACAATGATATCTACAGATGATTAAACTCCAATGAAACTGAGGCCCTCACATTAATCCTTGAGGAAATGACATTGCTGCAATTCTTGTTTTAAATTACAAATGTGTCTTTCAAGGAAGAAGGTACTGTAAATGTCATAAGGGTAATTTTAAAGACAACTGGCAACGTACGACAAACTGTGTTTACACACTATCATTCAAAGGTTTTATACTTTTAAAAAAAGTCTCATATGCTCACCAACATAACATTTATTTGATACAGTAAAAACAGTAATATTGTAAAATAATACTATAATTTAAAATAACTATTTTCTATTTGTATATATTTTAAAATGCATTTTATTCCTATGATGGCAAAGCTGAATTTTTAGAGCAGCCATTAATGAGTCATATTATCTTGTGGTGTAAACTTAACATATGTCGATAATATTACATGTCCCAAACGGTGAAACTTTTTTTTCAGGATTCTTTGATGAATAGAAGGTTCACTCAAAGTTACATTAAACATGCACAGCTATTTTTTAACTGACAATTAAATTTTATTAAGCATTTTATTTATTAGTTCTTACATTCGACCTTAATAGTGCGTTCCCAACTGGTTATTTACAATAACTTCCAGGGTGTGGATTTAAGAGAAAATGATGTCAATCGAACTATTGTTATTTTCGTTTTTTTATAACGAGTCGCCTTTCAGCTTCAGTACTGCCTGACCTACTATCACACAAATTGTTTATTCCCTCTCTGCCGTTCTCAGGGGCTTGGCAGCAGCAAACTTGGGAAATTAATTTAAGAGGATATCTGGTGGATATTTCTAGGTGAAGGTTCACAGGGAGGCAGATGGAGACCGCACAGTCCAAACAAGCTCAGGAAAAAGAGAGAGAGCTAGAGTACCTAACTTTGCAAAACTGAAAAAAAGGCATTTTATAATGTGCTACTCTAAGAAAGAGATTGCGAGACAAGGCAAAAGACACTTCCAAGTTCCCATGAGTCAGTTCAGGTGACAAAAGATGCAGAGCCACAGCACCTGTCCTACGTTTACCAGGAAACACTGAAGAGTTTTGAGCCAAGATTCAAATGAAAACTTGAGGCTGAAGGGGTGGGCTTTCTGGTTGTAGTTCCAGTAACAGTTTTGTTATTCAGAGAGTTATGGGGGATGGAGAGCATTGAAAAAGCACAGCAGTATAGCTTCCTGGGTAAGCCTACTTCTTTTTCAAAGACTTCATAATGACCTTAATTTTTTTTTATATTCTGAAATTTCTTTTATATTTGTTTATCTAAAGTCAATAACTGAAGCAGATGCAGTGAGAGTTTCCGCATTGTGTTGCTCAGCACTATTTGCATATATTATTACACAATACAAAAAGCACACAAACACAGATTAGGGAGGGTTTGCATCGCTTCCTGGTAACATAAGCACCTATCCAACCTATGAGTTAGCAACTGCACACAAAAAAAATAGTGGCCAGTGACAAGAAGATTACAGCTGAGAGAGGGGAGTCGCTGCAGCGGTCCATATTCTATCACTAGGGTGTTTCTGTGTTGCCTCGTGGCCTGTGAATGTTACACCTTAGCACATAGTAAAAGTCCACAGGGAGGCAAAGTAGTGTCAGGAGGGGAACTCCCTTCACAGAGGGGTTCCTGCACCCTTCCCACACAACTGGTTTTCCCTCCAAAAACAGCCCAACCTTCAGGCAAATCAAAGATGTACACAAAGATGCAGCTGTTAAACCCGCTCACAAGGGGTCTTGGTTTAAATATACGCTTAAAAACAAGAAAACAAAAGTTTTCGGTTTTCGCGGTGACGCCACAGAGGAACCATTTTAGACTACTTAAGAACCTTTTGGTGAACAGTTCTTTAAAAGAACCTTTTTCCTTAAGTGTTTTAATCCAAAGAACCATCCCTTGCGTGAAAAACAAAAAAATGAGGAGGCTTCCTCCCACTTGCGCTGAAAATGCCAAGTTTTATCACTTGAGTACTTTGGTTTATAAACCAAGGGAGCTCACGTGCCTCTGGAGTGTTTATGTATACACAATGATATAAACCGTGGTTAACGCCAATGAACTGGGTCAGGAGGGAGCAGTGTAAACATGTCAATCCGAGCAGCTAAACACACTGATATTTTATTGTTAATGCTGAGTTGAATTCATTGGAAAAGTGCTGACGGTGGACGGCTTGTTTATGGTGTGCTCTGTTGGGTGGCTGGAGGGTGTAGGACGGACTTACCCCCCACTGACACCCCCCCGAGCAGAGTTCCTGGGAGGTTCGCACCTCCGGGAGGGATGATTATCCTGTCAGGAGCATCTTCACAGCAACTTAACAGGATCATTTCAAACCCCTGGGTTGTTTTCACAGCCTTTATGGGAATGGTCATTCCAAATGGTCAGTGGGGAATGAAGCAATGCTACATGGGAAACCGTATTTGAATAACAACAAGGTCTCTGAACTCCAATCTTTAGGTTCTATTCGGGCTCAAGCATGACTTCAGTACGAGTTAAGCCCAAGGCACTTACAAAAGTAGTACAATTTTTGGACCATTAGGACCATTTCTAAAAGCTTGTTGTAAAACTTCATAAAGACGTTTTATAAAATCATTATTTCTACTGTTAAAATGTGTGGTACGAGCTGTAAAGCTGTAATTTTACGGTCATTTTACACTGGAAACAAAGCTGTAAACACGATAGACAACACCACTCAAAAACTTGGGGTTAGCAGTTTCAAAGAAATTAATACTTCTATTTAGCAAGGATGCACTGTTCTTTAGAACTCTTTATTCATAAACAGATCCTTCTTCCACTAAACTGTTTTCACTGTTGATAGTGTTCTTTGAATAGTGCTGATATTGTTAAATCTTACGTTTATACCATTTAAAAAACTGCCTCATTGTAACCTAAAATTTGATTATTAATTTTAAAGAAAAGGGGAAGATATTCAAACTAATTTCCTTTGGTAATCAACAATGACAGGTTTGCCATCATTTAAGGTTAACTTGTACTGAACCCATTATATTCATTTAAACACAAGGGGAATTTATAATCATTAGTGACAGTTGCTCTTAAAAGTGAAGAGAACGTTTTACTTTGTGTAAACACAAAGCAGCATGAACACACATAAACAAATGGGTGGTTTCTCTTTCCTTTGCCCAAACAGGTAAACTTGAATGACAACTAACACATGTCTATGCAACAGGCAGCGAGTTCCTATAAGGAACTTGCAGAATATTTAAATATGGAGGTGGCATGGAAAACATTTCCTCAGAATATGTAAAAGTTATCTGAATCCTACATAAAAATAAACACCAACAACAAAATTTCTGTGTTCCACAAAACCACAGTAAGATCTATATTGTGATGGATGTTCACAACAGCTGTGCACCAGAAATACTGTGAAACTGATATTGCAAGAAAGCTTCACTTGCCTTCTGTTGTCTGACCTCTAAAAAGCATCTACTCTGTACAGAGCACTACAGTATACATTTCCACTTCCTATTTATAAAAGTAATTCGGAAATCAGTAAATTAACTTAATTCAGCTACTTCATTTTTTAAAGGAACATTTATCACTTAAGTAAGCTTTGTGATGCTGTGAATTCTGCAATAAGAGCTTAGATAAACTTAGTGAGATTTATTTGACATCCTGACAAAAGGAGGAACACAATTAAATGCTGAGCCAACAAAAAGTAAATAAAATGGATTAGCATAATCCCTTAAAAAATGACCCACAATGGTGGCAAAAAAAGACGTTTAAGTGTTTCTCCACACTTAATAATAATAATAATAATATATGCATCAAGTAAATGAGTGTTAAAATGTTTATTAAAACAGTTTTGTTCATGCTTTTACATTGACTTTATATAAAGGAATAAAAATTAATTAATACAGTGACTTATATATAAAATGTCTTGATTAAAAGAGTATAATAGGAAATCAATTTCATTATTAATATAAACTGACTTGGTTGCAGTTACCAAAAATTGGCACACATGTCCCTCTAGTGGCTAACAAAGGTCAGAATCAGAAGGACAAACTAGCAGCTAGCCTATATTTACTGCAATGTTATTATAGAAAATTTCAAACATACTACAAAGTTTAAATATCAAAATTTAGGAGGTACCTAATTCACATGAAAAATATTATTACAAGCACTAACAAATATATATATATATATATATATATTTATATTTATTTATTTATTTATTTTTAGTTTGAAGGACCCAGTAAGTTTGTGGATGGATGCAACATGTATCCAAAAAACCACTACATGTAACAGAAAAATTTAGTGTTGGTGACAATACAAAAACTATTAACAATACACTTATGGTTCATTCTTGGGATCCTGCTTCAAAGAAAGACTCTATAGAATGAAAAAAATAGAGCCATAAATTATTTATAGCCACAGAAATGTCAATTATGCAAAACATATAGTATCAAGCATAACATGAATCATTACCTCGGTGTCATCTGGACTGTGCAAGAATCTCTTGACAGCTCCTGTACACTTGAACCAAACAATTCAGCCGAGGCTTTGAACTCTGCCGGAGGAATGCAACATGTTAATTTACAGACTGACATGCCAAAGATTGCTATAATCTTGCTTTTGCAATAGAACAACAACATCTGCCTCATACCTGGAAAAGAGGGACAACACTGGTCACTGTCTCAGGATCTGCAGGGTCCTTTATCAGAATGCACAGGTAGTATATAATGCTGTGCTGAGGTGGAAACATACAAAGGTGATTATGTTTTGGGTATTTCTAGATCACAATGTCAATGGTGCACAAAAGCCACTGGAGGAAACGTTCTGTTTACCATATAAACAGCCTCGTTGATCACAATGTCTTTCAGCTTGTTCATCTCAATGAAGATCGTGCTTTCTCGTCCAGATGCATAAGATGAAGAGAGCTGGACACCAAGGGAACCGATTATGAGAAGGGTCTCGTGGTCCACCTTCACAAAGTGAATATGAATCATCATCCCAGCCAGAGTGAGGATGATGGCACTCGACAGGACAGTCGTGTTCTAGTCAGAAAAAAAAGTTATTAACAGTGGAATAATCTCATTGTTACTTACGTGTTTATATTCTTGCAGTATAAGATGTTCTTACCTCGGTGAAGAAAAATACAGCATAAGCAAACAACCAAACGAAGCAGGTGTAGACCATCACCTTGCGCAAGGACAGTTTCGGTGAGGTGACGGTAAACTGTCTGCAGAAAGCGGAGTGAGTTTGACAATCTAAAGAAATCGAGCTGCCATTTATGTCTGTGAACTCTTCCTCTGCCATGTTGACCACAGTCAGAACATTATATGATTTAGGATTTAGGATTAAATAGCTTTGCTTTAACGGTCATTTGACAACAAAGTCAAATCTTCTTCTTATGGGCTATGGCGTTGAAACACGACTAGAAAAGGGGTTTTCTGCCACCTACTGGACTGGGGTGTGAAAAAAATGTGAGAATTTGTTCAAATTGTCTTTTTCAAAGTATAAGGGCCTATTTACATTTTTCGTTGTACCTGAATGCCAGCCATTTTTTAAAATGCATATTTGAAAATAAATACTCCAAATGTGTTGTAAAAAGATGATTTCTATATACAGGTTCTATACGTGTAATTTTATAATGTTTAGAATGCTCTAAACATGGTGTATTTACTAATGATAAGTAACTAATAGCATAATCTTTGTGAAAATGGGGTTTGTGCTTTATGATATATATTTTTTTTTTTTTTTTTTAAGAGTATCCATTACAGAAATAGCTAACATTCTGACATATATTTATTATGATTTTTGCAGACATACAGAACAAAACAATAACAAACCCTTCACAAAACAGCAATCTGTGCAGCTTGAGGCACAAAAAACTAACAATAAAAAAAAAAGAAAAGAAAATGACGGTATACAAAAATCAATCTATCCTGCAAAAAATACTGACATCAACATTGGTCCTTGTGATTCAACAGAAAGGCAAAAACAGAGTTCCCAGCAATAGTATATCTGATTCTTTCAAGATGTAATGTAGAACTGAGTCCAGTTAACCAGTTAGAAAAGAGGGGTCCAACATTTTTCTTCCAAAAAAGCAAAATAATTTTCTTAGCGATAATCATACCATATTGGATAGGTACCCGTATCTTCGGGTTGAGAGAATCAAGGAAATCAAGTAAAACAGTTATAAACCTTGGAATATTTCTATCCAGAAGCTCTGAATTCTCACACAAAACCAAAAAAGATGTGCCAAGGTGCCCTCAGCAAGTTTACACTTATCACACATGGGGGAGACAGAGGGGTAAAAAGTATTAAAGTTTTGTTTTGGAATAATGAAGTCTGTGTAAAACCTTATATTGAATAAGATGATGTCTCGAATTTATAGAGCATGAGTAAATGGATGAAAGACATTTAGACCAGTCAGTCTCATTGATCTGAATTCCTAGGTCTTCTTCCCAAGCAACTTTCAAATGGAGGGAGGAAAAATTTATTTCATCCTTGAATGCATTAACAAATAAAGATATTAGACCCTTAGCATCTGGAGAGTTAGAAAATAAATCAAACACTTTGCTTTCTGAGGACAAAACTGCAGAATCCAAGAAATTTAAACGTACATAATTCTGAATTTGGAGATAACAGAAAAAATGAGAAGGAGGAAGGTGAAATCTCTCACTGAGCAGCGAAAAAGAGGCAAAAGACTTATTAATATATAAATCCTTAACAGTGTGATTACCTTTGTCTTGTCGTTCTTTAAAAACTTTATCTGTAAGAGAAGGTTTAAATGTATGATTGTAGCAAATAGAAGGAAGGAAGTATTTGATAAATTAACTGCCTTTCTAATTTGGTACCATATTTTAATAGAGTTATTAAGGATAAAATTTTTTTTGGGAACTTCTTTATTAGACAGGGGAGCTGAAAAAAGCAAAGCAGAAAGAGAAGAAGGAAACACACTTTGTTCTATTGCTAGCCAGGAGGGAATATCTGTGTAAACAATGCCTGGAAAAGAATCCCGCCAGTACATTAAAACTCTACAATTCGCTGCTCAATAATACTGGCGAAAGTCAGGCAAGCCCAGACCCCCCAAATGTTTATGCAAATGGGTCTTGGATATACGAGCGTTCTTAAAACCCCATATAAAAGACATAATAATGGAATCGAGGGATTTAAAGAACGACTTGGGTAAGAAAACAGAAACATAAGACTTTATTTTTACTGCATTAATGCGACCAATCATTGATATAGGAAGTGATCTCCATTTTTCTGCGTCGTGTTTCAAACAATAAATGTATTTAACTAAGTCCTTTGGGTTCTTAGGGACGACCACACCAAGGTAATTTAACTTATCTGGAGCCAGTTTAAATGGTATACTCTGCATAAAGACTGGGTTTATATTATTGCCCATAGGCATGAATTGGCTTTTTTGCCAATTAACAGAATAACCTGATAAGGCACTAAATGAGTTTAATAAGGTGGCACAGAATGCTCTGGATTTAAGAGAAATAAAAGAATGTCATCTGCATAAAGAAACATATGATCAACCTGGCCTAAACTTAAGGACGGAATTTGTGGGTGATGTCTAATAGCAGTTGCCAAAGGTTCTATGGCAATGGCAAACAACAGGGGTGAAAGTGGACACCCGTCTAGTGCCCATATGCAACTCAAATTGTGGGGATCTATCAAGATTAGTTTAGACAGAAGCGCATGGATGATGATACAACATACTGACCCAGGAGGAAAACCTGTCTCCTACATTCAATTCTTTAATGGTAGTTAAGATATACTTCCATTCCACTTGATCAAAAGCTTATTCTGCATCTAGTGCAATAACTGCCAATTTAGAATCAGATTTTTGTTTAGAGTAAATCATATTTAGAAAACGTCTGACATTAAAAAAGCCCGGGTAGGAAAATCTGACGGGTGGGAAAATATCTCAGAACACCTGTTATCACCGACATTGCATTCGGACGGGATGAGTTTTCTCAGAGGATCACTGACTTTGCTGAAAAACAGTAGGTAATTTGCTCTGGAATTATCACAGAGGTTGTGAAAGAAAAACACAGACATGGCAGATTCGGACGGGATTAAAATCACCAAGTACGTCTGTGAAACAAACATTTCTCTATCGACCCCCTGTAAAACTAGTCCCGTCCAAATAGGGCTAGTCTAGTCTGTGAAACCAGGCCTGAGAGTTAAGTTTAAATGCCAGCATGTAATATTAAATACTAAAAAATGTCATTAAATCCTAAAAAATATAAGTTAGCCTACTTCACATGTGCTTTAATATGTAGCCTACGTTAAGTGATTTGAACGGTCACCTACCCCTTGCCTTTCCCCCATCCTGCATTAGAAATCAAATTATACATCAATTGAAAGCTTAAAACCTCATAATTCATCCTGTGATAACCATTTTATTGTATTAGAAGCTGTATTACCATGGAAATTGTTATTTTTAAAAAAAGTCATATTACAAAATGTTTTATTCATGTACAACAATTTAAGTTTGGATACCTCCACATCTACGTACAAAAACGGGGGTGACAGTTAAAAAGTTAATATTATCTCCAAGTACAAGTACAGTTTAAAACAGTGATGTTTGAAGTACACAGAAAATTAAGCACACTTTTTCAGACAGGATTACCCAATGGGAAGTTATTCTGTCCCCTTATATATTCCTGTTGCACAATCTTGTTTTTGAAATATAGCTGTTGACCTCTGCCCACCCCTACTCTCCTGCTACGTCCTACAAGTAAATACTTCATGTGGAGAATGGACTCCGTTTCCCATCTGGCGTCGCGGCTGTTAACCTTCGACTTCCGCTCCAGTGAAAACAAGCCGATCAGCTGATCTGACCTGGCAACAACATTCACCCGAATCTACCGGGGAGGGGAATCATTTTACAAGCTGGTGGGGAAAAAACACTTATCTTGACATCAACCGGCTTATTATTTTGTGTTTATCAAAGGGTCGTTGTCGTGTGCGGTGTTTCGGGGAATACAGCAGCTTTTGTGATGAAAACTGCGGTGTGATTCTGGCTCGAAATCAGCTTGTTTTGTTCGGTCAAAGCTGGGTTGATCAATGTGTTGTTGGGTGAACATACTTTAAGGACAGTCTGTACGATACTAAACAACTATTAATTCAGCAGCATTAGTCATATTTCTAACCCCCTAGTATTTGTAGTCTTTGTAATTGGAGGTGTTTTTACAGACACGTATGCTAAGCTTAGCTAGCTTGAGTAACAAAGCCCAGGACGATAACAACACCCGAATGTAGCGATTTTCTTGGTGTTTACATCTGCCAATAAATACATGTCGATTGTTGTTGTTTGTAGTTTGTAAGTTTAGACACTTTAGCCTGCTTAATTACTTTAAATATCAACCAGAAAGCTAGACAAATCTGACCAAGTGCCAGTGCTATACGGATGTCAGCTGATCTATTTATAGTTCATATTGAATATTTGATTTTAAGCCAGTGTCATAATTTGACATCACATTTCGAATTCCAATGAAATTCAAGTCAATTGTGGAAGATATTTTTGTTTTAAGATCTCAAATGCATCACATTTAGGTTGCTCTCTGCTGTAGTTGGTGCAACTTTAAGAAATATCTAGTCAGTATATTTACTTTTAGTACTTTAAATTCGGTCGCTTCCGTTAGGTTCGCTACTTGGCCGTTATATTTAGACGTATAATGAGCAGTCAGGGTTCGTCGGTGGAGAAGGGGGTGAACGGCGTCCTGGTTTGTCAGGAGAGTTACGCCTGCGGTGGCTCCGACGAGGCCGCCTTCGAGTGCGACGAATGCGGCAGCCTGCAGTGCGCCCGCTGCGAGCTGGAGCTCCACCGTCAGGAGCGCATGAGGAACCACGACAGGATCCGAATCTCACCTGGACACGTACCCTACTGCGATTCGTGTAAAGGGGACGGGGGCGTTCCGAATGGGGGTCGCCTGAGAGCGGTGGTCCGCTGTCAGGGATGTAAAATCAATCTGTGTTTGGACTGTCAGAAGCGGACTCACAGCGGGGTCAGTAAAAGAAAGCACCCTCTCACCGTCTACCCTCCCTCGAAACCCACGGAGAAGAACTGCAGCACTGGAGATGAACAGCTGGATGCACTGAAAGCTAAACTGGAGCAAGTAACCAGCTTTCTTTTAGTGGATGAAAAGGAAGATATGCAAGTAAGTCAGCTTGGGTATCTTTTGAACTTTACACCTGTTTCCCGTTTTATACAGTAGTTAGTTCTGGTACTCAAATTTTATTGGCTGGGTGGCGTTAAACGGGTGTTCATTATGAAGCTAATTAAATAAAGCTAAACCCTCTTTTTTGGAAAATCGGGAATGGATCTCGCAAATGGAAACGAATTTGTGTACTTCAGCTCCGCTCCACCCAGTTGTGTTGCTCCAGACCAGTTCTTAGCGAGTACATTACATTATGACAGGCAAAGCCAATACTGAAATCTTACTTTAGTTTAGAACTACTTATTGGAAGAAAATGGCAAAATGATCTAAATCTTTTCTTGAACATTAAATTTAGATTTTGATTTTATGCAATATAAACATAATAATAATAATAATAATAAAAAAGGTGATACAAGGAAAATGTGTGATATTGAGTGAGGTGAAATGTAGCACATTTTTAAGCAACATGTTTATTTCCACAACTTGAACAGGTGAAGGATGAGGAAGAGTTTGTGAGGAACTTAGGCTGCAGGCCTGAGGAGCTCTTGAAGGTGGTGTCCATTTTTGGCAACACCGGAGAAGGCAAATCCCACACCCTCAATCACACTTTCTTTTTGGGTCGTGAAGTTTTCAAGACATCTCCAACCCAGGAATCCTGCACCGTTGGGGTTTGGGCAGCACTGGACCCTGTCCATAGTGTGGTGGTTGTTGACACAGAGGGACTCCTGGGGGCAGGAACTAACCAAGGACAGCGAACCCGCCTCCTCCTGAAGGTGCTTGCCGTCTCCGATCTGGTCATCTATCGGACACATGCTGACCGGCTACATGATGATCTTTTCAAGTTTCTTGGAGATGCATCAGATGCGTATCTAAAACATTTCACGAAGGAGCTGAAAGCCACAACTGCACGCTGTGGTTTGGATGTGCCCCTTTCGACTTTGGGTCCTGGTGTTATAATCTTCCATGAAACGGTCCACACCAAGTTATTAGGCTCAGGTCAGTTTTGGAGGTTTTCTACTTTGCTGTCCTTTTTACCTAACAGTAGTAAGTTAGGAATGACATTGAAAGATAAGGTAAGCTGAATAATAAAAGCATAATACATCTCTTTTGCACACACTGTAGACAAGCCATCAGAATCAGCCGAGCGGCTTCTTCAGGAACGTTTCAGAAAGCTTGGCCTCTTTCCGGAAGCATTCAGCTCTGTTCAGTATCGGGGCACTCGAACCCACAACCCTCCGACTGACTTCAGTGGTCTTCTGCGCAGCGTGGAGCAGCAGTTAGACAACAACACTACACGATCTCCACGGTCTGCTGGTGTCATCTATAAAGCCTTGCAGGTAATTTTTTTTTTTTGTTGATAAACACTTTTAGCTCATAAATGACATAAATGTTGGAAGAGTTGGTTTGAAATGTTCTCCACAACCTTTTTTTTTATCTACAGAAGTGGCCTGTTTTTGTCACATGGCTACTTACAAATCTTGAGCTCTGGCCTCGACATATTTCAAAGGACATTTTTAATTATCAGTTGTAATGTACGGTAGTTTGTGTGGCTGATCAAGTTCTTGTTCTCCAGGCTTTGAGTGAGTGCTTCAGTGGAGAGATTCCTGATGAGCACCTGGCAAGCAACTCTTTTTTTCCAGATGAATACTTTACCTGCTCCAGCATCTGCCTCAGCTGTGGGTAAGTCTTCACATCTCAGGAATCACTCCACTACTGATTTCAAATCTGTTTCACATTTTTCGCAGTTTTAACACTTAAAAGAACATGTTCTCTGCTGTTCAAGAGTTCGGGGTGGTATGAATTTTTACAAAAATGTTTTTGTGTTTGCCAAAGCTTTTTTATTTAATTAAAAATACAGTACAAATAGTACTATTGTGAAATTTGATTACAATTTAAAATTAATTTGTTTTTGTAGCTAATAAAAAAAAAAAAAATGTTTCTTTTAATGGCAAAGCTAAATCTTCATCAGCCATTACTTCAAATTTCACTTCTGGTTAATTAAATGCATCCTTTTTTTCTGAATAAAAGTATTTATTTCTTTAAAAATATATCTTACTGACCCCATTTTATTTATGTGATTTTAGCAATTTCAATAAAATTAATTGATTTAATTAGCCAAATTAGAGCATTCTGTTAAAAATTAAATTCTGCATTTCCAAATTCTGTGACCAAGTCATATTCTCTTCAAATGTTTGTTCGAAAATGAAAAAATTGAGAGAAAATGCTCTAAAGGGTCCCTGAGCAACATTTAAGTATGTAAAAATAATCCTTTTAACTCCCAAAGATTTATTTTTATAATTGAGTAATGTACATACACTGATAACTGGTTTGAGAGAATCATTTAAAAGATTTCAAAAGTTATTTGTACGGCTCCACTAAGATGGCTAAAGTAGTAATTAGATGTTTGACTGTACTATTTTTGGACTCTTGTAATGCAGGTGGAACATTCCTTGCATTTACACCCTCCTAAAGCCTGTTCTGAATTACACATTTAAACAAAGATAATTCTAATTCTTTTTTTCCTTCTTCTTCATAGCTCAGGCTGTAAAAACAGCATGAATCACCTACGAGAGGGTGTGGAGCATGAGGCCAAACACCGCTGTCGCTATTCAGTCCACTATGATAATCGCATCTATACCTGCAAGGTAAGACGTAAACAATCAAACACATGACCTGATGCAGATCAGGTCTGACATTATGTGTGTAAACCTGCTATTCCAGGCTTGTTATGAGAGTGGCAAAGAGGTGATTGTGGTTCCAAAGACGACGGCATCCTCTGACTCACCATGGTTTGGCTTGGCCATATATGCCTGGTCGGGGTAAGTCGTGTTATTGATTTCTGCCTGTAATAGGTCCATTTTGATCAGTTCATTTTGATGTACATCACTAAGTTGTTTTTTTTTCTTTGTAGATATGTGATTGAGTGTCCAAACTGTTCGGTGATCTATAGAAGTAGGCAATACTGGTATGGGAACCAGGACCCTGTTGATACAGTGGTTCGGACTGAGATCCAGCATGTCTGGCCAGGGGTAAGATTATTCTGCTGTTTATCCCACATATCAATATTTAAATAGCAAAAAGAACAAGCTTTGTTTACTTTCACATTTACGTCTCAGTCCGACGGATTCCTGAAGGACAACAACAATGCTGCGCAGAGGCTGCTGGATGGTGTGAACTATATGGCTCAGTCTGTTTCAGAGCTAAGCGTTAAGCCTGCCAAAGCCGTCACTGCCTGGTTAACAGACCAGATTGCCCCTACTTACTGGAAGCCCAATTCTCTCATCATTGTGAGTTTTAATGCTAGCTAGGCAATTTTAATGTGGCTTTTTTTAATTAGGAGAGAAGTCTTTACTAAAACACTAAAACTTTTCCAGAGATGCAAAAAGTGTGGAGAGGAATTCCAAGATAATGATACAAAGCACCACTGTCGGGCTTGTGGAGATGGTTTCTGTGATGGCTGCTCCTCTAAGACGCGGCCAGTCCCTGAGAGAGGTTGGGGGCTGGCGCCTGTGCGAGTCTGTGAAGCCTGCTTTCAAAACAGAGGAATCCCAGAAGGTATCCCAGTATAGAGAAAGAGGTGGCCAAAATACTTAGAACAACTGACAGATCTGAAAATATTGACCTTTTTTGCCTCTAAAACATGATTTCATTTTATAACGTTTGTGAAACATGCAGATGGTTGCTCTAAGCACAACAATAATGTTATACAGTGCCTTTAGCACTCAAGCCAAAGCTTGATGGCTTGCGAAATACTGTAAAAAAACATGAACAATGTATGATGTACATGAGCTTGAATAATTTTGAAAGTACTACACACTTGGTGGCAGACACTGGTGCAAAATGTTGTGACATAAATGTAGTATTTCAATCCATAACATATTGTAACTGGTCTCACACAGAACTACTGGATGCAGCGCTGGAAGAGGAGCAAGGTGGCACTCTGATCGCCAGGAAGGTGGGAGAAGCTGTCCAGAACACATTAGGAGCGGTAGTCACTGCTATAGACATCCCTCTTGGTGAGTTCTTCTCTCCTCTAATAGCCTATAAAAAAAGTTAACATGACAGTATGTTAATACTATCAATTCATTATAATGCTAAATAATAAACATATGGCTTGTTCAAGTAACCTCTTTTGTGATATCTCAGCATATATAAATGATCGAATGTGTTTACTAGGTCTGGTAAAAGATGCCGCCCGTCCAGCATATTGGGTCCCTGACCAAGACATCCGTTGCTGCCATCATTGCCAGCGTGAGTTTAATGCCCGTCTCTCTATTCATCACTGCCGTGCATGTGGACAAGGAGTTTGTAACGACTGCTCCCTTGATCGCCGGGCCGTGCCCTCCAGGGGTTGGGACCATCCTGTGCGGGTGTGCGCGACCTGCAACCTGAAATCTGGAGAGCTCTAGCAGAACCGAACATTACTCCGCATAAAACACCCCCGTATATGGCCACAGTGCTTCAGGACAGGTTGGGAGGGGGAAAAAAAGCACTGCTCTCAAACCAATGAATCCAATGAATGATTGTTTGAGAGGAACATCTCTGCTTTTTGTCCCAACATTTCATTCACGTCATGCTCCTCAGCTCTACATAAACTGTTCACAGTTTAACATATGTAATGGCCTACGTATTTTCTTCTTTTAAAGGTTAAATCCAGCAAGGAAATAAATCTGTCAAACCCTCGACAATCCTTTGTCTACCATGCAATACGTTACCTGTGGGCAGGCCCAGATGGAACGCTGGAATGAGCGTTTTTGAGAAAATCAGCCAGTATGGGTTTAAACATGGTAGAAAAAAAAAGTGTTACACATGATCAAAAGGTGCAAAATATGAATTAAGTTCGCTCCAGTTCTGTGGCTGCAGATCCATATGGGCCTTCCTGTGTATATAGGCAGCTAACATATGGCCTATACATGATACATAGACCGGTGCACAAATATTAGTAATTGTTTGCCGTCCTGTAGTGTTAAGGAAAGATTCATTTGCTTTTACTGGTTTAAAACACAAGGTTATTCATATTGTTTTGCATTCCTTTACCCTCCGCGAAACCCTAGTGTAGACTTTAGATTAAGTCCTATTTGTCTCTTATTTGCTGCCTGTTATGAAACAGATCTGGTATGATCATGCAAAACTTATCAGATGTTGTTCAGCATAATTTAAAGATTTCTTTATCATTTATTTTAAATGTGTGTACTTGAGCAGTTTTTGTTTGACGTTTTAAAAAAAAATGGACCTTTTCAATGTATCACTACCACTGTTGCCGAATCAAATGGCATAGTAACTCATAACATAAAGCCATGTCGAAACCATACAAATGACGTGGCTCTGCATTATTGGTCAAATGAGATGCCAATCCACATAAATTTGCTTTTATTTAGCCCCAGGTATGTGTTCTGATCACTGTCATTTAAATTTGTTTGGCCACACAAAAACTCATGTAGAATAAGGTTATCGTAGACTCAGTGAGGCATTATGTGTGGATGACTTACACAGACATAAGAAACATGAATATCATTTTATGTTCTTTGCACCTTGTATGCCAATTAAATTAAACTTGAGTACCTCTAAGAGTGTGGCTTAAATATAAAAATGTGTAAATGCATATTTGTACAGAAAGTACATAAAATTAAAATCAATGGGTTCCAATGTTGTTTTTCATTTCATGGACAAAAACTATTAAAACATTAAATTGGGATTTAAACTTAAGATACAGATAAACAAAGTTTGGATTTATTTTGAATTGAAGAATGGTTTCCCCTGTTTTTTTTCTTTTTTTAATTTACAAAAAGTTCCAGCACATTTCAAGTAAAATATTTCCAGAAAAACAACATAACATGAAATTGCACTTTTAGGAGGTATGTTTCAAGTGTCTATAACTTAGAACTTATATCTAATAAGCTTTTCCGAAAAATTAATCTATTGATGATATAATGGAGAAAGAGTTTTCTGAATCCATCACAGTCTAATCTAGAATATTACTAAAAAAAGAAAAGCTAAAGGCAAATGGTAAAATGGCAACATTTTAGTCAGTAAGACACAGTAGTAGCACTGATGTATTTATCACACAGCGGCCTGTGTTTGTAGATGGCAACTGTTAGCACTGACCCTCCAGTGTTAGACTGTCCTGATAGTCTTTGTTGTAAGAGTAGTAGTACAGATCATGACGGACAGCCATAAGAAGTCCAGGAAGTCCTCTACTACCACCCAGCTGGGAGGAAAACACTACATTTGGGATCGAGTCTTTCCCTGCAGGGTGAGGTGAGGGGATGGTCCTGAGGAGACGGCTGTCATGGAGGCTCCAGAGGCGGGTGTAGCAGTCCTGACCCACTGCAAACAGCACATAAGATGCATTATAAGCGTTGGAATAGAACTGAACTGAAACTACGGTTTAAATAAAAAACCAGCAAGTTGTACCAGCAAGCAGCAATCCTTCTGGCTCATTAACATGAATGGGTAGGTAGGCATATTCATTGTGGTGTCCTTCATACTGTCTGACGGACCGTTTGACACGAATGTCCCACAGCTTTATCTGTTCAGCGACGATGTGAAGGGAGAATAAAAAGTCATTAATAATTCAATGCTCTAAATCGTTATTAATAACATTATAGTTTGTGGTCATTTTAGTTGTTTGTCATAGACAGACCTTGCCCAGCATGTCAGCAGCGAGGAGGTAGTTCTCATCCTGTAGCAGTTGGACCGAGGTGATGGCTGACTCCTGGAAGAAGCGGCTGGTCTTCCAACTGTGACTGCGACCCCTGTCACGCTGACGCAGGTCAATGCTAAAGATCTCTCCTGAGCGACAGCCGTTGAACAGCACAGGAGCCTAAGATACGAAACACATGGCACAGAGTGTCACACAGATCTTTGCTCACATGCATAAAAACAAACATGAGAAGACAAAAGATGAAATTTACAAAAGATTATTATTAAGAGCGTCAGCAGCACCACATGCATACATTGTGCTACTCTTGTGAACACACTTGGAAGAGAAGGGATTGTTGAATAATGTTGATGTTTTTTTTCTTTGCACACAAAAATTATTCACATAGCTTCATAAAATTAAGGTTGAACCACTGATGTCAAATGGACTATTTTGACAATGTCCTTATGAGCTTTCTGGGTCTTGAACGTGTCAGTTATTTTGCTGTCTAGGCAGGGTGAGAGAGCTATCGGATTTGATCAAAAATACCTTCATTTGTATTCTAAATATGAACGAAGGTTTTACAGGTTTGAAACTAAATGAAAGAGCGAGTAATTAAATGACAGAATTTAAATTTTTGGGAGAAATCTCCCTTTAATGAAGGATTTTTAAAAATATAATTTTGCATGAACTTTGTATTTAAAGTGGTTACGCATTTCAAAAGGTGCACTATTTTGTAGTGCGTGTTGTCGACTTGGATTTGTTTTTAAATTTAGTGGTATTTATGCAGCATTACAGTTACACAATCATTCATTTCTGTAAAACATGACAGAACACTTTAAATGATAGTAAAATTAAGAAGGACTGGAAAGTAGGGGACGACAGAAAGAGACAGGTGTTATGCAGGTTAGACTCAAACCATGTGCACTACCACTGTGCCATGGCCAAGACTTCAGGGTTGCTTGGGATGAAAAAAATCATTGTTCTTTTCTCACCCTCAGGGCAAACTGTTGAGCTAGAACATCACTGCCTGCGAGGTATGTTGCTCTGCGTCCAGTCACAGCATCTGTCACAATCACTCGTCGAGAAAGGCCTAGGGAAAAAAAAAGTTTATATATGTATATATATATATATATATATATATATATATAAAAACAGTAAATTGTAATATTACTGTTTTTACTGTATCATTAGTCAAACAAATATAGCCATGGTGAGCATAACTTTTCCAACATATTTCAGAAACATATAAAAACTCACCAGTGCTGAAGGTTTTATCAGCCTGTGGGTTGAGGCACCATGCACATGACCAAGCTGTGGAGATCTTAAAACTGCACAGCATCCCTGGCTGATCTGATGAAAAAAGTCATTTCAGTTTAATAAAGGGAAAGCAAATAAAAAGTGACTCAAAAGGAAAAGATTGTACCTGGATTGAAGTTGCTAAAAAGAGAAGCAGGTAATAAGCTTACACAGCCTGGGGTCTGAGAAATGCCCACCAAACACAACCTGAAAGACTTGTCAAGAAACACTTCCTCATCATGTAGTTTGTTTGAGACCATTTTATTTGATTAATGGTCATTAATAGATTAAATATGCAGGTATGCTCCTTTTGTAATGATATAGTTTACACACTTTATCCAAACCAAGAGTTACCTACATACCTACAACCTACAACCTACATTCATATAATAACTAACAAATGTATTAAAATTAAGAGGATAATAACCAATGCCAATAATTGCATATCATAAGCATATAGTGTTTAAAATCCTTCTTCCACAAAGTGCAAATAGCCCGCCTTATTGGCAGTGGCTATTTAAACTAACTCCACCCACTGACGTGATTGGGTTAGTCATCATTACAAAAGATGGTCATTTGTCATCAGCTCCAGTGGCACAGACGGTAAGAAGTATGGGGATCAACCTGGGTTCGATTCTGCCTTTTGACTAAATTTTTTCTCACTTTTTATACTTCAAATCACACCAGAAAACCATTTATTTTTGATAAAATTGAAGGAAATAATCAAAACGTTGAAAATAAAGTATTGGGTAGGGTTAGGACTTTATTGTCTCAATAAGGGTGTCAACCATGTGGCATCTATTTAATAATTTGAATTAAAATTACCATTTACACTTAATAAGTTGCATTCTGTTTTATAATGTACTTCAATACTGAGGTGCAGATAATTGCCTCCTGTAGTACAAGTAGTATAAATAGCAGAAAATGCTATTTGCACTTAGTGTAAATAGCATCCATCACTAACACTTAGTGTAAATAACATCTATTGCTATTTGCACTTGGTGTAAATAGCTTCTATCGCTATTTACACTTAGTGCAAATAGCCGCTAGCTTTATTTTATTGGCCTCTGATTGTCAAATAAATTCCTGGATACCCCATTAGAGTTTCAAAATAAGCATAAAAAAATTCATTTTTAGCATCTGACGTGTTTGAAGGATACAGAACATGAGAGTCTGTATGTGTCACAGACGCCCAGCACACAGAGTTAACCTGAAACAAAAGTAAAAAAGGAAATTGTTTTTGAGTACTATAAAACATCTTATTTTTGGTGAAAGGAATTCATTTGAAATTCCCCTGGTTACCTTGCGGTTAGTGAAATAAAGGTTATCGCACATCTCCACCGACAGAGAGCCTTTTCTGCAGCCATGGAAATTCATAATGCCATACTTGCAGCCTCCATGTGACACATCATTTACTGTGAAGACTCGCTCACATGCTGAATCTGCCTAATAAGATGCATCCAGGGGAAAAAAAGGAAAACACAGTCAAACTGCCAAAACTTAATCTTCCTTCTGCTAGCTTTTCAAAGAACAGACAACTGGAGGCCAAAACCTCCAGTAACACCTGCCAGCAAACCATTTCCATGAAAACAAAGAGTAACCCACAAATGGTTTGACTGTTCTCAAGTTGCCTGTCCTCAGCATGAGTACGCATTTAAATGGACCGAGTTGCCTCAGAAATAAAGTTTAAATTTTTACATTAAAGGAGAGGCTTACAACAATAAGATGGAAGTTATCTGTGTTTGGGCTGGTGGAGTTGGAGCTCTGCACCTCCAGCCTGTGACGTTGCATCCCGCTGACTTTCACTTCATGGATTAACCTGCAAAAAGAGAACACCGTTGGAATCACATTCATTTTGGGATCTAATTTTTTCCTGGTCAAGTACTTCCAGAAAAAAAAAAAAAAAAGTTGCATCCATAAGATATTTTATGTAATACCTAGAATAGGAGTTTGGGGGCAGCAGACCCAGATGTCTCTTCTGTAACAGCAATGCAGAATTTAGTCCAGTCCTGGGAGCTTTCTGAACATATCAGGGAGAAACAAGGAGAAAGTGAATCACCTGAACATCTTAATACAATGATTTATTACCAACAAAACTCATCCAGCTACTGCAGTTCTGCTTGTCCATAAAACATCCACAGATTTTTTTTTTTTAAAGAACTTTACAGTTAGAATTCAGTGCAAAAATGTGATACAAGCAGTGATGAATATCCAAATAACCTACGTTTACATATAGCTACAGGACATATTCAGTTATTCCCCAATTCACCTTCTTAGGACCATCATCTTCTGCCAGCAGCGCTGATCTCTTTTTCTCTTCTTCTTTTTTCTGAAGCGCTTCTTTTGTCAGAGGGTTACAGTTGTTGTGCCCAGGCAACAAACGAAAGTAGCGGTTTTTCTCTGGGTCAAAGTAGAAACCTGGCAACTCTATAAACAATAATGGTTATTGTTAAGTGAATCATTTTAGACTGACAGGACAAAAAACGTAAAGGGAGAAAATGTAAATAAAAGTTCACCCGGTGCAGATGAGGATGCCGAGGATGAACTTGCATCACCTGCTGCACTGTCAGAACTAGAAAAATGAATTATGTTAATGGATAATTTAAAGTTAAATACATGCCTAACTGAAAAAAATCCAACTAAAAACTGACTGGACGGAACAGAACTGCCAAAAGACTCTAGACTCTAGGTCTCAATACTTTAGTATGAGCACATGTGCTGATTAAGAATGCTTGTTCACTAAAGAAACGACTTAGCCTCATGTTTCAAACCAGTATGACTTTCCTTTAGGGAACATAAAAGCAGATGTAATGCAGAGTGACGGCATTCACTTTGACTGCATCTTTTGTTCATACAACATAAGTGAATATTACTGAGGCGTTCATTCTGCTTGACATCACCTTTTGTGCTCCACAGAAGAACTTAAACAGGTTTGCAACAACATGAGAGCGAGTAAATGTCATCATTTTTATTTACAGGTGTGTCTGGGTGAAAAATGATGGACTCCATCTGTCTCAGTTACCTATGTTCCTGCTCATCGTGGGCTGAACGGTGTCTGCCCCTCCACTGTGACTGATTATGGTCTCGATGACGGTCCCTGCCACTCGATCGCCAGTTCCCCCGCTTCATTTCTACTTCTCGGGAGTCATGCCAGTATATCTTAAAACAGTTAACGTTAATGTTTTATACATATATAAGAAAACAGGGAAAATTGTGTATTCGTTATTCGGTTTACCACACATGTAGGACAATCTAAACTTTTTGGAGCATTATTTAGAAACTGAGCAGCACACTGATTTGTTATGGATAAGGAGCTAACATGCTAAGACTTCTATTATGAACACACACGTGGCTCGTACATTTATGTTAACGGTGACTCTTGCAAAAGAGAACTCGCGTTCATATATTGCCCGATCGCTAAAATAACTTGTAAACAGTATGCAAAAAGGACAGTCATAATAAACTTACCTGATAAAGATGCACTCGTGCTGACTTCTTCCTGTTTGGAAATATGATTTCCTCATGACACCGGGAATTCCCGCCTCCTTACTGTTCATTGGTGGAACCCTGAGACTTTGCGATATTGAAGGAGTGTGACTGGATAATGAGCTGTCAATCACGTTATAGGGGCTGTCTCTTAAAGGAATGGAGAAAAAAATATAAATAGTTATAATAATTAGCACGATGTATCTGTGTTTAAATTATGATCGTTGTATGTATTTATATTTAAAATTAAAACAGATCAAAACAATATAGGCACAAACGTGTATAGGGTATATTTACGTTTACTTATATTATCATATACAATAGTGTTAATGATATAAATTACATTTTTATATTAAAAATAGACATTATATAAATCGCCAAGCGCGAATTGTGTAGTAATCGTTTATCAAACTCCAATAATATAATTAAATAAAATCTAGTTAAAACTGACAGATGAGTGTTATTTTTCTAAAAGGCTACAGAAGGCTTTTCTGTTCTGTTGCTGAACCTATACAATTTGCATAAATAGCGTTACTTCATCTCTTCAACTTCCAAAAAAGTATGTCTAAGTAAAGAGGTTGAAATAATTTTTATAATTTTGACAGCTCTCGGAAGCCACGCCCAGATTCTGATTCCTAGTATTGTATTGGCCAGACTGCCGGACACTGAGGTCCGTATTGGTTGCTTTTCTTTCACAAGGTTCCCAAAGAACTCAGAGATTTGGAATATTGGGTTACAGTGTGGCAAAATGGCGACTGTCATTCAGAATCCGCTCAAAGCGTAAGTAATTATAAACATTATTTTCCTTCGTTTTCGAAAATGTGCTGTATTCCGCATGATTTAGAGCGTGGGTGCAAATCGAGTCTCGAAATAGGACTGTACGTACCGTGCATTTTGTATTTCAAGGAATTCTGTCCCAAACGAATAACTGTTTAATCCATGTAGTTTGTCTTTGTGTGGGTGTGAAATGTATAACGTTATATACAAATGTAAATGCATTATAAGCGTTGTGTTCGGATGTTCATTCTGCAAATATGCAATATGTGTGTCTCAGCATTCAGCCTCAGATGACCAGTGTTAGTGCAGCATTATTTCGGATGCAATGCTTTGAGAGAGTAACGTTACAGACTCCGTTGACTTCTTTGCAGGACACCTAGATAAAGCCTTGGCCATATATGAAATCTGTCGGGATGAGCTGTCATATGACTACACGAGCGCGCTGTATGCCACGCTAAACAACTCATAACGTAAAACGACCATTTAAAGGTTCAGAAGTGAATTCATGATATGTTTCGCTTGCACTATCGTTTTAAAAATGCCTACAAGAAGGCATCGAATAATTAATTTCCCCGTTGTGGCCTATGGAGAACTGACAGACCCTACTGCTGTCACATACACGTCGGGAATTGGAAAGTGGCAAGTTGCAGAACGAGTGAAATATGAAATGTGTTTATTTTTTCCATAGGAAATAATAAGATAAGTTACCACAGTAACGCACATACAGCTTTGAGTTGCATCCAGCCCTTTCAGTCATGATAGTAAACATTACATAGGATATTGTTTAATATGCATTGATATTTGCGTCGTGTCTGGTAAATTGTGATCATATATTATAATGTAAAAAACAGGCTAATAATCATGAACTCAAGAGATAAGCGATGAATAACAATGGAATTCCTGTCCTGTTCTCTGTTGCTCTTCTGTTGAAGTGCATGTGACAGAATACCAGGTTCTATTGCATTACATTTATTAGTGCTTTAGGAAGAGGTCAGAAGAGGTTGCCCTTATTACTGGCATTTGTCAATACCTTTTGGTTTACTGAGTAGTACCGATGTGGAACTTTGTAGGAATTGGTTTTTAAATATTTGATGGAGAGGCAGAAATTATTTACTTCAAGTGTGATGTCTAATAATCACTAATCTCGACGTACATAAAGCAAATACATGCCACATTTTGAATTAAACATGCGTATATTCCTTCGTGGCATAGTGAGTGTAGTATTTGTACTACTGCCGTCATTTAAAATCAAGAAAATACTCATGCTATATATGTTATACATATATGCAATATCTTGTCATGTTTTATAACATATGTATGACTATATTGCATGAGTAACCACATTATTTACAAAAGTATTTATTTTCTTTGGTCATGTCTAATCTCGCAAAGGAGTGAGCTTGGATTGCATCTGGTGTCTCCTCAAAAACATAATAACGTTGCATTACACCCTTGGATTCATACCAGCCTAAATCATAGTTACTTTAGTGATTCATCTCCATTCAAAATCAAGCTGATTTGTCGATGTAAGTGTGTACACTGAGGGGGATGCACCATCTCTAAATGCTGTGGTGGAGCAGATTAGCAATATCCCAGGATCCCTCAGTACCCATCTGTTCCGATGACTAGCCGCAGAGATGTCAGTGGGCAAGAGACGGAGCCCCATCTGCTCCAGATCAGGGACATAAAGCTCGCCTCCCATCCCACCAAAAAGACATCAGGGGGTCACCGAGAGCAGGAAAAGTAGCCATATACACCTGTCTGAGCACACTTTTATATTTTTCCCTGCTCCCAGTGCTATTATTCTAAATACTTTGCTATAAAACAGTAAGCATTTTCCCTTATTGTGTTATGGAGGAATATGCGAATGTTGGATTTGGTTAACAAAGACTTGCTGGTGTAATTTGACTGTTTTGGCTATGCTGTTTTTCTTCCTCTGTAAATCTCATTATGTTGCCCAGGCAATTAATGTGTTTCTTGTCTGGTTGCTTGCTTGTTCTAGTGAATGAGATTACTTCCCACCGCCGTTAAATACAAGTGTTGTTTTCTACCAAGGAGCAGTCATATATACTGTGTTCAACAGCACTTAGTCTATTCATTTATTAGTGTCTGAAAGGGGTCAGGTGGTTTGCATTTGTTTCGTCTCGTATAAATCGAGGGGGCGTTGAGGGGGTGAATATGTGGGGTTTAGGTTAAGGCGCTTGCAGTAGCCTGCTCCCCTCCCCCCATCTTCCCTGTCTGGATGCATTTCGCTTTCGCATTACAACTGCACTACAAACACCGTTGAGCCCGAGGTCTTTGTGTGTCCAGGAACAGGGGTTTGTGCTGGGATAGACTCCACTACTCCAAACCCTTTTCCTGTTTAGCATTTATTTCTTCTTGTATAGGCCGTGCATGTTTTTAGTCAGCGGAAACAATATGGTTCGCAAAAGAAGAAAAAAAAGAAAGAAATGGACATAAAATAATAAACAAAAAAACGGAAAGCAAAGCATATTTTACATGCCTCTCTTCATTCCATTCCATAATCCATTTGAAAAACAGTCTAGACCTCTACAGCACCTTTTATCTTTTCTTTTTTAAAAATAAAGACACTAAATATTTGCTAACAAGTTCGACAACTGCACACTTCAGGATTCTTCAAGCTCTCTCTCATGCTCAAGGCCCTTTCTTTATTCACCGCTGAGGGGTTTCTCTCAGAATGTGAGTGATATCATGAAAGCACAGCGGTCTGATGGGGCAACTATGTTTAGCTTCCTCACAGCCTAGATTTGCTTCAAACTCTTCAAGACTGACTAAAGAGGTTCACAGCAGAGCCGAATTAGGCATTGCATTTGCATTACAGCCGTACATGATTTCACAAAAGATTAAAAAATAAATCGTAAAACTACACTTTCTGGGTACAACTTGCATGTGAAATACCTTGAGAAAAGGAATCTTCTATACTTGCACTAGTCTGTGGGTCAGTAAAAGCTTCAGGTTTGTTTAATTGTGTATGAATAGGGATTTAAAGTTTGTTAGGACATTGAAAACTAATATATTATAATATACTACCATAAGTTTGGGGTCAGTAAAATTGAGAAGAAAAAAATATTCAGCCAGGATGCATGTCAAATAAATGCTTTAGGAAATCAGCATGATAACTGCTGAAAATTCAACTTTACAATCAAAGGAATTAATAAAATTTCAAATATATTACAATAGAAAACAATTTTTATAATTATAGTAATATTTCACAGTATTACTCTTCTGGAGGCCTATGTTTTGATGAGTGCAGCATAAGATGCTTCATTCACAAACAGACCAAACTTTTAAACAGTATATATTTACAATATAAAAGGGTTAGTTCACCCAAAAATGAAGATTCTGTCATTTTGTTGGAGAAGAATTGTTGAATAAAGTTGTTATTTTTGTATTCTTTACACACAAAAGGTATTCTCGTTGCCAGTAGGCTATATAATACCACTGATGTCAGTAGCATTGCTGTCTATGGAGGGTGAGAAAATCTTAATTTGCGTTCCAAAGATGAACAAAGGTTTTATGGGTTTGAAACGACATCAGGGTGAGTAATTAATGGCAGAATTTTCATATTTGAATGAACTAACCCTTTTAATGTACGAATACTGATAAATCTCTAATGTCTAATGATAATTGCTATGGTCCTGGTATAAAAATGTCAGTAAAAATGGTCTAGGTATGTTTTATATGCTATTAAACAAAAATGAAACCTGCAATTAATGATTAAAATTAATTGAAGCTACATTGTTAAATGCCTAAATTCTGTTGTAAAGGATCAATGCTTTTTGGTATGGCAAACGTAGCCCCGGTAATTAATGGTCAATTGGATTAACAGGCATGTAATGAGTGAATGTAGTGAATGTGGTGCACTCAGTGCCCTGGGTGTTCAGAGAGAGAGAGAGACTACAGCTTCTGTTTTCAGCCTCTTCATCTCCCCATAGGCACACAGAAAAGAGCCTGACTGTGATGGATCACTCTCTCTCTTCTCACTATACACTGTGGAGGGCAAATCCCTATTCATATCAGCACCTTCCTATCCTCCGGTGCACCACAGACTGTTTTAAAATACCCATACAATCACTTAAAATGCTTATTCTGTTTGGAGAGGGGGTTTGCTTTAAAGTGAGAGCTTTTGAAGAGGTTTAGAGGTGATGTAGCAAACAGATCATCACAGAAAGCCCCGCCCCCAAATTAGCACTATTGGTTGAGAATGTTGCTGTGTTTAACATAAAAAATGGCGCACTTCGTCTGGAACTCATTTCATCTGGACTCATGATGAAGCATTTGTAGTGAAATTTGTGAATGAGTAGGTGATTTGAACAAGAAAGACAAACTAAAAATTCTGATACAGCATTTCGTTGTTTATTCGCACTGATGAAAAGCTTCCTTAGGAAGTGCTTCGAGACAAGACGTCTCTGTGCTGGTCTGTGTTAACTAATGAAAGCTTAATCACATTTGGAGAGCCGGTTTACAAAGCACATGTCTAATTGAAATGCAGCGCTGATTATCACGACGGTATGCATATGTATTTGAAAACGAACAACAATTCTCTGAGCAACGCCTACCTAAGCCAATGATTATTCATGGACACCTGTCCTTAGAGAGATCATTCGGATTAAATCAAACTAAAGGGGTCATTTGAATATGAAAGACACCTTCTACATCCTTAAGAAGTGTGGCTATGTTCTTTTGAGACACAAAGGAGACACCCCTGTTGTTCAAGTAATATGAATATAGACACTGACTGAGTAAAGGGGCCTCACACAAAACTGTGAATGAGCCGCAGCTCTGCTCTGCTGAATAAAGAATAGGTATTAATTTCCTAAGAGCATCCCAAGCACAAAGCACATGGCTCAGTGCAGAAGGTTCATTTACAGTTTTCATGGAGGCTGAAACAGGCTGATAGAAAAGCGCTTGTTTATAACTGCATTTGAATTGGATGTGTGAGGACTGAATAAATGTTTAGTCTGCAGCTAATTTTCTTTGCTCTACCTCTCACTGAGATATTGTCTGCTGCTTTTGGGTCAGACTCCTTATTTATTCCTATATGTTCTTCTACACTTCTTTTAGCCTTCTTGTAGCTCAAAGAGTAAAGCTTCTGTAAAGGATAAAAGCTTCTACCAAATGCATGAATGAAAATATATATTATTCTTATAAATCAGATATTGGGTCTAACAATCATTGCCACCATTTATTCTCAAGTAAGAAACATTATTATATTTGTACTGCCAAACGATTAATTGCAATTAATCGCTTCCAAAATAAAGGTTTTTGTTTACATAATATATGTATTTGTCCTTTTTTATTTATCAAATTTATCGTTCATCTTCAGAACACAAATTAAGTTTTTTTTGATGAAATCAGAGATCTGACCCTCCATAGGCAACAACACAACTGAAATGATCCCAGATCCAGAAACGTAGTAAAAACATCGGTTACTTTAGCATTCTTCTCCCGTGACTTACGTCATCCGCCATGTTAGAGAGTATCTCAACGCACCGCATACAAACGCTTTAACATATTTGCCATAATCAGTCTGGTTTAGATCTGGGGGAAAACACGTGCATGTACGAAATCTGTTGTTTACACCAAGAGGAAAGCATGCGTTGTGATCCTCTCTGAAATGGCAGAAGTTGTAACTCAGGGGATGATAAGATTATGTTAAATTATGTTATTTTAGTTTTCTTTGCGCAAAAAAAGTATTCTCGTAGAGTTGCAACACTGAAGTTGAGCCACTGATGTCACATGGACTGTTTTACCAGTGTTTTTACTACATTTCTGGATCTGGGATCATTTCAGTTGTGTTGCTGTCTATGGAGGGCCAGATGCGTCTCTGATGTCATTAAAAATATCTTAATTTGTGTTCCGAAGATGAACGAAGGTCTTACGGGTGTTTTTGAATGTCATGAGGGTTAGTATGACAGAAATTTCATTTCAGGGTGAACTAAACCTTTAATATGTATCAATATTTTAGAATGAATAATTTTAACAAAGAAAATGTTTAGCTTTTTTCTTTCCTTCTTTCTTTCTTTCTTTGTTTTTTAAAACGTTAATAATATTTGTTTGCTGATTTCAGTCCTTTGATTGACTTCTTTAACAATTAACAGCATAATCTGCACAAAATTAAGTTATAGGCTGTTTCTTTTACCATTCATCATATTTGGTAGATGTTTTGCACTGGTCTGTGTCTTTAAAACCTCTCAGCTTATACGGAGAATTGAAATCCATGATGCCTTGTTATGACACCTGCCTGAATGTTTACTCTAAAACATTCCAGTGTCGTACCATCCCACAATTTTGGTGAGCTCACAAAGACTGTAAGAAGCCCAGCTTTAACCTGTTAAAGGATTTTTAAGTCACATTTCTGTTTCCTGACCACACACTTGTAAAACATGCATCATCTATAGTAGCTTAAAGCTCTTGACTTTGTGAAAATCAAACAGTCCATAACTAATGGACATTAAAAGATTGAAGATCTCAACGAGGACCTTCAAGAGGCTCTCTTCATCCGTGCCTTCAGGGAGGTGGCAGAGAGAATACGTGTCTTCCAACACGCCAGTCTAACTGTTTACATAACTGCTTCACTCTGTTGACCAGAGTCCTTGCCTCGAGTGTAATACAGGAGGCCGTGAACACACGGTATGTTTATAGTAGAGGCTTTATATGGGGGAGGCTGTATAAAGCGTGGTGTCCACACACAAGCTCTCTCCTTAAGATGGTGCTGATAGATACCGTCATCGTCAGCCGCTCATTGGTAAGCACTTGTCATCTCTAGGGGCTGTTATGGTTTTGTTTAAGGTGCTGAAAAGTAGTTATAGATCGGCTTTGAGAGGAAACTTGAGTTGAGAGCCATCAGGGCCGTTTAGTCCAGTGGAGCATGTTGATTATTATGGTGATAGCAGCTTTCCTACAGGTCGTGGGCGCTCTAATGCGGGCCTCTGTCACTGCGACTTACATAATGACTCCTGTGGTCTCCAGCTGATAGCACAGGCATTTCGTTTCAGGGAAATAATGCTCACAGGAAGCCCAGGAAAAAGGGTGCAGTGGAATATAGTGAATGCTGGAGGAAGGAAGATATGTAGATGTAATCTGGTTTTCAATGATGGAAGGAATCAAGAATTCAGCAGCTGACTTGAAAGATGATACTGTTTTGGTTAGAAATTGGAAACCTAAGGAATTTAATGATTCTTGTTTCTGTTTACATTTTTTAATTTTGGTTGGATTATTTTAGTCATTTGACATTCACAATGAAATTCAGATTTTTTTAGCAATATATATATAGCAATATATATCTCGCCTAAACACATATAGCACTCTGTCATCATTTAATCACCCTCATGTCATTTTAAACCTGTATAAATTACTTTCTCTTTAAGTTAACACACATGCACACACAATCGCAAACAAACATTTTGAAGAAAATCTGGACAAAAACAGTTGACAGAATGAAAAGTCAATGGGGCCCAAAATATGGGTGATATTTTAAAAGTGAAATATTGATTTTGTGTTAATAATACTATACTATACTATTATTTAATACTGTAAATAACTAACTTTAAATTAGTATTTAAAATTTGGAAACTTGTTGACACTCAAACTAGTTACCAAATTAGTCGGTGTTGGTTTCATAACCATCATAAAACAGAAAAAAGATAAGGTTTTTTGAGTTCTGTAAAAACAAACAAACAAACAAAAAACAGGGCATTAGACAAACCAGTCTGCATACATTTCCAATAAACAGCAATTTTTATTTTTTTGGTATGCATATGTACAGTTATTGGTCACAAACTCTGCCTTCATACACATGTTTTGATTGTGATTCATTAGGCAAAAGAGAGAGAGAGAGAGAGATAAAAAACACACAGAGAATAAACAAGGTTAAACATACAGCAAAAGCTTTTCAAAAGGTACACTTTTGTACCTATTAGGTGCAAATATGTACACTTTAAGTACTAATATGTACCTTTAAGGTAGCAAAATGGACCCTTTAGGTACAAACATGTACCTTTTGAAAAGGTACCATCCCAGTGACAGCTTTTGTACCTTCTTTTGTGAGAGTGAAGTTAAATTTTACTGATAGCATTTTTTCCTCCCAGAATTTATATTGCTATCACAATAATATTGCTATTGTCAATTCTTTTGGCCAGGATAATTGTGTAGTAAAAATCTGATATTGTGATCATGCTACAGATGTTCCAGAATGGTAACTGTTTTTTTTAAATGGAAATGGTTCCGAATAAAAACTGGTTCTCAGTTCTCAAAGCTACTTTTGGGAGTAGACTAGGCTATCAAATGTTAGTGTCTCATTTGTCTTTCTCAGGACTTTGCTTTTCATACCTGCCTGCTCTTTTTCTCTCCTGCTCCCTCCAAACACTGAGGCTCTTTGTGTCACTGTGCTGGGTTGGAATACTCCTCTTTGTCCAGCCCAGCATTCCTTACATATCTGCGTATCCTCTAGTCCAGAGAAGAGTGATCTAATCGAAACAGGAGGCAGTTATGGGGATAGAAGCCATGCAGGCTGGCTCAGGTCCAGTGTCTCTTCTGTCTTTCCCTTTGGAAGTTAGTAGTCACATCTCTCTGCCTTTTGACTACCTAGAGAATGACATGGATAACTGTGAGAAAGTGAATTGTGAAAATAAAGCATGATCCAAAGGCTCAACAGCACTGAACAGTGGAAGCTGTATTGATCTGCAGTGGTATTAGCCAACAGAAATAGCCCTTTCTTTCCCAAAGCAGGCTCTTTAAAACCTAACACCTTCACAGGCTGACTAATGTATAGAAGTTTAGCCTGCAATGAGGTATAACTATTAATTACAACTTGAAGGTTCACACTAGAACAGACTGGCATGGTTGATGTTAAAACCAGGTTTCCTCACCAAATGTGTCTTCCTCAGGCTCGGGGACCAGTTCTACAGGGAGGCCATTGAGCACTGTCGCAGCTACAATGCCCGCTTGTGTGCAGAGCGCAGTGTACGCATGCCCTTCCTGGACTCTCAGACAGGCGTAGCTCAGAACAACTGTTACATCTGGATGGAGAAGAGGCACCGGGGGCCAGGTAGAACATTCTACATGCACCTTTAAAATAACATTAACGTTAAACAGTTTCAGAATACAAAGTTGACCAAAAAAAAGAAAATGATTGTATTATTCAGTTACCATTTTATTTATTTATTTACTAATTTTTTGTGGAAGAAAAACATACATATTTGTTAAGAGCCTTCACAAAAAAAGGCGCTTATACATGGCTTATACACAAATGTAATAATATTATATAATAATTATTATATAGTAATATTCTAAGACTTGTATACATTCATTAAAACAATATATAAATAAGTGGTCCACCACACAGTAACGTTATGTGAGGAACTGACTGAAAGTTACTTGACAACTGTGTAATGAACAAAGTGAATCTTTAACAAGACTCATTTGCTTATGAATTCAGTGACTGATCTTCAGTTAAAGGAAAAGTTCACCCAACAATGAAAAGTACAGCATATTTTATTCACCCCAAGCCATCCCTAAGTGTATATGACTTTCTTCTTTCAGACGAAAACACCGAAGCAGATCGATGGGTTTTTGTAACAAAAATATTTTTTGGTTTTGAATTATAACATAAATAACTGACTTCTGTTGTTTAAAAAGCTGGAACTTTGGTGCTCTTGTGAAAAAAAAAAAGTTAGTAATTTATATTAGAATTTGAAAACTAGAAATATTTTTGTTACAAAAACCCATCAATCTGCTTCAGAGGACATGTGATAACCCCCCAAAGGCATAAAGGTTAGAATAGTAAGTAGCAGGTTCTTTTAATAAAAAAACGTAACTTGCTTAAAGGTTGTGAGTCAGAAGCACCAGACTGTCCTTGCAGAGGTAGAATTGCCTCACGTTATAGTCTCTGTGCACAGCCAGCATAGGTTACTCTTCAGGTTTTAGGAGTCCATCCTCCGTAGATGCACTGAACACACTCTAATATTTGGGTTAAACTGTTCTGGAACAGTGTTGTGAATACAACTTAACCACTGATTTCTAGTTGTGTTCTCTTTTGGAAGCACAAATAAAGTAGTTTCACTTTCACAACGACACACAGTGCATCCAGCAACCAACAGAAACACTACAGCGAGAATAATAGTTCTGCCTTCTTTCTTTGCATAAATATTTGGGTGGTGTTTGAAAATAAACCCATTCTATGATGTAGAAAAGTGGGTGTGTTTAAACGAGTCGTTTTAGGGGGGTGTGGACAAGTCATAACTTTTATAAAGAATATCTCTTTGCTTTAGAAACTTCAGGGATCTTATCTATGCACTAACAGATTGTAACGCGTCATATGAATCTTTAATGAAGAGGTGTGGTGTGCTAGCATATATCATCAGTGTTTTAATTATATTACATATGTGTTCATGGGCTTAAAATGAACTATAAATTGGATGAAGGGGTTTGTAGAGTGCTGTCGTCTCAAGACACAGTCATCTAACCAAATGTTTAAAATTGGTAAACTGCATCATGTCCAGTTTTTTCTTTCTCACCACAGGCATTTGGATAAGCAGTATACACTTGGTTTTAAAATCCACTTAAAATTCAGTTCGATTTAACGATAAAGGCTGATAAATTTTGTTTTAAAGCAGTGAGAGAGTGCAATTAAACTGTTGCGTTGGTGTGTGTTTATACAGAATACTGGTGTTTAGGAAATTGTAAGTTTGTAACATGTTAAACAATGCATTGCACTATTCGATGTAATGGGAGAGAAGTATGTCTCTAATCTTTCCACAGCATTCCTTTCCTTATTATCTAACCAAAACAGCCAATATCTAGACATACAGTTGCCAAAGAGAACAATATGCCTGCCGAGAACCGGACACAAATAGAGTCAGCGCCTCGCAACTAAAAGCTCCATAGACACACCCTACACTTTGTGGTAGACCAGTGTTTATTGGATGTTTTTTTTTATTCTGGGTTTTTTTTTGCTCTCGATTCCTCTGTTTTACTATTAAGAGAGTGGATAGATGAATAACTAAGATCATGTACCTCACAGATCTATGGAACTGCACAGAATATATGTTATAGGTCAATCAGAGAGAATGACCCTGTGAAAACCCCTGATGCCAATGTTTTCATTTAAGATGTTTTATTCAAGTTCTTGTGTCTAAAGCTCTATTCAAATAAGACTGGTTTTGCATTTTCCAGAGTGATGCTTGCAAGTGAAAACATTTATATACACTGTCCTTCACAAGTTTGGGATCAGTAAAGTTTACTTTTTTAAAAGAAATCAATTATTTTATTGTGCATTAAATGTAAAGGTACATCAGATTTATTGAAAGTTTATCTTGAGTAATGACTACTAAAAAAGAAGTTTTGCCATCACATAAATAAATTACATTTTAAGATATATTAAAATAGAAAAAAAGTTATTTCATAAAAAAATAATGTTGAAATTAAATTAATTTCAATATTGTCTACAAAAGTAATCCCATTCAAATAAGAAGAATGTGTAAAAGAGCCAAATCTAACTGTGCTACTTCTGTCCGATTGCAGGCTTGGCAGCAGGTCAGATGTACACCTACCCAGCTCGTTGCTGGAGAAAGAAGAGGCGACTTCACCCACCACTTGACCCCCAGCTTCGCCTTTGTGAACTCCGACTCGGTGAGATCATGATTGCAGCTAATTGTGTGATTTCTCTCAAGCTTATATTATGGTTTTGAATTCTTTCTTGCTGCTCTTTTCTCTCTCTATCCTTGCTTCTTTGCTCTAAGGTCATTCAGAGGCTGTAGAACTGGCCCATCTGGGTCTCATTATCCTTCTCTGTGTCTGTGTGTGCCCTGACCGGGCCCCTTTAATCATTTGGCCATGCAGCATTAGAATGTAAGTCTTGGGGACTGATGGGGGGCTACAGAAGGGCTTGAAGAACTCGATAAAGGCGCATAAAGGCCTGTCTGTGTCAACAAGAAAGCCACTCTATTATTTTCTTAGCTGTCCCTGGAAATACAATAGCAGTAAAGCAATATAAGAACCCCTGACCTTCACTTGGAGCTCAGCCAGCATGAGTTCAGCAAAAAGCAGTGAATAAAACTGATTCAGGCCTCAAGTAAAGTGTGATTGCTTTTCAATAATGCAGATATAAGAAGAAGGATTTGAATGACAAAACAACTCTTGCCAAGTGTCATGCAGGATCCCCAATTAACCCCCTTAAAAGCACCCCTCAGGTCACATGACTGCTCTCCTGAGCTGTTCAGACATTTTGGCATGATGAATAATTAAGATGCATTGTTTATACTCTTAGGGATAGTTCATGCACAAATTAAAGTTCTATCATTATTTAATTTAATTTCCTTCTGAAATTTTAATATTTGGAGTATATTTTTGAAAATCCCATGCTCACAGAGGTTGCACTTATTGGCTCAAATATACAGGAAAAATAGTCTTTTTTTTTTCTATTTTAATATAGTTAAATGTCATTTATTTCTGTGATGACAAAGCTGGATTTTCAACAGTCATTACTCCAGTCTACAGTATCACATGAAATCATTCTAATATGCTCAAAAACCTTTTAAAATATTATTTTCAATGCTGAAACCATTATACGTATTTTTCAGGATTCTTTGATAAGCATTTATTTGAAATAAAAAATCTTTTGTAACATTAGAAATATCTTTACTGTCTTATTTGATCATTTTAAAGCATCCCTGCTGAATAAAAGCATTGATTTCCTAAAAAAAAAAAAAATGTACTAACCCCAATTACAGTTTTTAGGACTGGAGCTTTCAAGCTTCAAAAAAGATGAAAAAACAGCAAAAAAGTAGTCTCTGCACTAAACTCTATGTTGCACAGAAGAAAGTCAGTCAACCAGCTTTGGAAAAACATCAATATACATTTTTGGGTGAACTATCCCTTTAAGTTATGTGTTTTCCAGAGTCTTGGAATCGTAATATTTACACTATACCGAGGCATAATTCTGCTCTGTTACAGCAGGACATCATTCCTATGCTTCCTGTCTGAAATGTGTTTGTGTTGTACATTTCTGGGTGCTCAGCCACTGTAAGCAGGTTTGGTGTCCAATATCCCATCCAAGCCTGGTTCATAACGACTAGCAATGTAAACCTTCATATGCTGTCTTTTTCTCCACGGCAGATATGGCTTGTAGAACAGCCTCTAATTCAATAAACTGATTCAATCAGGCTATTTTGTCTGCTATATAATCACGCCACTATGACAACACCAAATAGCTGCATCTCAGTTAGCTGATATATTCATTATGCCATGTGAAACGGACTCCTCAGAGTGATCTTGCTAAATTCTTAATTAAAAGCAGTACATAGTCTTTCCAGTCAGCACATGCCTTTTCGGTGCCAATGTCGTGATTTAATGGCATGCATAAATATTGCAGGGCTGTATTATATTGCGATGATTAAGACCTTATGATTTGTGTCTGTAGACATCAACCTCTCTTAGCCTCTTGTTCATGATTGGCGGCTGGAAACGGGGGATGGGTGGCTGCAATCAGCCCCTGACTGGCAGTCTGCGCTATTTTCAGCTTCTCTCCCAGGGGAAGAGTGTGTCTCGGCTCAATCAGACACAAAGAGAATAAAGACAAGGACAGAGATTCATAAAAACATTTTCAATCATGTACACACATTCTGAGGAGGAGCATCTTACAGCAAACACATGATATGGCCATCAGAAACCACAGCTTCTGGGAACACTTTAACTCCACTGATGCAGATTATAGATCAGAAAACAATTCAAATGTTATGACAGACCTAAGGGTGTGTTTCAATCCACCCCTTAGTTTACCAATAAGTGCACTTCTCAGAGAGTCATCCATTTCTAAGGCTCTCGGTTGTCAAAATGGTTCCACTGCACTGAAACGTTCACTACCCAGAATGCACTGTGTAACTACCAAATCAGATGTTCATCGTGTGCAATAAAGGGAAAAACCTAAGCCAGTAAAAGTTCTATACGGTAATTAGTGGTGTCAAAAGAAGACAAAAAATGTATAAAGAAATTTATATACTTATGTGTCCAGCAAAACATTCAGTTACAATCTAAAACTAGTAAAAAACTAGCCCAATCATATTTCAAAATTGCGTTCCTATGGGTAAAATATCATGTTTTTTACCAGTTCCGTGGGAAACAGCAGACTTGGCAACACTGGTTCCAATGTTGCAAAAATATATATATTTTAAATAGCACTGTTCTTTTAACAAATTAAGCAGAACAACTGTTTTCAACAATGAAAATAGTAAATTTTTTCAGAAGACTCATGTAATGACTGAAGGGTTGCCAGGTTTTCGCAAAAAAACCCTCCCAATCTCTACTCAAAACTAGGCCAAAACTAGCCCTTTCGCATTTCAAGGGCGATTCCCTGGTAGAATTTGCATTCAGGGGAGCTACAATACAAGGTTTTAGGGTGGGTTCCCCTGGTAAAATGTGCATTTTAGGAGATAAAAATCAAGTTATAGGAGTTACTTAACCCCGTGGACATGAAAAACAACCTGCAACAACAGTGTCAAAGTAGCTCGGCATCACTAAATGGCTGTTAAAAATCCAACTTTGCCATCATAAGAATAAATTACATTTTAAAATATGTAACAATTGAAAAAAGTTATTTTAAATGACAATAATAACATTTTTACTGATTTACCGTATTGTTAATCAAAGAAAGAAAATGCTGCCCTCTTAAATATTGTAAATCTGTTCAAAAACGCTGTTTAAACAGCAGAATATTTTTTCTAAGGTACTACTGATATTTATATTGTAAGTATTTTGTGTCTTGCTTTATGATATTTGTTTTAAATGACTTTCTTCAATGTTGCAAAATAAGGTGGATATAGCAATGTGGAAAATATCAGATTCAACTATGTTTGAATGCATGAACTTACTGTTATGTTATATGTAAATGAGTCACAAATGTCCAAATGCTTAGTGGATCCAGGCTCTTGCTAGAGCTCGATAGTATTTTTATGATATACCAATTCACATCATAAAGATATAAGGAGGGAAATGAGACACAGCTTTCTCCCACCATCTCCTCCATACACACACATCCTCCATTTTATCTTCAGCACCTGGAGCTTTTCACCTTTAATGAGCCTTGAAAAGCTATCCACCCTATAAAAACATATTAATGGCTGGTGTGTCCAAGAAATCTACCCAAACTAATGGTGGAAAACACACACACACACACACACAGGCAATCTGTCTGCCTGTGTGAAACCAATGCCTTCATGAAGTGACTTCAGAAAAGTGATTCAGTGCACTCAGTGTCTCTAGATGATTGTACTTCTTATTTAGATATACAATGGGGTCCAAAATCTGGAATTTCAACTTGAGGTTTTATTTAAACCTGTAAATAATAAGAAACATATAGAAACATAAATACTACATACTAAGTAATGTATTAAAAATTTTAAACATTCCTTTACACAAAATATTATGCAAGTAATATAATTATATATATATATATATATATATATAAGCCGCTTATACTGACTGTTTACCAGACATTCTTATTTTCTGCTTCTTTTCTTTTTGTTATGTTTAGAGGCTGAGTTGATGGCCAAGAGAGAAGCCCCTGCGACGGAGGCCACGGCCCTGGAGGCGCTGTTACGAGGTGATGGGATCTTGGACAAGAGGAACAATAACTCCAAAGAAGAAGAGACACTACTGGAAATCCAGGTGACACATCCAGCTGTATTAAGACCTACAGAGCGGTTCTCAAAGGCTGGGTCACAAACCAAAAATAGATTGTAGTTAGGTCTGTGAGAGGATTAATCACAAATATTTGCATTCCAAATAAAAATTTATGTTTACATACTATATGTCTTTACCATGTATATTTATTATGTATATATAAACGTACACACATACGTGCATATATTAAGGATGTGTGTGTATTTATATAAATATAATGAATATACACAGTAAACACACATATGGTATGTAAACAAACTTTTATTTTAAATGTAGCTAATCGCGATTAGTCCTTTTGCAGACCTAGTTTTAGCTCTGTTCTGAAACATTCAAAGACAGCAAGGGGAAAAACAATAATTACAAATAGTAAAATGTAACTAACCATATAATCAGCATATTTAAAGGTGCACTAAGCAATTTTATATATCAAATATCAACAGTGTTGATATTTCCAAGCACCAAAACATTTTGCTATCTCTGATTGTAGCAAAGCACTGAACATTATCAAATAGGAGAACAGAGTGATGGTAATGTATAATGACGAGATTAAACTATTTATTTATCAAATGCAGAGACGCTCTCTGTAATCAAAACAACGATAATCACTAGAAATTAGGTGCCCCCAACTAAAAAAGCCAGAGGTGACAGCGGCAAACAACCAAAACCCCATCCATGAGAGAACGGTGAAAAAAAAACCTTGGGAGGAACCAGGCTTAGTTGGGGCCAGTTCTCCTCTGGCCAGACGCCCAGCACGTAATTTCCAGTTCAATTTTAAGTGCATGTCAGATTGTGCAAAGGACTTATAGTGTGTGTGCATTTGGTTCCGGTGATCTGTCTACAGGGGTCATCTAGGTGTTATGGTCTCCGATGAAGATCATCTCTTTGTGCTGATTCACCATCTGATCTGGATAAGGACTAAGAAACAGAATAAGAGAGAGACAGACTAATATTAGCATAGATGCCATTCTTTTTATGATGTAACGAGTACATCGTGTGTGAAGGGGAGTGTTCCCGGTTCCGGCTGATCTAATTAATGCAGCCTAACAATCCT
>JAUMHE010000075.1:11657463-11703064 GCA_032359235.1 Enteromius mattozi
TATCTCCCAAGGGTAACATGTAAAGCGTAAAAAGTAACGGCCCTAGTACTGAGCCTTGAGGTACTCCATATTGCACTGGTGATCAATATGATATGTCCTCATTCACTGCTACAAACTGATAGCGGTCACATAAGTATGATTTGAACCATGCTAAGGCACTTCCACTAATGCCAATAGAGTTTTTAGTCTATTCAAGAGAATGTTGTGGTCAATAGTGTCGAACGCAGCGCTGAGATCCAATAGCACTATTCCACCTCAACAGCAGCAAAAGTGTTTTGCAATATATTTTTGAGGCCACCTAATATAAAGTGTGACGGCCAGTTGATATCTAATGTAAAAACATATCATAAAATGTGCATGGGGAACCTATTACTCTCAAACCTCTAGAACAATAGAAAGCTTTTTTACTAGATGCATTACTGTATGTTTCAAAAATTCTACCAAACCCAACAGAGATGCTTTGCAGCATGCTTTCTACACAATGCACTCCACCTTACTATATATTTTCAGAATATCACACAAGCAAGAGAGACATTGTTCCTAAATATCATTCAAGAAAATGCACGACCGCGAGTATAATCTTGTAATCTTGTATTTTATACAATAGTTGAATAGAGGTTAATATTAAGTTAACTAACATTTTAAACTCAATTGTGCCAGTTACATTATGTCTATGCTTCCAAGCGAAGCCACAGAAGCACAGGCGATTGTTTGAAAGTATAATTCAATGACCCACTCATAAAAACAATTCACTTTTAATGTTTCTTATATCATGTTTGTGTTGTTACAAAATGCCAGCATTTTAAGCACCCCATTGAGCATATATGGCAATAAATTTCTCCACTTTCTCTCTGTATGCAGACTATTGTCTTTTCTTGTGCAGTGCATTGATCTTAGTCATCTAATCGCTTACCCCAACTTTTCTCATTCTCTGCAGAGGGTGCTTGAGGCAGATGAAAATGGGGATGGTTTCCATGACAATGAAGATTTTGAAGTGGACACACCAAAGAGGAAGCATCGAAACAAAGGCAGGGTGAGTGATGAGCATGACTCATCAAAGTCTGTGGAAAGTGTAAAGGAAAAAAGGCTAGTAGGAGCAAAAAAAAGATATGGCTTGAGACAGGGCGGACTGACACGCGGAAAACATGAAACATGAAAAAAGGAAAAACTTGTGTTGATCTCTTTGACTTATGGTGTGTGCAGAGACTAAGAAAAGATGAATGAGAAATGATCTAAACAAAAAGAAAGTGATATGTAATTGTATGTTATTTGTTGATCAGGGTCGAGGCTCTGGACGCAGGCGAACAGAAGCAGTGGCCAACGATGACCAGGATAAACCCTACGTGTGTGACAGTAAGTCTAAATTTCATTGCTTTCATATGCAACATTTGTATTCATGCATACATTTAAAAAAGTTATTTAGGATAAAAATGAATGAACTACCAATTGGTCCAAAAGTCTGAGCCAACTTAGAAACTCCAATATTTTCAAAATCAGATTTTTAACCAGGTATTAAAGAAACTTTTAAAATTCAGAGATATTATTTTGGGGGAAAAGTGACAAAATGTGCCCTTCGGAGTTCTTTAAGATTTTTTCACTCAAATTAATTGTTATGCAATTGTTACCATTTGTAAGTTAAACTGTAAAAATGTAATATAAAAGTACATAGAGACTTTTGAGGTCTCAGATTTTTGGACCCCATTGAATATTAATATAAATTATAGTATAAGTATTCATTTTTCATTTCACACTGCTGTCAAACAAAATAATTAATAAATGTTTATTGTCTCTGACCTCAGTTTTAATCATGGGATTTGAGCTATTTTGAATATACTGTTGTTGAATGTGCTACTTTGGGTCCTCTTTCATTTTTTTCATATGGTACAGTACCTGCCTGTGTTTCTCATCTTGGCATGGTGGCCTGTTATAATATCAAAAGCATGTGACTACCGAGGAGATACTAGAGCTACTTTGGGTTCCAGAGGCCTCTCTGAATGTAACTTACTTCCTGTATTTTTTTTTTTCTGTCTCTTCTTTTGCTTTGTGTCTCCTCTGTTTCAGACAGATACAAACAAAAGCATAACTCAAAAACCGCTGACTCAGGTATTCAGCCATGTTGCCATCTTCCTCTTGCTCGGACATGTGGGCTATGCTAATGACAAGGCTAAACACTTAATGCTCATGTCGGGGAGGGATTATTAACATAAATCGGCTGGTTCGGTCCTTTCTCTGTAGCTGCTGCTAATATTTCACGCTGCTTGGCCAAAGCTATCACGCATGGCTAACAACACCGCTGCTAAAATAGCAAAGCCTTTTCATTGCCGCATCTAGATAGCAGGTCCTGTTCTAGGTAAAATCTGCTGCATTGCTGGAATGATTGACTCTGGATGTGCAGTTTGATGAAATGAAATGCATGTAGTTGCTTCCCTTTTCCATACTATATGTTCTGCCTTAATAACTCCTGTGTCCATCTATATGATTCAGCAGTCTATCAGATATATACAAGCAAAGTAATTTTTTTTTTCGGGCCAATAAACTGTCATTACCCTTGTGAAAAAGTAGTACATGCAAAAATACATTTTTAAATAATATGCTTTACCTGAAAAATGAATGTGAAATATAGTACATACGGAAATTGTAATTTAATTGCAATTAAATAAAAATATATTATAGTTTCATAATTTTATGTGCTTAAAATATGTGCTTTAGTATGTTCGTCAGTATGTAAAAGTAAGTGTGTTTTTTTAGAGCATGACGAAAATGCTCAAACAATGTACTTCAAAGTAAAAATTTATTTGAAAATTACAAAATGCTCTTTTTAAGTGTGCTAAGAAACAGTCATGAAGGCGTACTCTCTTTAAATACACTTAAGTGGCTTTTTATTATATTAATATTCTATTATTTACAAGCACAGCTGTGAAATGTTTAGAAATGTTTAAGATTTGAAGTACACTTCAAGTAGACATTTAATACAATTAAGACCACTATTGTTGGATTCTTAGTGCTCATTTAAGCATAAATGTAACAGTGCAACTTAAAGACAACACAAAAACAGCATTCAAAGGCATTTAACTGTAATACAGTTTACTTTACAGTAAAAAAAGGATCGTCAAGAAGGCAAAATGTGGGGTGGGACTTTACCTTATCACACTGAATTTTGACTAAACAGACTCACAATTGTTTTCTTTAAAAAGAAAGTAAATTTCATGTTGTCTTTATGGTAATGTATAAACATTTTGAAAATTAATCTATGAAAATTTATGAAACGCTAAATCTAAATAAGTTTATTTACTAAATACTGTCTTTCAAAATCCAAAAACAATTTCCTAGCTATAATCTTCTTCGAATACTATACACATGCTGTCCCTGGTTTGTCCATCCTTTTTTCTATATTTGTAGTGAGAGAATTTATTACTGTGAAAATATTGTGCTTACCTTGCTGGTATTGCAGTCTGCAACCCACAGATGCTTGACATGTTTACTGCATCCACCCTGTAGAGAGAAACAAATCTTTTCTGTGCTGAGCTTTACATAATATGACAACCTCAACCAACATGTTCAATAACAGCAATTCATTTGTATACCGTATACAACATTATGATATAGTTATATGATTTTATATATCTCATGTCTGTAATCTAATAGGCCAACTAGTATTAACATGTTTTCAGTGACTGGATCAGTCAGATAGCATTTGACCACATTAAAAGCTACATAACTGCACCCCGGACATACAGTATCAGTGACGGATTCTGACCGCATTCAGCAAAGGTGTCAATTAATATAGAAGTAATATTCATAGTTTTGTTCTGAGAAGGTCACTTTACCAATTACAGTTTGTAAATTCATACAGGTACAGTCAGTACAGAGCACTTGGTACGACGCCTTGCAGCACCTGTTCGTGTTAATGAAGACACACTGTGGGGTTGCAGTACTAATACTGTGCCTTAAATACTGTTCTTACACCTGCATGTCTCTCACTGGCTGAGAACATGCCATGTAGATTTTGTGATAGCGCTTTGAATCCACAGCTAGCTGCTTTGTGAATTCCTTAGATGTGTGTTAGCATCCCAGCTTGCTTATTTGAATAGCGTATTTGAGATTAAATAAGAGGTTTTTGGCAGTGAAATTTCATCATGACCAATGTTCTTTATCATAGTTTGCGGGAAGCGTTACAAAAACCGCCCTGGACTAAGCTACCATTACACCCATACTCACCTTGCTGAAGAGGAGGGTGAGGAAGAACGAGAAACTGAAATCCCCCAATCTCCTCCTGTCCACCACGAGAATCACAAACGTAAGTTAATACTCATTTGAATTGTAAAATAAGTGTTTTAATATTTGGAACCTCCAACACCTAACCATGTAGACATTTTATGAATGTTGTGTTTATTGTGGGTTACTTTTTGTGTTGTGCCTGTGTTTTCTAATTGCATATTAATATCATTATTGTAAACAATTCATCTATTAATATGTTTTATTTGAACAGCTTTGGTATAGGGACCAACTCACTATTAGCAAGTTGCTTATTAGCATGTACACGGCCCTCTAAAAGTTTGGAAACGCCCTAGAAAAGTGGGGTTGTAGACAGTACTTGCTTGAATCCTATTTAATATGAAATAATTTTGTATTTATAAGGGACAACACAAACTACGAAAACATATTTTATTACATAAACAGTTTATACATAGAAAATACTTACATTTTTGATTAATCAGAATATCCACCATTAGCAGCTATTACAGCTCTGCATAATCTGGGCATCCAAGCTGTCAATTTATTCAAACACTGATTTAATATATTACTCCAAGCCTCCTGAAGGATTGACCAAAGATGGCTCACACTGGTTGGACACTTCTTACGGACATCACGGTCCAGTTCCTCCCATAGTAGCTCAACTTTGACATGTATATATTGCCATTATTATGTAATCAAAATAAAAATGATTATTGCTGGTCTGTCAAGTTACTTTAATGTACAGTATTTGCACCAAAAAAAATTATAAGGGTTTATGCTGATATCATCCAAAACACTTTGCCAGGGGTGTTTCCAAACTTTTGGAGGGCAGTGTATATATATATATATATATATCCTCTAACATCGAAGATAAACCTCTCTCGTGCTATTTGTAACTCTAAGAATGAAGATATATTTTTCTCATGTTATTTGTATGTTAAGTTTTTATTTCTACATTTTTGCTATGTCAATAAGCAAATAAATACATAGCACACACACAAATGTGTCTAATTATATTCTTTAATACTATAGAGTGCAGGATGTTATAATTTTAGGATTTAGGATTTCATAGTTTGCTAGGGTTTGGAATAGACTGCTGTTTCTTCTACGTTCTCTTCCCCTTTTTAATTGGTACTATTTTTACAGCACAGAAAGGGCCCGATGGCGCGATCATCCCTAATGACTACTGTGACTTCTGTCTGGGAGACTCAGGCTCTAACAGGAAGACAGGCCAGGCTGAGGGGCTGGTTTCCTGTTCAGACTGCGGCCGCTCTGGTGAGTCCCTTCACATAACTGTATTCTCTATTACTCACAGTTACAGTATGTGCCCATGTTAGATCAAGAAGGGTAGTTTCACCTCCATCTTGTTTTAATTTCACTCTGAGGGAGATGTTTACTATGGCATAGCCAACAGTAATCTGGTTGAAATTATAAAAAGAAAGATTTTTTTAAATGAATTGCCAGATGTAGTCAGTAAAAGTATTCAGAGATTTCTCTTTCTCAGGAATCAATATAAGAGTTTGTGGTACTCTAAAACGGGCCAGATTACAGTATCTGTATTTCAAGTCAATAAGACTTTTCAAAATAAGATGTTAGTTTTATCTACGTAGTAGGTTAAAGACATGTACACACACATTATTCTTGCTTTAAGAGAATTAAAGGAGGAAAAGTTTGCATACAACAGTAAAACACTGCATAATGATATACATTATATGTCCTAGAAATGTAAAAAGTAAAGAAAAGCTTGATTATATTTCATGAAGCCCATATTTGGTATATATCAGTATCCACCAAAAGAAAAATTACAGATCATGTCATGCATCAATAGCACATTTCATCAGCTTGTTTGTGCATATCCCATTTTTCCGTGCTTTTTGCTAGAGCATGTTTGTTTTGTTTATTTTATGGAGTTTGGTTGAGTTGTTGTGATTTGGGTTTGGCTTGGCATAATGGTGTCATATAGAAATGATTTCCCAGACACAGATTAATTCTACTAGAAAGGCTTTTCAATGGAAAGTTGCCCTTTAGCAGTGATTTAAACCCATAAAAGACTTAATCTGTGTCCTGGAAACCAGCACAGTAGTTCTGAGATGGGCAGATTTCCACTGTTTCCATGCAGTTGTTTATCTGTTGCAGTCTTGGTGTTTATTCATGGATTCTTGCAGTATTTACAAACATGCTGATTAAACACAAAATCGTTCGGTCATTTAATAATGAATTCCAGTATAAATTACTTATTAATTACTAAAATTGTCAGTAATGTAAACACAAATACCACAATATGAAAGACTGACTGCATTTGATAACTTTTGGATTTACCCTGCATGTGCAATAATGAAATTAGTAATACATTTTTTAATGCAAAGAAGTGAAAATAATGCAAAAAAAAAATAAAAATAAAATATTAACTATATATTTTTTCTTTTTTGTTTAATTAATAATGAACATATATTTTTAATAAAACAAAATCCTTTTTGGTCATTTTCTAATATAAAAAAAAGTCACGTTTTAATGCTAAAATTGTTTTGTTGTCATACAAAAGACACAAAAATAAGTAAAAATCATCTAGGTGATATTCATTTTCTGCGATGACTGGTTTGACCAAGGCTAGATCACAGTTTATTCTAATTAGATTTGGAAGGGAAAGCAGGTGCAGTTCTGTGAAACTGCTGTGGGAGTGTCATGGGATTTGATCGAAATGGAAGAAACCGTTAAGTCATGTCGTTTTTCATGACTGATGCCAAGACTACAAGGTCCAGAAGCATCTTCCAATTAATTTAGATTGCTTAGATAGATGCGAAACATTTTCAAGGTGGCAGACCTGAGAACAATTGCTCTTTCTAATGACCAAACCAATCCACATTGGTCTTTAAAAAGCAAACATTCCCATGCTTGCATTTAGAATGTGCATTGTGTTTGTAAGTGTTGACACGTGAGCCAAATCCTGCCGTGTTGACAACGAGCATTTATATGTGATGTGGCCTTTTTGTTCTCTCTGAGTGCTTGTGTTTTTGCATTTTTTGCTAGCGAATGATCCTGGAAGGGTCTCAGATTTATTTCCTTAAATTATTTTGAACTCCTAAAATGCTCAAAATTCGTAACTGTTGAGGGCCTTATCAGTTCGTGTGCGCAAAATATTCTCATATTTATTTTGCTCATATGCTTCCATTCTTTATGTTTTTCTTTCTTGGCTGTGTGATCCATTGCCTTCTCATAATCGAAGGGTATAGCAAGAACAGGGAGAGACCAAATGATGTATTCTGCAGTAAATAAAAAAATTGTTTATAAGGGTAGTTCACGCATAAATGAAAATTCCGTCATTATTTATTCACCTCAAAACCTGTAAGACTATGTGTCCAATCAATCAGTGAGTAAATAATGACAGAATTGTCATTTAGGGTGATCTGTCTCTTTACATGATTCACTCACAGCTATTAATGCGCTGCAACTTTAATCTACAACCAATGAGTTAAGCACATGTTCAGGCAATCAGACATCCCTTAATGTATGAGTAACAGCAAAGACTGCAAGTTGTCCAAAGCTCAGAGGAGTGTGAGTCCTAGCTGACTGCAGTGTTACTTGTGTGTGTTTCCACTGTGATGCTGATATGTCCGTCATGCATGTCAGCTGATCGTGTCGGTGGGACCAGGGCGAAGAGGAGGACAGGCGGACTTCTGGACATGTTCGGCGACACGTCAGAAAGCGAGGCATCCACCTTTCACGGCTTTGAGGAGGACGACCTGGACGGGCTTCTGTCCGACGACAGCACAGGCTCACCTCAGTACAGATAGACAAAGGAGAAACCTCAAGAAAACAGCATCAGAGAAACTCTCGGCATGTGTCTGCTGCCTGATTTTTTTTTTCTTTTCCCTTTTTTCCTGTTGTTTTGCAGCAGCATGCGTAACGGATTGACAACTCCAGACACAATGTTAACTTCAGGAATTGCTTTCAAAGGACAAGTTGCAGCCTTTTATAAATTAAGGAATGTTGTTTTTATTGCTTCACACTTCTGTATACTGAGAGGTGCTAGTTTATCGAAGGAGCCATTACTTCTGGACTGTTTGTTTTCCGCCGATGGAAAATTGCAGGGACATTTCCGATGTGTGGATTACACTTCGCCATGTAAGATAAAATGCCTACTGTGTGGAAATTTACTTTAGAAATAGAAATTAAAGAATTTCAAACCTCAAGGAGGAGAAAATACTCAACGTGTGTCTGTAGGTCGGATAGCGAAGAGGGTTTTTTTTGTTTTTCTTCCTACCTCTGGATGAATACAATATTTGCAAAGAAAGGGATCACGAGAAGGCAGAGAATGGGCTGAGGCCAGGCCCTGATTGGATCCAGAGGGAAGGGAGGACAGTTTGCAGAGAGGTAAGAGCCAGTTGGCATTTCAATGTCCATCTCTCCTCCTTTCTCAGGACAGCTGCAAGAACGAGAACAAAAAATGACAATGAAATTTGAAATCCCGTGTTTGCTGGAGGATACATGAAACTTGGCCTCTCCCTATTTTGTTTTGTTGAGTAAGAAGAAGATAAAGGACTCGTATTTTTGGAGTAACTTCCCTTTACTATTCAGGAAACTCCTTAAGCGACAGGTACAAGAAGGGGTACAATTGTAGCATATGTGCAATGATTCTCGTGAAGGCTTTGTTTTGCAAATAAAATCTGGACCATTCACCTCTGTTAACAGATCCAGCTCTGAGGATTTGACTGTGTATGTGTAAATGCAAATAATAATAATAATAATACACTGGATTTCAAGCACATAAGCTTCCTACGTTCAATAGGAAAATGCAGTAAATGTGAACTAGAAAACAGAATACATGCAATAAAAGGCACAATACACAACAGCCACAGGGACGTCACCCAGTTAATATGGGGATATTTCAGTAATGTATCCATTTTGTATGAACAAACTTAGCTATATTTGCTCTTTAAAGCTCTTCTGTTTATTGTTATGGTGAACTCATGTGTCACTTACTTTTGAATTGCGAAAAATGTTCCGTATTAATGCTTTCGATCTTGTTTCTATTTCAGGGCGTTCATTTTTTTTTTGAAAACGATAGTCTAATTTATTAAGATATTGTATAATGTATATAGGCCCACAATCTGTTGCAGGCTAAACCCGTTGTTCTATAACAGCTCCTGATGATATTTCTCCCAGTGTTTTGATGTCTAAACTTTGAGAAAATGTTTTCAATGTTTAACATTCAAACTTTAGTTCATTTAATACTAAGCCAAAGGGCAACATGGCTAGAGATGATGCTTGTAACTGCTTCTGTGTCATGACAAACCACACAAACACACAGAACACACTTCATGCAACCTGTCATCCATGCTGTGGCCGCTGCTGAGTCCTGTTACTCCAAATGTCAGCCTGCAAGTCTTTCACTGGATTTTGTTACTGAAAAACATTAAACATTTTACATTTTATGAATTACTCTTTGAGTTAATTTTGTTTCAAGGAAGAAAAACGGGAGAAGTGACATTGAATAGTATTTGTACACTTAAGTCACACCTAAAAATGTCACTAAAATATCAATTTAAGTCTGCAAAAAAATGATGCTAAACATTATCTCAGAACAAACGTCAATTTTTAACTGGTTCAAGGTCATTCTTGTGCAGTCATGAAGTCAGCCCCCCTCAAGTTCACGTGAACATACTGTCGTAATTTTGAGTAATATGTTGTTTTATAATTGGAAACATAGAAAACTTAAAAGTACCATATTATTTTAATTACAGTAAGTAACACTTGGCTTTATATATCTTAATGCATTACATAAGACATTCATACATTTAAATTTCATACATGTTTAAAATTGCATCAAAGTAATTTTGGGGGCCATTGTAGTCATCATTTCAATGCAACTAACAGAACTTGATCAAAATATTGCACATAAAATATTTATTTTATTTGTTTTTAGATTTAGACTTTCTTCTTTCAGACGAATACAGTTGAAGTTGGAACAGTTGATACAATTGGTCGAGATTTTAAAGCAAAATAAAGTGCATCCATCCATTATAAAAAGTACTCCACAGGGGGTTAATAAAGGCCTTCTGAAGCAAAATGAAACGCAAAATATTACTTTATAAATCGTAATCTACAGCCGATGATGAGTGTAAGCTCCGTTGAGAAGTGATGAACGCTGAAGCACAGAGGAGAGAGCAAAACACTTGTTGCAAATTGTTGCAAAACACAGGGATGCGTAAAATTGTTTTTGGAAGATTTCAAGATAAGCCAAGAAGAGACTGGTTTTCCTTTACTGTTAACAAATTTGGTTCTTGTGAGACTAGCATACTCTCACTGAAGCTTATGCTAGATCCTACATCATCCGCTTGAATGCCTCCTGAACATGCATATGAGAGTTAGTAGACGCTAGACATTACGGTTTTTAAAGTTTTAAATATGGATATTTTTCTCACAAAAATGCATTAATTCACTTAAGAAAGCCTTTATTAACCCCATGGAGGCACGTGGAGTACTTTTATGATGAATGGACTCACTTTTATGGGCTTCAAAATCTCAACACCCATTCACTACCATTAAAAAGCTTGAGAAAGGCCATAATATAACTCAGATTGCATTCATCTGAAAAAAAAGAGAACCCATATCCACTTGAGGGTGAGTAAATCATGTGGTAATTTTATTTTTGGTAAACTGTCCCTTTAAATCAGGCATGCTTCCATACACTTGCAGGAAATAAAATAAAGACAAGAGATTTATGCCTAAATGTCGGCATAATGTGGTTTAATATATTGAACATAGTTCTGCATGTGAATACCAGGGACAGAGCCATGAAGAGGAACGAGGTAGCAACGCTTATGAAACTCCCTGTAGGGAAAGAGCTTCACATAACATCCGACTTCAAGCCAAGGCTCCACATGCTTTCCAAACTGGGAAGACTGCACATGCTTTACTGGGCATCCAAGCAAGAGGAGCCTGCTGTTCTCACAGTTTCATTGAGGAAATGAGCAGGCCGAGGAACTGACACCTCCCTTAGAGACAGAAAGACAGAGAGAGAGAGAAAGATAGACATGTGCGGTTACAGAACCATCTGGCATTTTCCAAACCTGTGCTTACCCTCTCTCTGTGTGTGGAGGGCAGAACAGAAGGTGGAGGTGTTTAGGGGAAGCTTGTTTGTTTCTTCCACGTAATTTTGTGTGTTGTTTTTTTTTCATGTTCCTGTCATTATTCATTTAAAAGGATAGTTTACCTGAAATGAGAAATCTGTCCTCGTTTACTCATCCTCAAGTTGTTCCAAACCTCTATGAGATTCTTTCTTCTGCTAAGTACAAAAGAAGATATTTTGAAGAATGTTGTAAATTATATGGTTGACGGTAGCCATTGACTTCTGTAGAAATCAGTTGCTATCCTTTTGTACTCAATAGAAGACAGAAACCCTTCTAAAGGTTTGGAACAACTTGAGGATGAGTATGAATGTTGATTTTTGGGTGAGCTATTCCTTTTTAATGTTATCTATCTATCTATCTATCTATTTGTCTGTCTGTCTATCCCACCATTCATCTGCATATCAATCCACCTTAAAGTACATAAATTACATTAGGAACATTTCTAATGATTAGTCTTATGACATTTTATGTTGATTTATTTATTTTTTTAATTAAATTGATTATAGGGAAAATAATCTAATACTCCGGGTTTAGCTTCTCTTCTTTCTGTCAGATTATTCTTTCGTCTTTTTCTTTCGCCAGGCCATCCTTCATGTCTGCAGTTCACAGACAACATGATGCAGGCTGTTCGGACGTACCAGTGGCAGTGCATCGAGTGTAAATCCTGCAGTCTGTGTGGCACCTCAGAGAACGATGTGAGTGTTAAATCCTAGGGGATGTATAAAAAAGCGTGTGAGCGTAAAGAAATACTTTTTAGATGATGTGATATCTCAAACAAGATTTCTCAAATCTCTCCTTACTTGTTGGATATTATTGACACAGCGTCTCGCTAGTATGCATGTTTCAGCAAGCCTGAATGTGTGCGCGCTCACGCCCTCTAATTTTGTAGGATCAGCTTCTGTTCTGTGATGACTGTGATCGGGGATACCACATGTACTGCCTGAAGCCTCCCATGACACAGCCACCCGAGGGTAAGATCACTTCACAGTAGTTAATAGCATAAAAATCATTAATACAGTGCATTGCTTCAGTTCTAAAATCTACCAGATTGGTGTGGATTGTTGCCTTTAAAGCCAGGCCTGTAAAAACATTAAATGCATTAATCATGTTCAACATTAGGCTAAATAATAATGATATTTTCAAGTATTTAAAGCTGCAGTCCATAATTTTTGGCACTCTAGCAGTTAATAAACAGAGCTGAGTACGTGTAGCCGGAGCTACTTCTCTCTGTCTATGTCTATGGCAAATCACGCAAGTACGGGGTTACTCCGCAGCGGTACCTGGCCGAACCTAAATAGTCCGAATATAAACACTTATTATAAGTGTACTGTAGTGATTCGGGACAAGCCAAAAACACGGTTTGGAAAATGGATTCGTGGTGTACTAGCTTATTATATAAATGTTGTAAATTTTGAACACAAAAAGTTACAGACTGCCGTTTTAAAAACAGACAAAGCAATAGCGATCACGTAATAAAAAGATATACTCACACTTGTGTGGGGTTACATCGGATGCAATATAGTCTGCACAGCATGTGTCTAGTTTCAACATTTCTGTTTTGAATTGTGCCTTTTTTATAAACAAATCCATGGTAAAATGAAGTGAACAAAGGAATAAGTTCTTACTGAAACTTTATTAAACATAAAGAAATAAAATGGTTTGGTTTCTGCACAGACCTGCGTTTTTTTGCTTTTATAATTTACTTAGTATATTCGTGAATCAGTGGGCGGGGCTAAACAGGCAGTGATGTAGAAGCAGGCATTGATCTTCTTCTATAGGTGTTTAGTCACACTATTATGCCATAAAACACATTCCACAAGCTGTCATTTGACAGATTTGCTTCAGTATAAAGGTTTTTAGACCAACAAGATATTTTTTATAGTACAGTGACCTCTTATATGTCAAGAGATCAAGGAATTTTGATTTCTCAGTTCATTACCTCTTTAAAAAAAAGTAATGGACTGACTTCCTGAAATTCTACTGACCCATTACTGAAGGCGCCTGTACTAGTTACAATAAATTATATATATATATATAGACACTGATTTACAATACACCACAGGGACATGTAAATATATGAACAAAACAGTGACACATTAAACAAATACACATGTTATACACATGAATCACTTCAGTATCTGTTTCATCCACAGGAAGTTGGAGTTGTCACCTGTGTCTTGATCTGCTGAAGGATAAAGCATCTGGTTTCGGAGAGCCGTAAGCGCTGTGAGAAGGTTCTACAGTTACACACACAGACACGCACAGCAGACTCAGGATGGATGTTTGTCTTGGTTTTGCTCTGTAGTTCTCATCCTGTAGTAGTGTGAAGTGGAGTCTTCCTCTACCTCTGTGTTACAAACATCGTTCTCAACCAAGTCTAGGCAATTGGTAGTCTACCTCACATCCTGCTTACTAACAAATCCAAAGGCAGGGTTGAGTCCAGATTGTCCAATTACCTAGAAACGTTGTATAGTATAAAAGTACTTTGTTAGATAGCAACACCAGCACAATAACTGTAATATCACAAATGAATAAAGCGATAATCAACTTCTTATACACACATAAGCTCCTGAGCTGCGATTCTAAGCTATTTTTAACAAACAGCAGATTTTTTAAATCAAGTTATCTGCAGTTTCTTCTCTAAGTGCAACATAAACTTACTCAGAGACACACGCCAGTGGTATAAAGCAAAATCCTTTTCATTTAAGTCGGTTTCTATTCACTTTAATCACGTTTTCAATGTGTCTATGATGTTTGTAAGCCCACATGATTTCTTGCAAAGACATTTTTGGCTTATGACAAGAAACTGTTTGATTTAAAGAGGATAAATGTGATTTAAGATGTGCTCATCTTTCTTACTGGGATCATCATTCAGGTAGACATTTAGAGCATAGTATCTGAGAGTTATTGTGAAAGCAATCCTTAAACTAAATGGCAAAAAAAAATTAAAATTTCCATGTATTGAAGCAACACTTAGCTTTGACTTCAGGACTGGAAAATAATGCTGTTGAGTGTTTTTATTTGTTCTTTTACATATATAATTTAGCAGACAATCATGTGGTTGATAAATTACATGACATCCTTCATATAATGCTTTTTCTTGTGCTGTGATAGTACTTGCATGCTTTGTTTTGCCTTTTCAAGCCAGCTTTTTTTTCTCTAGGTTACGTTTTGTAATTATTAAATGTGAACGCATTAGACTGTTTAATCGTTCGTTACATTGTGTTGGACATATCTGGTTATGCTCCAGGAACATTCCAGTTTTGTGTGTCCTAGAACCTTTTATTGTTCCATCCGTCTGTTTGGAGCCCTTCATACCTCTCTGTGTGAAACATCTGTTCGCTCCATTTTGTATTTCTTTGCGCGTGATATATTAGCATTTCTATTTCCATCTGGACATTCTCTCATGTCATTCCCACCTCCTTCACCTGTATAATACATTAGAGGCTCTATTTTCAGAGCCAATTCATCAACGCTCTCCAGATCTTTGGGATCTGTTGAATATTTTAGCTATGAATTTTTAGCTATTTTAAAGGTCATCTACATCACATTTACATTTGTTTTTTTAGCTTAAGAAATTGTATTAAAGGTTCCAAAATCAAACTAGTTTAACGATGTTTAGAGTACATTCATCTAACCACAGTAAGGCCTTTGGAAAAAGATTTTTGTTTACGAATAAAAAAACAGACAGTTGATACATTATGACTTTTCACACTTAATATTGTTAACCCATTTTAAACAAACATTCAGGTATTTTTTTCATGTTTTGTACAAGACTGTACATTTGTAAACCCCAGGTTAGTGTTCTTTTATGGATATATGCCTATATTGATTGGAGGAAAACAGCATGTGCTTCATTTAAATATCGATGTACTATCCGAATAAAATGTTAAGAATGCATTTTTTCATTCATTTCTGTATATTGTCCTCAAACGTTTAAATGAAACACAATGCAAAAGTTTCTGTGACTGTATAAAGCTAATGAGTTTTTAATGAAGCAGATGCTGTTCAGGGTTATGACTGGTTATTGAGTGCAGCAGTTAAAATAAAAATCCATCTTTGGAAATTGATTTTTAACAATTTTAACTTAGAAATTACAAAAAAAGAAAAAAGGTGAGGTAGTTAATGTAATTTGGTGGTATGCTGTTATCCTCATATACCATCATATATCATGTGCCTTTGCCATTTATAAGTGGAACGTCTAGCAAAGGCTACATTATACATGATTCTGCAAAGACATTTCCACCAGCGTAGCACAAAAGCAAACTGCACCAAAAAGAACACTTATTCAGTTTTGTATTACTCCATTGATTTGTAATTTGATTCTTTCACAAAGCTTCATCCTTACCAGTCTTGTACCTTTGACTTCAAATCAAAATTTGTAATGTTCATAGGTTGTAATTCTTTACTGAGAACTTCAAATCCTAGGTAAAAAACTAGTCAAGGGCACTTAAAAAAGATGATGGACACTGTTGCACGCCAGGTAGAACACTAGCACACTACTAAATACCCTTCTAAAGTAAAAGTGCAATACTTTTCATTGCCCAGGGTTAGAAGCAAGCTTAAAAAGAATAACCTGGGAGTTAAGCTATAAACTGCTCTATTATACCAACTAACAAAATGAATTAATCTAGTCCAAAAGTAGAAAAATGCAGCCTGTTATAATGACATTGTATATAATCATCTGTATTCAAACACAAATGTTGACCTTTTAATCCTTTACAGTCACAAGAATAGTTTTTTTATTATTATTTCTTGCCTTTTTCTTTTTATCCTTGTACTGTAAATTTTAATAAAAAATTAAATAAAACCAAGTCTGTGCTGATTTCACGATTCCCGCCATCTTTACCACTAGAGAGCAGCACATTCACAGTAACAGATGATCAGAGACACCTCCTTCCTCTGTAATGTCATTCAGTGCTTATCTCTCAGTTCAGTACTGCACTGGCATTATTGAAGTCAAATCTAGCTTATTGAAGCACAATTCTCTAGCTATATTTGTATTGCTAAGTTCAACTTTTAATAGATCCATGCAGAGAAAAATGAAAAAGCATTCCAGAACTCTCCAAACTTAATGTTTATTATATGTCTCAGGACTTCAGGTCCTCCTTTCCATTATCTTGACCTACTGGATCTTCATCTTTGCCAATGAAAAAAAAAACAGCCTAAAAGCAATAATACTCTTTAGAAATATTCCATGCATAGTTTTGTGCTGAATATGGCACTTGTGCCTCTAAGTTATATTCCACGTTCAGTATTCTACACAGCTTCTTCCATATCCAGGATTGCTGCAAAGTCTATACATTCCATTTCAACCTAATGTACAGTTATGACTCCACAAATCAACTACCTGAAAAAGTGTAAAGGAAACGTGCTATATGAGCTGCACACATTTCTGTTCTGTTTAAATTTGTGGGCTAAAGACAACCGAGAGAATTTGTGTTTTCCCGCAGCAGAACTCTATGTGTCTCTGGCAGTGATGCTGCTTTAGGAAACAAGCAGGATGCAAGCAAAAAATACAGAAATGCAGCTGGGTGTCCTTCAATAAAAAAAACACCTTTCTAATGGGTAGTAATCCCACAAAACACTGTCTACATTTGATATGTTGAAAGTGAAGGCCTGCGATCCCCATATGTTTGTGTTCAGAGCAAATCATCATCTTCATCTTCATACTAATCACAACACAGACACAAAGCGACAGTAAGCGCTTACATTCTACACTACAACACCATTCATTAAAGCAAAGACAAACATTTTATAAGGACCAATGTGTTGGTTTCAAACATACAGTAATATCAGGTGCTTATGGAAACCCATTTCTGCCACACAAGAAAAAAATGCTTTGGTAAATCACAATTATGACACACCGATTCATAATTATGTCATTTAAAGTTGATTTGTAATAATTATGACTTATGGCAATTATGACTTTATCGCATAATTTTGACTTAAGTCATTTCATTATAAATTAAATAGTCAAAATGAGATACTCATAATTAAATCTCATAATTGCAATGTATGTCATAATCGACCCTTCGCAAAGACCCCACCCCCTTCATTACTGTTGTCCGACAAGCCATGGCGCTCTAACGCCAGAAATCATAGAGAGGCAAATCAGCCAAGATTAAACTGACAATGCGCTGACAGACAAGACAGAGCACGTTAGTTTTGGTATGAAACAAAGTCTCAGCTTTTAAGTGTAATTTGTTAAATAAATACAAACAATAAATGCCGTTTTGTGGCTGTTGTGACAGATTGCTGTAGCGCCTCAGTTCAAGCAGGATGTGAACTAGCTAGTTATGCTATGAAATAAACATAAATGAACATCAGAAGGTGTCTTGTTTTAATCATGGAAAGACCTCAGTAGACACCATTTTTCAAGTTCAATTCCGCCAACGTTTATCTACTCTCCTGTCTGCTTTGACTTTCGGTGTTACGATTGGCCACATAAACTCCTTGCGAAGGGTCAATTTAGATTTTTTTTATGTGACAAAATAGGCCTTCCATAGATGCTCTTAAATCATTTAATTTTGTTATTTGTTTGGACATTTTGCTGTAAAGCTGTTCAGGAAACACACTGACATCTCCGGGACCCAGTGTTCCTCACTGGCGCCGTTTTTGTGCAAAAGCAATATTCTGTGCTCTATACTACCACTTTTTTTTATTATTTTTCCTCAATAAAACTGAGTCTAAAAGGTATCGCTCTTCATTATTTTCTCATCTCAGTTAGAAGTATCATGTGCTAATACAGTAGGTGAGTATCACGGCCTGTAGACAGAATAAATAATTCTAGATTCTTCAAAATGGCAGGAGTAATAATGTGCTTTTCCAAACCCCTTCATTTTCACTTTCATTTTTCATATTCAGAGACTGTCCAACAAAAAATATATGACGAAAAGTTCTGTGCAAACCTTGACTGAGGGAACACAGTCACTGAAAGCCCTTGTCAAGTTCTTCACTCCTTTGGAATGCTCTGAAGATTTGAGACACATCCTCACTTCATCTAAATGCTTAACGTTGACATTAGAGCACACCCTGTTTTCATATCTGACAATGAATGTTTTTTTAACAGTAATCCAGGGAGACAGTCCCGTCCTTGTTGCAGTTTGGTTGTAGATATCAAATAAAGGTAAAATGGTTCTCTAGATGGTACTGATAAATCTGACATTCATGTATGAGGTCTTTGTAGTCACTGATTTAATAGACATAGACGGCACTGTCGCCGTTTGGAGATTTTCTTTTTTTTTTTTGGACTTATTGCATGCTGCCATCTAGAGTCGGTAGCTGTGCGGTGTTCGGGTGGGTTTTGGAGAGAGGGTGGTCCATACACGTGGTCCATCATGGCCACAATCCTTCCACCCCAACAAACTGCAAACTGCAGGACTCGTCAGGAGGACTGCATGAGGCCTGTCAGCCGTTTACTTGTCAGAGACTTGCCCTGAAACACAATTGCAATGAATTAAAGAGTATTGTTTAAATATTGTGGGCTTGGATTCGACTAATAATGCTTATCAGAACATTCAAAATATAACAAATAGTATATTTATACATAAATATACTATTTTATCATGGTCTGACTACCTTCCAGAAAACCTGATTTTGAAAATAAAGCTAGAAAAAGACTGGCAATAGTCGTTTTTTTCAACAGGTGCCACTCACCACACTGCGAGTGAATTTCTCCAGGGATGTTCGTCGACCTTGATCAGTCTCAGGCTGTGGAGCCGAGGTTAATGGAGTGGAATGGGAAAGATACAGTGCACAAGACCAGGTTAACGGGTTAGTAAAGAAAAGTAAATGGATAACACAAAAAATAATCAAGACAATTCATGTTAATCTGACAATGGGGCCGAGACACAAACTGTAGAATGACTCTGAAGTGAATTGAAGTGCTCTTGTTTAGCCGTTACTTGTTGACAGCAGAGTAAGTATGCCAGTTGATGATAAGCAATTATTAAGTTGGCTTAGTATATTTTAATAGGTGCAAATTGAACACTCGTTTGCAAGCAAAGAAAAGAAAATCTTTCAATTTAGGACTGATAAAAAAAAAAAAAAAAAGCAACTAAGGCTTAAAAGAAAAAAACGACTTGGAAAAATGTGCTGAAAATGTACTCAACCTCAGAACATCCAGAAAGTAGAGTTTGTTTCTATATTGGGATAGATTTAGAGAAATTCAGCATTCAATAATTTTCTCATGAATGGGTGCCGTCAATAATATAAATGCATCCTCCAGTGGAAAACAAAATTCATCTACATATTTTTGCTTGTGCTTGATATTTGTTGAGTTCTTCTGTGATTCTGATGAGACAGCTTCACTGGAGAAAGCAATATTATGGATAGAGGACTTGAAGTAAAAAAAAAACACCTTAATGATTGATTAGTTAAACCACACCGCTTTTCACTTTACAAGACGTTAAATGTTGGACTGGAGTTGTGCTGATTGGTGTTTGCTATGATGTTTTTGTCTGCTGTTTGGACTCTCAATCTGACGGCACCCATTCACTGCATACAGTAGGATCCACTGTTGAGCAAGTTATAAACTGCTAAATTCCTCCAAACCTATTCTGATGAAAAAACAAACTCATCTACATCTTGAATGACATGAGGGTAAGTAAATGTTCATTTTCAATCTTAATTTTGGGATGAACCTTTAAAGGAAAATATCCTGGCACAAAGTATCAGTGTGGTTTGTGAAAAACTACTGAATACTGAAAACAAAAATGCAGAAAAATTATTCAGATTCATTACACGCGACAGAGAGAGATTCGAGATTGAGACAAACCTTCTTTCTGGCCAGCAGGAGGTCCTGGTAAGCATTGGAGCGCAGGAAACGAGGGTAGCTGTCACTCTTCATCAGCTTGTAGATGTGGTCCTGAAAGAGGAAAAACATTGGAGGCTGACAGTGAGTTTGCAAAGTAATGAGAAAGAGCCAAGAATCTTCAGAAAAATCGCTTTCTCTCCTCATGATCCGGCTTCTGTTTCCTTTCAATCATGACACTGAATATGCAAACATGAATAAATATTTAGGGATAAGGTATATCTTGCAGCAGGATTAATTTAGACTTCACTGCTGCTTATGAATGTGCGTGGTTTTTTCTTACAGTTTAAAAAATAATAATAATAAGCATAGTTGACTTGACATACTCCTAGCAGTAATGTCATGGATTCTGTATCACATTCTTCAATAATTCTACTTTGTCACTACAAGCTAACTGCTTTCAAAAAATCCAGTTTCAGGAATAAAATGGATTTCATAATTCCAGAGAGACTTGTCACCCTGGTTCTGAGCATTGCTATGCCTGTTATTCTGCCTCTTTCATCAATCATGTAAATGTAGATAAATGAAGGAGACAGACACAAGGCAAACTCTTTTGAACAGAGCCATGAGGACAAGGACGAGGAACAGATGATCCATCAGCATTATTGTACATGAATCTCCCCGTATAGCCCAAAGCCCTCAAATTCCTATTTCATCATTTCAAAGAATGAAAAAGATTCTGCCTTGGGCACAACTTGTCCCTAAGTGCAGCCTTCGTACTTCCTCCCTCCATCAAAAAACCTAAAAGCCCTCATTCATCTGTGAAAATGTGTTTACAGAATAATTATTGGACGTAATTAAAACAAACATATAATAACACAATTGTTAGACATCTCAAGATTTCTTCCATTTAGTTCATACAGTAGGATCATTTCCTCTAACTTGCTAAAAGGGTGTGGAAATTGTTCAAAGAAACAAAAGCCATCAGTGTTTGAGCTGTGACAGTTACTCACCTGGGCATCTTCAAAGCTGTAGCGGCCCGGGTCTTTTAGATTCTGACTGGTGCGCTCGTAGCTGTGCGAGTCCAGGTTGATGGCACTGGGAGCTCCCTCAGCAAGAAACTCTTGCCAGATCTCCTGAGCACGAGCTGCCACTTCCTGCAGGGGGCGGCACTTCAGATCCTGCACAGCCAACCAGAACCTAAAGAGAAAATAATAGGTCAGCTGTATAGAGTATAGGTCACTGGAGGAGGGTGCAAATCAAATTAATGTTAACATATGTAGTTTAATATATATATATTTTATATATAGTTTTTTAACATTTTTTAAATGTTCAAATAGAAAATAGTTGTTTTTAAACTCCATTAATATTCCACAATATTATTTATCATATTTTTAATTAAAAAGTCATCTTGACTTTTCAGAAGATGTAAACATTTTGCCAACCCCCGAACTTATGAATGATACCGTATATGTTTTTATTCCTGTGCCAACAGTTGCAATAAAATTTGGTCAATGGCATCATGGTTTTGTTCGCATATTTTTCCTCTCATTTCCACGTGAGGAATATAGCATATATGTGTCAATGCATGAAGTTATGAAGAAGAAAAGAAACCTTTAGGCATTTGTTAAATATTATGCTAAACAAGTGAAGGCCAGACTGATTTCAATCATGCATTATGCTGCAGTTCCACAGCCAAGTTCACTCCCTAAAGCTAATTTTCACTCCCAATTAGCACTTGGCATGTGCTACTTTTGGCCCCTACTTTACATCGCTGATGGCAATGGCATTCCCAAAATCCTCAGGAACAAACACGGGGTTAATTATGGAAGACAGGACAGGCATAGCACTCTCCACGACAGCAATTGGCCAGTAACTCCTCCTACTCTCATATCACACTTGCTCTGTAGCTCTATAGATCTCTGCAGTGTAGAAGTGGTTTAGGCCCTAATGGGCCCAGGGGAGAGTCAGGCAGTCAAGAGGACACATCACTTTCACTCTTCTCACAGACTGGCAAACATAAGACAGCCCCCACAGAGGCTATTAGATGCCTAGCTTGGGGATACGCAGAGAATCGAGAGGGATGAGAGATGCATGGAGACAAGCAGCATTTTATCTCTCGCCCAGTCACTTTACAGCTCCAGTGACCTGCGTTATCTCTGCAGCTCCCTTCGGGGCCTCGCTGTCCTGGTTGGGCATCTCCTGGGGCCCGCTGCTGCCTCATTTCCCCCCTCGACGCCCGTGGTTTGCAGTTGCTTATCACAATGCATCAGCAATCAGGCTTTGGAGGTGGTAATGATCATGTACCATCAGAGAATTTACTCACTCTTTCTCATCTGTGATATTAAAGGCCTGACCTTTTGCTTGTCCTGTTCTGCTACATTTTGTGCAAGTCATTAAAAGCAGAGTGGCAGATTAAGAGAGAGGGGAAAATGTCACAGAAGTGCAAATGAAAAGAGGACGGTGGAATAAAGTGCTGGAAAACTCACAGCAGGTTCTCGGAGCTGAATTCGGACTCCAGGAATTTAAGAAACTGCTCACGGCCCACTGGGTCCTTTAAAGCCTCGTCCAATGAGAAGCCCCACTTCTTTACTCGCTGTTGACTCGGGTCCTTACTGAGACAGAGAGACGGAAAGAGAAAGACAGTGTTTTATTTATTTAACTTGCATTGTTCTTTGCGATATCTACTGACAGCAGCTAGTGCTTTGACAACACAATTCACCATTGTTTGTCATATTCGCAAGACGAGGCTGAAAACAAAGAGAGAAAGAGACTGTGTGTGTGTACACTAGATCACTTAATCATGTATAATAATATCTTGTAAATTAGTGTTTGAATAAGTAACAATATGTAAACCACCACAGGAATGCTAATCGTTTTGAAAAATCTAATTCCAACAACTGTTAATTAATTTGATAAGGTAAATTAGTCGACTTCAGTTTTGCATAATTAAGTGACAAGAGTCACATTGTTGAACAATGTGAACAGATACATAGAATGAAAGCCAGAAATGAAACACTAGGATGAGGGGATGTGTGGGAGGTACTCCTTGATTCTTATCAGGGCATCTTTGAGGAGTTGTGAGAACGGCTCAGGCAAGCGGAGATGAAGGAACCTGCAGTGCTTTATATAATTCAAGACAGCAAAAGGACTTCAGCAGACTTAAAACTACAGTACTTCTTCATGATTTGATGTCACATGTCTCGGTCGGGATTTCTAAATTGTTTAAAATATGCATGTCAATTGGTTGATTATGTACAATGCCTGCATGCTATTATACAGTATTACTACATTTCAGTCATGGACCCTTTTCACATTTTCGTGTTTCTCCGCAGCGGAAGTCGTCATAGTTGGGTTAACTTGAAAAGCAGTGAATGTGATGGTACTACAAATATATTTTTTGCATTCCCATTTGCTTAAAGAAAAACTCCACAATAGTGTTTTCATGACTTCCAATAAAAAGAAAAAAAATTGTGAGAGACCGATAACGGCAGTCAAAAGAGAGAATGATGTCAAATTTACCATCCCTCTCATAGACGCTGCATTAGAAACACCCTCGCATTAGCGTAAACTATCTTTTTGTAATTTGATCCAAAGGTAATATAATACAAAGAATAGTGTTATAAATGTGCATACAATTTTTTAAAAATACAAATAAAAAAAACTTTAGGATTTACGATACTGATGACCGTTAATCGCATCATCACAGTCTGTGAAAAGGGTCCATTGCCCTCAGCAAGTAAAATGTCGAATTCAGAAATAAAATACATTCATATCAATAGATTACAGCTTTCACAATGAATGCATGGGCTGTGTGGTGTTGTTCCCAGAACTTGTCCCGTGTTTTTCATACCTGGCCTCAAGCTCCCAGAAAGTGACATCATCACTGATCCAGGGGTTAGCTGGGTCTGGTACTGCCACAAAGGGGTCATAATCAAGATACTGCTCTGTGTAGCTCATCAATCTGCAAAAATGGGTTGAAATCATGTTATTATTTCATACATTATTGTATAAATGTATTTTTGTTTTATTTTATTATTGGAACCACATAAACAGTTTTTACACATGTATTCCTCTGCGAACGTGGATGGCACACTGTACTAAAATACTCTTAAGAGACTCTTTCCCACACAACCACAACCCCACCAACGAATTTATGGAATTAAAAAGTTTTGTGACTTTAGCCTTGTGATATTCTCTAAAATGGCGGAAGACGCAAGTCAGAGGAGAAGAATGGTTGAGTAAATTCTGTTTTTTTCTTCGCAAAAAAAAAAAAGTATTCTCCTAGCATCGCAAAACTGAAGTTGAGCCACTGATGTCGCATGGACTGTTTTACTGATGTTTTTACTACATTTCTGGATCTGGGATCATTTCAGTTGTATTGCTGTCTATGGAGGGTCGGGTGGCTCTCTGATTTAATCAAAAATATCTTAATTTGTGTTCTGAAGATGAACAAAGGTCTCAAGGGATTGGAACGACATGAGGGTGAGTAATTATTGACAGAATTTTCATTTTTGGGTGGACTAACCCTTTAAGTATGAAGAATTAATAAAATATGTTGACAGTTTTCGTATTGTTGTTTAATCTGTATATTTACTGCCAATTTGCCAAATACAATAAATGTTGTCTCTAAAACAATTCTTTTGAACATGTATACAATAGAAATTTCAGCCTTTTAAAAGATCTTATAATTTGGCGATGGAATTGCATTTCTTTTTTCTTTAAAGTACTAAAAGAATCATTAATAGAACCAAAAGAGAAATCAGGACTGGAACCAATAAATTCTTTATGATCCCCATCTTTAATAAGCATAATGTTTTTTTAATTAACCCATTATTAATAGCAAGTATTAATATTTGCTAAGAAAAGTTTGAGTTTCATGGACAGATCAAGAAAGAGGACTTACGTCTCAGCGACTTTGGACATTTTCATACAGTGCCGATCCAACTGAGTGTTCAAGAACAGAATCTGAAAGAGACAGAATACCGCTGCTCACTGCATCTCCACTTGAACAAGTGAGTGATCGTGCTGAATATTAATAGCCGCTGTGAGGCTGTCAAGAATCAAATTCACACTCGCTCACACACACCTCTTTCTCTACGTCCTCTCTGGTGTCCTTGCTGCTCTGCTGGGAGGGTGTGTGTACAGGACTCTGAGTCTGTGTGTCATCCACTACCCCATACACTGACTGCAAGACAGAGACAAAAACAGAGACAAAGACAGAGATGGGTCACAATACAATCAGACACACCCTCTGTATCATACAACACACACTAATAATAAGAGCATAAGCACCTTTTTCACCCTTTGAGGATTCTTCAGGCGACGACACTTTCTGATGTCCATCTCTGTGGTGTTCACACACCCAGGCTGTCAGCCACAATCACATGTAAATCAGCCATATAAAAATTGATGATACACATATTTTTCATATTGCAGAATCCAATAATTACACATATTTTGTCATTTTCTTTCCTTAAAAAGAAACTGAATGTGTTAACAGCTGTGCTAACTATGAAAAACACACTTAAATATCTGGTAACACTTTACAATGGGGTTCTATTCATTATTATAAGCTATCAGAACAGCTAAAATGAAAAAGGGATGAAGGGATAGTTCACCCAGTCATTTAAATTCTGTCATTATTTTCTCATCGCGTCGTTCCACACTTTTTTTCTTCTGTAATACATGAAAGAAGATATTTTTAATAATGTTAGGTACAAAACAGTTTTCGTTACCACTGACTTCAAATTGTCTGGATAAAAAATGTATTTCAAAAATTATTGTTGGACACTCGAGAAGGCACTAAAAGTTTTATTTGTTTTGTGCACACAAAGTTTTCTCATAGCTTCATAAAATGTAAAATATAATAGTCACATGGACTATTTTTACGATGCCCTTATGACCTTTCTGGGCCTTGAACGTGTCAGTTCCATTGCTTTCTATGCAGGGTCAGAAAGCTCTTCTGAAGGTCTTGTTTAAAAATGACATGAATGTGAGTAATTAATGACAGGATTTTCATTTTTGGGTGAACTATCCCTTTAAGTATCCTGTTACTGTATGTTCTCCAGTAACTCTGGTATGCATTTTAAATGTGACCAAAAGAGTTTAAATATAGTTACTGAAGGCACCTTCACAAGTTTGTAGACTTTTAAGGAACTTCTGGGTTCCAAATAGCAAGAACTGGCCTTTTTAAAAAGCCTTGAGGTTTTCCAAAGTGGTAATCTGAAGAACCCCAATGGTGTTTTAAGTATTTTTACAGTGTGCCTATTTAATCTATATAACCCTGTCCCACATTGGATGCACCCCTCACACACCACAGGACGGTGAACATCCCAGAAGGCTCTCTCTTGACTATCCAGAATCTTTCTCTCCGTTTTGTCTTTTTTCCTGTCGATCCTACAAAATCAAAGAAAACACAAAGCTGCAAGACATTAATATTAAACAAAGACCAGAAAAACCTTCCCAATCCACACACTGGCACGTTCCGCCTCACACGTTAAAACAGACAACGAGCGAAGCCCTTGTGCTCATCAAAGTTGCAACCTGCCTGCGAGCAGAGCTAATTCATTTCCATTCCTGCCACTTCACTCTTACGTAACTGACATTTGCTGCATCACTCTCTCTATCTCTGACTGATCCTGGTTTTGAGCCCTGAGACTCTTTCATTCATCTCTCTTTCTCTTCTGTTCTTGCTCTCCCCAAAATTGGGGCTTTCGTCATGAAAAGGGTACTGCAACCAGTGTGATGATAGAGACAGACTGATGATCAAAACTCAGAGCAGGTTGACTTGTGTTTGCAGCCCTCGGCCATCAGATGAGGCTCTTCAGCCGGTGTTTGAAGAGCGAGAGACTGCTTCAATCAATGAGGACCACTCCAAATCAAACACACATGCTAATACGTCTCGCCCCTAACAGCTGCACTTCAGCAATATTATGATGTTACATCATAATGAGGGCTTGTGTATATACAGTATGTCTTTGTGTGAACGTGTGTGGGCTGAAAACAAAGGGTAGATGTGTCTTCAACACAGAAGAGAGCAGGTATGAGTGAGAGCAAGTGTTTGCGTAGTTGTCCTGACAACAGCACTTACTTGACCTGTGCCTCAGCCTGCATGAAGATGAACTCCCACTTTCTTGCAAAAGCCCTCTGTAGTCTCGCTAGATTCTCCTGAATGAGATAAATAAGTAAGGGAAAGAAAGAAAGAAAGAAAGAAAGACATTTAGCTTCCGGTTCCATATGAAATCTAAGGTCAGCTCTTGCCTTATGGGATAGCAGTAAGCTTTATTGTATCCTGCTATTTTGACTAGGGCTGCAAACAATGAATCCTATTCAAAATTAAAGTTTTCTTTACATACATAAAAGTAAAATGTTTACATACTGTATGTGTGTGTACTGTGTATGTTTATGTGTATATAAATACACACATATATGTACATATACATTTTTTTATATATATATTTATACTTACATTATATATAAATAAATATTTATTCTCAAATAAACAGCTTGAATAAATCAAGTTCTTTCAAATAAATCAAACACATAGTTACTGCCAATATGCCGAATGCAATGTTACAATAAATAATTTATACATATAATTATATTATATATAAACAAAATATTTTCTGTATCAATCTAACATTTTTCCCTTAATACATACATGTATTGTGTATATTGTATGTGTTTATTACTATTAGTATTTCTGCCACATATATATATAACAAGAAATGGTATAAACAGTATTTGTATTGTTTAGTTTTTTTTACTACTAGAAATGATAAGAATTTATATTTCATTTTATTTTAAGCAAGGATGCATTTAGTTGATAAAAAGTGACAGCAAAGAATTATAATGTTTTTATCATAATGTTACAAATCTTTTCATTTATAATAAATGCTGTTTTTGAATATTTTATTTATCAAATAATTCTTAAAAACCTATAGCACGGTTTCCACAAAAATATTAAGCAGTTTTCAACATCAAATCAAATATCAGAATGATTTCTGAAGGATTATGTGACAGTAAAGACCAGAGTAATGGTGGCTGAAAATTTAGCTTTGCCATCACAGGAATAAATTATATTTTAAAATACATTAAAACAGAAAAGTTTTTACATTGTAATCATATTTCATAATATATAAAATAAAATATTATATATCATAATATTTTAACTGTAATTGTAATAAAATAATTGCAGCCTTGGTCATCAAAAGAACAAACAAAACAATTCCATATCTAACCAATTAAAAATTGTATATACATTTATGCATACAAAAAGCATAAAAATGTATATAAAATGTATTTTCATTTCTCATTTGTTTTCTTTCTGTTATATAAATATGCATTATAAATAGTATATCAAACTTTTTTCTTTATAGTATAACTTGAAAAGAACAAAGCATGGTGACTTTGACATCACAGCTCAGGATAGTCACTAGTTAAAGGTCAGGTGAAGTGACTGTGTGTCACTTCAGTCAATCCGCATGTTACTATGCCATTTTCAACAACAACAAGTTCAGAAATGAGCATCCATGAGCAAAGATTGAACTTGGAAAAAAAACAAAAAACTATGTTAATAGCTCCATAGAAGTACAAAGTACACTGACGAAATCAATCTATTAATTACCTACTTATCATTACCTCTGCACAATAAGCAAAGACAGGAGAAAGAGTCACTGAAAAAATTGCACACTTCCCCTTTAATTCTCAATGAGCTCAAGGGCTCTTAATTGGTATTTTTAAGTAATAAAATAACTTGACATATCTGTCAATAGCTGTGAGAATCCAAACCGAGATGCTTTTGCCAGCAAAACGCTTCTATTTTCTCTGTCGGCTGTCATCGCAGTGGGTCACTTACCGCCTCATAGTCCGCCAGCTCCAGCCGGGTCTTGTTCTGCATGGTCCGTTTGCACAGATAGATGGCTATGACAGGCAACAGAGAGAGAAAGAGACAGACAGAGAAGAGAGAAACAGACAAGAGGCCATAAGAGACTTGGCCTTATCAACCGTCATGTATAATCCCACCCCTACACAGGCACACACATCCAGTGTAAGCCCTTGATTGGATTTAGTATTTTCCTCTGCACCTATCATCTCTGCTTGGCCAGTTTACAGACAGTAGGAACTGAGAATGATTCACCATTGACCATCAGTAAACATCTGCCCACAGTCAACACATTCTCATACACCTACTAATGCTCGGCAGTTCTCCCTGACTGTTCGCCTGTCTAACAGAGCTGTAATAATCCTGGGAAAGCAGACTGTGGGCTGAACACGGGGTGTCCGGTGTCTCTGGAGCCTTATAAGTTATATTACAGTAGCTCTCTGAAAAACATCCACCGTAAAACTCTGTGTGCTCTTACGTCACGGTGACCAGGTCCTTCTCTTCTCTTACCGTAGTCTGTGTTCTCTGGCTCCCAGCAATTAGAGGGCCAAAAGTAAGGAGCCTGGGTGGGAAAGAGAGAAATTATTACTCTTTTGTGGATTTGCAAAATTGTAAAACTGCATAGGCAGACTTTGGAGTATGAACTTAAACACAGAGAATATTGGGGTCCTTTGAATACTGTGTTGGACAGCGGGCGGACCTTTGAATCAAAATGGGTGAGAACTGCTAACCTTGACAATATCTGGATATTTAGATATAGTAATAGCTTCTGGACTGTCAGTAACTACTTCACTGATTTACATGGATTCTATTTAAAATCAAGTGCGAGTCTGAAAGAGCTAAGAATGTCTGCCATCTGTTTACTAGCCATTGTGGGATTGTGATTCTTTTGTCGTACAGTTATTATATGAAGATATTCATGTTATGAAAGCTATTAACAACATTTGTAACAACTGAACTAACTGTCTCGCCTTTGTGGAGCCATTCTAAAAGACTACAGGCGGCACAAAGCAAATGATGGTGCATTGAGATCATTATCATCAGGCAATGAGCTGATGAGCCATACTCCAGAGAAACAGTAACACTAATTCCCTCCTGAGTAATTAATGAACGTACAAAAGAAACTCAGATTCATTCATTGGCTTATTGATACTGTATCAAGCTTATTGGAAAGATAGGCTATTGCCATTATCTGAGAATTCAGCTAAAACTCTGGATAAATTACAGTAATTGTATTGGTTGATATTGAGGATATATTCCTTTAACATCTACTGTAATTGAGTTTGGATGCACAATCATTACACCTGCACCAAAAATGTCATTGTATTGTAGTAAATGCTTTGCATGTGGCTAATTATTTGGCTATTTAAAGACAAATTCCAGATTGACATGGTAAATATGGTGGATCATTGTAATTGAGTGCCTATGAGTAAGGATAGCAGATTTCAAATCACACTGCAAAGCTCCAGCTGAGCGACTGCCATTGAGATGAATGGTAATGCAAATTGATAGCTTTCTCCAGGTATTATAGAAATCGTTGTCTGAAGAGTATCTGATCATGTTGCAATCATTTCCAAATGAAATGACAGAGCTTCTCACAGCTTTACCCAGATGTGTTTCTTCTGTGAAACATAAAGAGTTACATGAGCTAAAGAGGATCAGAGGAAGATGTGTTCTTGGCCACCTCCTCACTAATCACTGAAAAAGTCCATGAAAATTAAAGATCAGCCTTTATCAGATGAGTATCCCCCTTGTTCTGGAGGACATACTTATCAACACCTTAGATCTTAAAAGAACAGCGATAGACAATAAACATAACACAATGTTTTTGAAAGAAGTCTTACCATGGCTGCATTTACAAAAACTGTTTTTCAATTTAATATATAATAATATAATATATAATAGTACTGTCAAATGATTAATCACAACTAATCACAATGATTAATCACAATGTGAGTTTTTGTTAATATATATGTGTACTGTATATTTTATACACAGTATATATATATATATATATATATATATATATATATATATAAATGTACACATACAGCATATATTTACAAAATATTGACATGTATTTACGTGGATATATGCATATTTAATTAATATTATATTTAATATATAAACAAAATTTTTCTTAAATATATACATGCATGTGTGTGTATTTATATATACATAATAGATATATACAGTACACGCATATATATTACGTAAACAAAAACTTATTCTGGAGGCAATTAATCGTTTGACAGCACTAATATATAATATATATTACTGAATTTTCAGTGCCACATGATCCTTTAGAAATCATTCTAATATTGATTTACTTAAGAAGCTATTTGTCTTATTATCCTGTTGTGCAGCATCATTTTGTTTAAACAGTAAAACATTTTTTTTTAATAAAAATTTACACTATATTTGACACTATACTGTCACTTTTGATCCATGTAATGCATAATGCATCATTGCTGATACAAGTGCTCATTTCTTTCATATTGTGTATACATAGTTTATTAAATATATCTCAGTAATGTACTGCCTGTACAGAGAAGTGCTTAATAAAGGTAGCTGCACTGATCAAACACAGTCTTATTTGTTCAGTAGGTGTAAAGGTCAGTGGAGCTTCTTCATGGTGTGTCTTAGGTGTGATTTGCACAGTAGATTCAGAATCTCGGCAGTGCTGAAGTGAAACAGGATCACATCCTGGAAACCACAGCTGCCAGGATACAATCCACGTGATGGTAGATGGATAAGCTCACCTGAAAGCGGTATAACGTCCCATCATCCTTGAGGGTGAGAACATGATCAGAGATAGGGAATATGTAGCCTTGGGCGGCGATCAGGCTGCCGATGTGTATGGCCTCTGCTGTAAATGTAGAAAATTATGCAATTGCTTTCACAAACGATTTGCAGTCATCAGTAAGATGTGTATCTTTCTTCATATCAACACCTACCAGGATCATCTATGTTGAGGCTCTTCATCATCCACTGAACGATGTCAGAACCTGACATTTAAAAGGGGGAAACATATCACCTTATTTTCACATGCAAATTTATGCATATATTCTCAAAGCCTTGATAAAGATCAAAATCATCAGTGTGTCAAGACACATTATGGTTTAAAATTCAACGCGTCAGAACATTCAAGCTAAATGTATATTAGCACCACCTCATTCATGTACAACATCAATGCTTTAGTTCCAAATCAGCTATTAGTTATCCGGATGTGGGCCTGCGGGCATCCATTTAGAGCTGCTCACTGTAGCGTTGTGTTTAGCGATGTGTGCAAATCAAGCCATATTATTCTCTATGAGGGTTTATAAGGACAAATAACTGTTCTTCCAGCATTCATTATCACACACTAAAGTAATCTGTGAAAGTTAAAGTGGTTAGTAGAACCGGTGGAAACCACATGTGCGTATAGCTCCTGATCTGTCACTGATTTAAAAAAAAAAGTAAAAACCCTCCCTCTGATCTATGAAACGCCCTGGCAACTAAGCACAACCGCCTGTATATATTTTATCAGCACTGACAGCAAAATAAATTTTTAAGAACATATTTTTGAAAGCATCATTAACTTAAATAAGAAAACTGCTATTTGAAAGGTGCACTCAGTAACATTTTCCTCATTAAAAAAGTTTTACACCAATTGTAATGAATAATACTTAAATCAAATATATTTTTTAAATAAATAAATATTTATTAAAATCTACTATTATGAAACACTTTTGCTTACAGAATAAATGAATCATGTCTGGCTGCTAATAATAATTCTGATAAGAGAAAAAACATTAATCTAAAAAAATAAAACAGATACAAAGAGAAAGATGCGATAGCCAAATATTGAGAGCCAGTAGAATAAATAATATGATTTTCATAAACAAATACATATAAGTAGGCATGCAAGCAATCAATCAAACAAATGATGCGGTGTTAATCTATACTGATTATTTTCTAATTTAAGCACGTGAGCTAATTAAATAATTAAAAATTATTTTTTTAATGTGAATGTAGTTGTTTATTTACATTAGCTGACTGTACATTAGTCCTTATATATTGATTGTTATTAGGGATGCACCGATACTGATCGGCCAATATGTTTGCGCATTTTGTCAGTAAAACCGGTCCTGTAGTCAGCGGTAAATCCCATCAGGTGCATGATTTCACATTGAGCCGTATATACGACACACAGTCGTTGTTCACTGATGAGTTACGCAAAACCATGTTCATTTTCAGCGTGGATCAGCGTGGGCCAATCAGTATCGGTGCATGCCTAATTGTTATTATTATTTATATCAGATATTGCTGAATTTATAGAAAATATTGCTTAGAAAACATATAAAAAGCTCAACTGCTACAATTAAACTGTACTTTGCTCACACACACTCACACAGTATGATAGCAATGACCATTGAACCCCCCTCCCCCAATAGTTCTATGAAATCACACACCAGTTTAGACACAAAACCGTCCCACTCCTGCCAGTACAGTATACCTGTAACAACACTGGGAATCTTGGACAGGAAGCTCTTGACCGTTCTGACAGGCACACCTTCAGTTTCATCTTGGAGGCGTGTGATGATGTCCTCAATCTACAGGAAAAGAGAAGAAAGAGTATGTCTAGTTACTTTGGCTGACTCACATCTCATACTGTATCTACAGTCTAGGCCTGTTTCACTTTTATTTCAGCACCCATATTGACAGGATACAGAATTAACACAGCCCACAAAAGCAGCACAGCAGAAGCGAAGCTGCTGGAATTGACACTGAGTCTATTTTTGCTGTATGTCGTGCCCAAAATTCAGCAGAAAATGGAAACACAGTGCTCTGTACATCTATCAAGACCATTTGTACATTTATCAACATTTTTGTAATATCCATTTAGTTCATAATTTTTAGCTAATTCCTGATAATAACTGCATGCACTACTGGTCACAAGTTTGGGATGATTAAGATTTTGTAAATTATTTTAAAAGATATCTGTAATGCTCAACAAAGTCACATTTATTTGATCAAAATACAGTATAAACAGTAATACAGCAAAATATTATTGTAATTAAAAATAACTGAAATTTACATATTTTATGTATTTTAAAAATGTAATCAATTCCTAAAATGGCAAAGATGAATTATTCCAGAAATGTATTAAAATACAAAACTATTATACTATTTTTTTAAATATTAGTGTTACTTGCTGAATTTTTGATCAAATAAATGCAGATTTGGTAAGGATAAGAAGCCATTCTTATTCCAAACATTAGTGCACTGTATGTCAAAGCCTTTATTTATGAAAACACTCAATGTAGTGAATCAGAAATCAGCTCTGTTTAAAACTCTCAATATGAAAGCACAATGCTTCTGTTTACTTACACCATTCATTTACACCATTAGACTGGATCTGGTTATTTTACAGCTTTTTTTCCATGTGTTGTGTAGTATCACATTCTAACCAAACTGTCAATCATAACAGATGTAAACACACACCTACGTCTCCCGCACACATTACTAAATACCAAATGCACACAAAGCATTGGCCAAGCTTATTTGTTCCATATCTATTTATATTCCCCAAATCTTTAACAACCACTGAAATGCTCCTTTCACTTGTGATGGGAACATCTGTTCTCGTTCCTCTCCGGTTACGCAGGCGTCTAAGCATCGGTGGAGGCCTTTGGAATATACAAGCTCGCACCTACGGTCTATAAATAATCCCGGCACTGATGAAAACAGCTCGTGGTTTTGCAGGAAAGAGGGAGCGTAATGAGATTAGGTAGCTTTCTCTGCTTTGGAGATTGCATGTTGTCATCACTGCTCTGTGGCGCTCAACGCTCTATTTTTTGCACGTGTCGTGTAGGAGGCGAGATTTCAGTTGCTTTGGAGACATTTAATGCATACAGTAGCTATATATAAACAATCAAAGCCAGCCCCCGACCCCTGTAAGCCCATGACAATACGACGCAGCTAAAATAAAGCAAAGCCACTTCAATTCAAGTATATAAAGAGAAAGCACATGTCGAACAAAACATACAGCTGTGCTACATCAGGACCCGCCCTCATTATCCCAAAAAAACTCTCTAGTCATCCCATCCATTACCACGTGAGACTAATTTCCCCTCTCTACCCATGAAAGCACTTCACTCCGTTTAATGCTCTCTATCTAGTGGCTAAAACGCGAGTCCATGGCGCAAACTATTCTAAATGGGTCGATGAGTGTTGGCCAGAGTCCCAAGAGAGATCCTGGCTGTAGACAGACAACACTGCCAGACAGGAAGTCCACCTCTAAAGTCAGAGGCGACAGGGGAAGCCAGAACAGAGCGTCTGCTTAATACTCAAATCAATACAGATAAAATGTTACGTAGTGTTTAGAAATGACATCTCTCCAACAGCCACACACCTGCCTGCCCAACAAAACTCTCAAGTTTCAATAAGGAATCATGGGAAGAGTAGGGCTGGATTATGGACCTATTGGCAATTGTGGTTTTCTAATTTCGTCAAATCATACTTGTTGCTTAAAGTAGTTTGTTAAAATGGTCTGTTACAAAGGCCAGCAGGATTGCTTAATTTTAGAGAAATTTGCACTCGTCATCGCACTGAAGCCATGTATCTATCCTTAATGAGAGTGAATACCATTAAATAAAGTTAACGGATGTCATGCCTTATTTTTCTGAGAGACACTCTTCACTCGGCTTCATGCTGGGTTGTCACTCTATTTCAGTACAATCAGCAGCACTCACTACAGGGCTCATTTTAAGATGGGCCCTTGTGTTGGCACCAACCCAAAGAGCACTTACATATGTCATATTTTGTCAAAACACTGTGCCGAGTTCTTATTAGGTTATCTCAGTACCGTCCCCCTCAGAGGCCGCTGCAGTGTGTGCTAAGCAATTAGCACTCTTGCTTCTTCAAGGAAAGCTGGTGAACCAGCCTCCAATTCGGGAAGTGTCTAATCATTTTCCTGGCACAATAATTCACATGCAAAAGAAACTAACAATTTGGAGGTTTTGATGCAGTTAATATTAAAATAAAGCATTAGAAAAGAAAATACAAACTCAATTGGCTCCTTAGTTACCAGAGATTGCAAGAATATGTATTTCATATGTACAAATTGCCAATGTACATATATAAGTTTAGTAACATATTTCATTATGTATTTTTACATTTTTATATTTAAGACCTACAATAAATGCATTTACACTACAATTCAAAAGTTTGGTTCTGTCACTTTAAAAGTATGCTGAAAAACACAGTCTCCACAAAAAATATGAAGCAGTACAACTATTTGCAATACATCTTGAGCACCAAGTTAGAATATTAGCATATTAAAAGCATATTAGAATGATTTTGAAGGATCATGTATAGCTGCTGAAAATTCAGCTTTAAGCATCACAAGAATAAATTCATATAGTGTTTTTATTACAATATTATTGCTTTTACTGTATTTTAATGAAATAACTGCAGCCATATTGAGCATACAAGACTTTAAAAAGATCTTACTGACCCCAAACAATTGAGGTGTATATTGTCCAAAATATATTTAAGGCATTCTGTTTGCAACATATGTAAATCATTTATTTGAAATATCTTTTAGCCAAAAATAAAAATAAAAAAGCACCACAAAGCGACTCGCAAATTGAAAAGAGAGAGAGAGGGAGTTGTTTTTAATATCAGCATGTGTCTTTTATTGTTAAAGTGTGTGGTCATTGGGAAATTCAGCAAAGTATTTCAAGTCAAGCAGTCCTGTTATAATGTCTTTGTGACACAATAGCACTGCAGATTATCAATGGGAACATTTTAAAGAGCAGCACGTATTGGATTCCTGACAGTAACTATCAAGTGAGGATCAAGCAACGCTCACTTGTCACTTTCCTAATGGAAAAATGGGCACCAAAAGGGCAAATTTCTTTAAACGGAGAACGCTCACTCTGTTACCTTGAGCTTGCTGCAAATGTCAAACACACCGCTGTTTACAGCATTTTAATTGGCTTGCTTCAGTAATAAATAAACACTGTATTCTGAGACAAGCACTGCAAAAATTACAGCAATAACTAAATACATCTTATGCTATATCGTTTCTGTCTATATGAAAACATGTTGATGATGGCATTATCTCTCTGTCTCTGAGGGATCTGAATGAGAGGCAGCCACAGATGTGGGTGGTTACATATCAGATTCACCCATAAGAGCCCCTTCTCAATCAAGCCCATCTTTCAAACTTGATTACAGCAAGTCTCAGTAGCCTGTGAATGGCACTCTTACAGAGAAGAGAGAAAACAAGGACAGATTTCCACCTCTGCTGAGGGTCATTTCTGAAGCAAAATAGATGGTGGAAAAGCATGTTCTTGTGCTTTGATTGCCAGGTAAATCCATGAAATTAAAACACGCCACTTTGGAGATGCATCGAGGTCGGGCTGTGTAGCAAAGCAGCATGAGTTAGTTCAGGAGACAGGTTACTGTCGCCATAGATAACAGCATGGGAAGCGCTCCTGATGATAATACCTTTGCAGCATCCTGTGGCTCATCTGCTCAGTCCCTGCAGGAGATATGTGAACAATCGATGCTGTTGATTTTCCACAGCCAGGTCCTGATGAATGACACTCAACCATGTCTACCCGAGGCGCATACTGACGTGACAAGCATTTCTTATACTGAGAAGCGGCATTATGACAGCTTCAAACCCCACAGTGGGATAATAATGTGTTATGAAATGTGGTCAAGGGATGCCCATAAAGAAGTTAATTGGAAAACATTTTATGCAGCGAGAAAAGTGAAAATAACTCGCCAATTAACATCTAATATTGTGCATGCTGTCTAATATTGACACTGACTGAGTCTATAAAATACAAAAGGAAAGTAATCAGATGAGATGGTAATAAATATTTAACATACATCATACTTGGTTACAAGTAGCTGACACTGAATACATTTTTAAAGGGTTTATCTCACAATTCTTAGTTTTTTGTTTGCAATTGCAAGTTTACATCCTGTAATTCTGACTATTTATTTCTCAGAATTGTGAGATTTAAATTAACAATTCAAACTGGACTCAGAATTGAACTTTGGATAATTGCAATATCTCACAAATCTGAGGGGGAAAAAAGTCCAAACTGGGAGTCTTTTTAACGCAATTCTGAGATAAAAACTAACAATTACCTTTTATTTTTATTATTATTATTTTATTTAGTGGCAGAACCAGGCTTCCATGTGGACCTGGCTGATTAAAAGACAACAAATTAAAAATGACTCTGTACCAATTTTCATTGCTGCACATTGTAAAAAGAAATAAATAAATAAATAAAAAATACTAGTAATTAAAAAGTATTCACTGTCAACGTTTCGGAAACAACGGGCAATTTAGAAATTGTGTTAGCACTTTCAAATCTGACTATATTCTGGAATAAAAATGTGTCCTATTCAAAGGTTTAGGGTCAGCAGGGTCTGCAAGGATGCAATAAATTGATCAAAAGTGACAGTAAAGACTTTAATAATATTAACAATTAATTCAACAGTATTCTAGAAAGACTATGATAGTTTCCACAAAAATATCAAGTGTTCAACATCGATTAAAGACATTTCTTAAACACCAAATAAGCATATTACAATGATTTATGCAACATTGAAGATTAGCCATACCCATATTTGAATAAACTTTTATAGCTATCCACTGTCATAAACATTTGGAATAACTTTAGGGTAAGTAAATGACAGAATTGTCTTTTTTTCTTAAAGGGACAACAACCTTCCTATCCCCTACGCGTTCCGAGTTAAAAATGACACCCACCTTCAAACCTCAGGCTTTCTGTGAGTGACCTCCATGACTTTAAGAGGCTCTTCTGTTTTAAACACCTGGCCATGCAGCTGGGAGATGAAAAAGCCGGTATGCAGGTGAAAGCTGGTCTCTGCTGATCTCATCTCTCATCAAAAAGCACTTCTGTTCTCTGTACGTCAGAAGCAGATGTCTAAATGCAAACTCTCCACCTGGACATTCAAGGTTTGCAGGATTCAAAGTCCTGCATAAAGCAGGCTGAAAGAACTCAATAGTCAATCGAAAGTCCCTGAGGTAGAGGCTCAGTCCAAAAGTATACCTTATGGATTGCTCTCTTCTAAAAAACTTCTAAAACTCTGTAAGGTTTTGAGGTCATTTCTGGTCTCAGATGATCATTTATGCATACTCAGAGATTAATTTTTTTCAACCAGAGGGTTTATGAGAGACTACATTACTTCATCAATTCACAACAGGAACAGATTTCACAAATTTGAGACTGCTATGATAATTATCAAAGAATCTGCACACATGATTGAGTTAAACTAAGAGGCAGTATCATATCAAACAACATCTGTTAAATGCTTTACTTTTTTTTTCAAAATACATTTTTGTTACTATATATGCTATATATATAGCCTTGGCATAACTTACAGCATCAAAAACAGGGGCTCTTTGCACTGTACGTGGCTGTTTCACCAATTCATTTGAGCTACAATGTCACACTCTTTCACAGAGAAATGAGATTATATTCATTTAGCAGTCTAGATGATGGTTATAAGCACCAGAACTCATTCACACTCTCATAAATGTGATAAAATAACATGAAAATTAGCATATAAACCGCTATAATATCAACTCACAAAAACATGTATGCCAAAATGTATTATTTTATGCTAATTAATGTTAAACCCCTTATGAGATAATGCTCTATACTTTGGCTCTATGTTGAATTTCTGAATAATTTAAGGCTTGAGTCTTTTATTTTGTTTCATGACTAAAAAGCAACAACACAGAAGGTGGTAACAAGTCATTGAAAGAATGTCCAGGAGGTAGCCTGGACCAAATACACTGATCTTTTCTAAGCACTGCAGAAAATCAATGAATGAAATATTATTATTACCTGGGGAAACAATCATGCTTGATAAGTTAGTGATGTAATAGTGTAGTACAGTGGATGTGAACCACAGCTCTGTTTCAGGCTTCCATGATTTGCAATCAAATGCTGCAAAACATCACAAGATAATCCAAAACCCTGAGGTCACCTCTTTAAAAAATCATTATAATCGCAACAAAGCCTGTGTGTTAATCGCCAGGCGAATAGATTGCAGATCACTGCAGGTTTCTCCAGCAATTCGTAATTAAGGTTAAAAAAGCTCCAGTGTTGGATTGCTTTTGGATCACATGAAGGTCAAGAGCAGAGTCTGAACTTTGCAGAGAGCCCAAGTGCGCACGGCTGATGCTTTTGACAGCAGCTGTGAGATGTGTTTCCTAATGGAAATATGATGACAGGGTCGTCAGGCTTTGAAAAAAGCCTCAGACAGTTTAACAACCTGGATCCCATCATTTATGGGTATGCACACCCTTGATGTGGGTCTCTTAAAGGAATATTCCTGGTTCAACATAAGTTAATGTCAACTGATAGCACCTGTGGTATAATGTTGATTAGCACAAACTATTTAATTAAAATAATCTTTCTTTCAAAAAGCAAAAATCTGGGTCACAGTGAGGCAATGGAAGTTAATGGAGCCAATATGCAAACATTTTACCGATACAGACATGAGATAAATAATTGATTTTAGTGTGAAGAAGATGCTCACTAATAATTTCTGTGTAGAGTTTACTCACCTACAGTAGGTTTCAAAACTGTATTTCTTCACAAAAGAAGATAAATTGCAACTAAACGGTTGCTGGTAGCCTATGACTTTCATAGTATGGAAAAAAAAACAGCAAATTTATGGTTACCAACACTCTTCGAAATATCTTCTTTTGTAACTGAAGAAATAAAAGTTTTGGAACAACTTAAGGGTGAGTAAATGATGACAGAACATTCATTTTGGTGTAAAACAGCCCATTCATTGCGCTTAACTTAACTATTGCTATTACTATATTTCAATTACTCATTTGTTCATCCATTCTTTCTTTCTTTATGCTAGTGTCCATTCCAGCAGCGTTTTTGTCTTCTGTTGGTATCTACTGTAAAGTGATGAAAGAGTGAACTAAAGTTTTCACCAGTCACACTGATTCAGAGACGTGAGCATTTCCTTAAAACAATTCACTGCTCTCTAATCTCAGTGATTCTCATGACACGGCCCACTGGAGCTGAACAGCAGTGGCATCTACACAGAGCCTGAAGCAATCCAGCCAACTATGTCAGAACATAGCACACATGAATTAGATACAAAACAATAGCAAGACTACAGCAAAGGAATCAATGCCAAAGCTGACAGAAGCTCAGCGAGCACCAATTTAAGACAACAAGAAATTACATCTGACTCTGTTGACTTTATTAATAAAATGCACTGGCAAAAAAGGAAAAAAAACTTTCTCTGCATCTAAACAACTTTTATAGACATTATCATTTCCATTTATCTCAACAGAAGAATAAACAGCAATATAAAAGCCCATTTTACTCTCCAATCAATTCCTGATGGATAAAACAGGTCTCTCGCTATTTTCATGCTATTTTCTGTTTCCAAGTCATCCAGGACACCAAATCAGAAATTACAATAGCTTCAGCTCAGTGCACTTATATTGCATTTGTCCCTCACAGCACTTTCAGGCCCATATAATTTGCACACACTATGCAAACTTTATGAAATACAGCATAAAAAAATGTTATCATTTACATGATCTCATGGTGAGAGTGTTCAAAGAGGACTGAAACTGGAGAAACCAGGGGCCTCATTTATAAAATGTTGCACAGAAGACATCCTAAATTTGGTCTTGATCATCTCTCAGATATGTGTGCGTACGCATGTGAATGAACGTACAAATAGAAATTGCGCGTATGACTCCCTTTCAGATGTGAAATCTATGAATCGCAAATTACATGAACTTGCGCACAAATGAATGGTTTCAGCTCTCTGCCTTGTAAACGACACCTAATTAATGGCATTAACAAATAAAATATCACCAATCATCATAATTTAGAACAAGGAGCAGCAAGAACAGTTTACATTTTCAAGAACCTGCAATACACAACAATAAAAAGTGTACGTCTGCTCAGACCCTGACGTGGCGCTTTATAAATGAGGTTTTCTTAGAGATCAAGCTACAGCAGACCTGCTTTAGCAATATAAATAATTAAAAATAATATGAGATTGCTTATTTTACTAAATTATAGGAATGGTTAGATTAATTTACATTAATTATGTCATAGCAGGATAATCTTAGGAAGAAAAACAAACAAGACAACAAGCTTCTTGATTGTAAGACAGTAGATGTCATATCACCACAGACAGAATCATATCACAAGCTGTACAAACATTTTCTATCTTTTTCTAACTAAGTAAACATGACTGAATATAAAAGGTAGTAATGTGGAGAATAGCATGTTAACTGCTGATATGTAGCCATGGTAACATAAGGTCCAAATTATTTGAAAGATAGAAAAGAAATGCCTAATATAGCACTGGATAAAGATGAACAAGTGTGTAAATAAACAATCCATTAAATTCAGATTTATTAAATGTAGTATAACTCTACATTCATTCTAGACTCCCAAAAATAACAGACATTAATCAAGCTTGATTTTTAGTCTCCATGACAAGCCTGTTTCTGTAAATAAAGAGCTATGCCTACGCCATACACGACTGACCATCTTTTTCCTTGAACAGAAGGATGACAATTTTTCCACACAACATTAATATTTACAGTGCAGTGCCATCAGCCAACTGGCTTTAAAACATCGCAGGTGGCTGGGTTCATTACATTCTTGTCTATAATTAGATGACTAGTGATGACAGATGGACAGAGAGTAAAAACATCCTGACACCACTTTTTTTTCTGTGGCATGTTTTAGTGCCATTATTTTTGCATTTTGGTCACATTTTAACGGCAGACACAAGTAGAGGGGTGACAATCATCAAGAGCAATCTCTGAAGAAATATTTTAAAACTGAGCATAAATAGAAAAACATGCACTACTGTTCAAAGGTTTAAGGTCAGTACGATTTTTTGATGAACACAATCAGCTTAATGTAGTAAATATTTCTTTAAAAAAATACAAGTTAGTAAATGAAATTATCAAAATTTGCCTAAATTTTACATTAAGATTTTTGTGATTTTTTTCAAACTTGCATTTCCTGCATATCAACTATGAATCCAGATGTGACCAATGTGTTTGAAGCCCCAAGGCCACGGCTCCAATCTAATACTGGTCCCTCCAAAACCTTGTCTAGAAATCCTGTGATTGATTACAGTTTCAGATGTGAAGTACAGTATAATAAACCTACATTGAACCTTTACGGAGCATGTTGTAAAGCTGAGAAGGTCCCGGAAAGGACCACAGATACAAACCACAATGGCACATTAAAAAAAAATAAATAAATAAAACAGATTGTGACAATACTTTTGCAAATATTAATCATTGCATTTCGTTTCGCTGATATGAATCACTATATTTACAGAATTGCATTTTATTTTACTTTTATCGACCGTTATTTAAACATGCCAATATCAATCACTGTTTTAATTTCACCTAATTACTCTACCGACATTAAGGCTAAATGTATCAAACCTTCAGAAGCTCATATGAGAGAGTTCTGGGTGACTGAGCAAAATGAATGGAGCAGACTGGGATAAAACAGACAATGTGGGAGTCGTGAGTGGGTAGAACTCAGCCGGAAAAGCCTTGGCAAGGACTGGAATTAAATTTGTCTCTGCGTAACGGCACATTTTTGATTTTCTGCAACTTTCATTTCTGGAGAGAGAACGTAGGATGTGTGGTCCCTATCAGATCAGATTGAAGCAAAAGGAAAAAAAAAAACAGAGAGGGGGGCACTGTGGAAAGCAGAGCAAAACGTTTGATATTGACCTATTCTTGTTTTTTCAGCGAGATGAAATGAGACAGCTGGTGTACGCTGTGCTTGCTGTCAGTTGGACAGCTTTCTTCTCCACCCCATTTGCTTTGGACAGTGTTCAAATCAGTAGCATCTGATTCTACATTCTCATTGATCAGCCACCGCCAGACATAAAAGTGGGATACAAAGGGAAGGATGCTTGGCAGCGTCCCACTCAGCCGGAGCTTGGAGCCATTTAGTGGACTGCAAATCAGACAAGGTGAAGCTGGGCCGTGGCCCCTGAGATCTGTCCCTAATCACCGGAAGCAAATGGGTGATGTGTGATAAAACATAAAAAACTGATTTGGCCGATTTACACCAATAGATGTGGAGAACTTAGCCAGAGCAAAGAGAAAATTCTTAAAAAGACATGAAAAAGTAAAGCCTCTGCATATTTCACATAATTGTTAAACATTTATACAAGAATACATTAGTATGACACTCAAGGAGCATGTTATAATCACAACGGTCCAGTGAACAGAATGCTTTGGCATGAATGTAAAAAGAAGCATGGCAAACAATGGGGACCCTTTCATCTATTATTTCCAAAAGAGACGCATCTGATTATCTGCCTGCGTAAACATAAACAACATCCACATTCCACAAATTCACATTTCCTTTGCTCGTTATACATCTGTGGCCATTGTGAAGCGATGTCAAAGCTTTCCCTTTGAAGACTCGTTGTACACACATACAAAATGCAAAAGCACAAGTGAACTAATGTGTCACATTGTGAATATAGCACTAAAACAAGGAATAAATAACTAATGCATTAAAAATTCATAATGTATTCATAATGTTGTATTACCATATTACAGGGTTTTATTTTAATGTTACTTCAGCTCAAGTTTCAGATCAAGGACAGTTTTTGTTAAATATTCAAATGTTGTTAATACATATTTTGTACTTTCTCATTAAATATAACTCGCACAATAACGTTCAAAAGTTTGGGATCATTAAGAAATATTATTTTACTTCTGTTTAATACTTTTATTCAATATGAATGGATTAAATTGATTAAATATGACAAATTACATATGATTTCAGTTTCAAATAAATGCTGTTCTTTTGAACTTTCCATTCATCAAAGAATCCACGCTACCTACAAAATATAAGCATCTCAACTGTTTTCAAGATTGATAATAATAACACATTATTATAATTACACATTACAGGGCCATATCAGCATATTAGAATAGTTTCTGGACTGAAGTAATGATGCTGAAAAATCAGCTTGGCTTTCAAAAGGAACAAGTTGCATTTTAAAGTGCCCCTGTGCCCCTTTTTTTACACTACGTAAAACAGCTCTAAAGAAAAAGAACGAAAGAGTCAACTCTGAATCATTGAAACAAGTCATTTTAAAATGAATCACAAGCCGTTTCAGGCTGACCCCAAAAAGAAACATTAGCATATTGCCCGCCCACTTGTTACTCTTTTTTCGCTTTGGTCTGAATGACAATGCAAATTCATTCTTTGCCACTAGGTGCAGTAAAAATAGCGGTTTCCCCGGTAACGCTGTACACAAAGCAGCACTGAGCTCACACATGCCATTTCATCAAGTATTACAGTAATGATGAAATTAAAATGAAATCAATTGTTATTTATTCAGCGAATCATTTGAGAGTTGTTGATCAAATAAGATTTTAAAAAATGCTTACAAGTGTTTTTTTGTCCTGTTCAACCTGTTTTTGTGGACTCCCAAAAAACAAAATATGAACCTTTCATTACCCATAATGGGGCACTTTAAAATATATAAAGGTATTTTTTT
>JAUMHE010000075.1:11712221-11732535 GCA_032359235.1 Enteromius mattozi
TATAAGGTAGCTTAAAACTCATTACAAATAACTACAAATAACTAATGTTAGGGAAATCTGTTAATGTTTTGTTGCGCATTTCTGAAATTCAAATACAAAAACAAAAAAAAAAAAAATATCGGCCGATATATCGGAATATCGGATTTTAAAACCAACAAATATTTGTATCGGTATCGGCCTTCAAAATCTTTATCACTCGGGCTCTAATAATGAGACTGAATTAACAAATGAAAGCTGACAATGCAAAGCTGATTTCAAAATATCAGCATTTTACCTGCAGGAAATGTTGGAGAAAGCAACATTTGTGTCCTTTGTGCGGTACGCTATTATTTTTCCTTCAGATTTACTGATAAACCCCCTCCCCACAGCACTTCTACATCACATCATCTAAAGGTGATGGGTGCAAGATAAAACGTCCTAATTGTTAATGCACTATGGTGACTTAATCACCCTTTAAAACTCATTCAGAGTGTTATCGACAAATAAGCTACCCCTTTTGATGAGCACAGACTACAGTAAGAAAAAAAATATGACACAAGAAGCTCCAATTTGACAAGCGCAACATTACCGTAAGCCATTTCGCTGTGGTTATTAGAAACAGAGCAGAATTTCACAATGTCAGCAGGCCTTATCAAAGCAATTAATCACAGCCTTGAGTGAGTTACATGAAAAAAGCATTCTTCTCACTCATCACATCAGACTTACAAAACACTGTAATGTGATGGCGGAAACTCTCGTCACCTCTAATAACAACCAGCTGACAATAAACCCCCAGTCAACTCTATAATCATCAGGACCAGTGGTTTAGGCCAGTTCCTCTGCCTGTAAATACAAGACCAGAGCTTAAGCACAGCCAGTTGTGGACGTGGTTTTGAACAAGGTGGGGTGCATTTGCTGCAGTCCTGTTTTGTGCTTCGGCTGGTGAAATGGTACAAGCACCCTCATTAGGGCTGACACACCGGCATCCTCCGAGGGTGCCCGGGAAAATTGACAGGCTCATTACCGCAAGTCTCCTTGAGTGTCGAGGTTTTGTTTAAGGAGAGATGACAGTTCTATTTACCCAGAGAGCTCCGCTTTACCTCCACTCTCAGTCACAGAGGAAAACACCGCTGATATGGGGATTTAGTGTTTGAAGGTAGGCATTGCACTAAGCTGCTGTTAATATGGAACACTAAAATTGTGACATAAGCCTTTTAGATTGTTTGTCAATCATCCATGTGCATGCTAATTGACTCGCATGCAGGGAACTGTGGCCCCTTTTTCATCCATTGTATTCAAACCCTCATGAATCTGACGCTGAATGCTTTCATCTCTTTAAGGAACTCATCCAATGTGGTTGGAATGCTTTGCCCTTGATAAGTGAGCGCACTACTGTTCAAGAGAATCATTGTGATCGTTAGTAGCCTGCAATTCACATGAGAGATTGAAAGCTCTACAGACATCCCCTTCCGACCGAGATAAAGCAAGCATCTGTTTGAATGATTTCGATGAAAGCTCGCTGGAATATGACCACCTCTGGGTTAATCAAGCTCTGCGTTCCCAGACGACTTTCTGCAAGTCAGCTGGTAGTTCCCAACCAGGGATACACATATCCCAAGAGGTACTTGAGTAGGTTCTAAGGGTTATTTGATAAGTAAATAAATTAAAACATACATAAATATGGCAGGAGTAAGTGTAGTATTCAAGTATTTACGAATTCACTCAACCACTTGAGCATTAATCATTTACTGATTGTAATCAAACACAACTGTATTGTTTGACTTTGGTCCATTAAACCTATAAAACAGAAAACATGCCTTCATTATCACAGGAAGAAAAGAACATACTAATTGTGGGTAGTTTTGTATAAATTTGTACAGGTAACACTCATGGCAAAATATCTGAAGTATTTAAATTGCTTCAAAACTAAATAGGCCTACATGTTGAATGCAAATTTGCAATTGTTTCCCCACAATTTATGGATTTGTCTACCTGGTCTCATGGCATAAACGTACCTGGGTGCACTTTTTAGTGAGACACGAAATAAGTACCAGCAAGTACATATCACTGCAGTTTCCAAAAGAAACACTAGAGGCAGTAAAACACTATGTTTTACTTGACACCTTTTATTCTTTTTAACACAAATTTATAGAGTTTAGATTAATAAAGCGTTTCGCACAATTAATTGAAGAATACCATGTTATGACTTCAAAACAATATTAATATCCTGGGATATTTGAAAACTGATCCTTTTGAATGTTAGCATCACACATATCCAGCTTCATTTGGGTTTTCATAGACAGCAGGCTTGTTCGGTATCACAGAGTACAGAGACGTACTTAAGAGGCCGTTCGACAAAACAGTTCAAATCTGTGTAAAAGGAAGTTGAAATGGCATGGTTGCATCGACAAATGTGTTTTTCATTTTGCATTTGTTAACACTATTGGGTAGGTTTAGGGTTGATTTGGTGTAGGGCATATTTCCAAAATGATAGAGCATTAACTTTTAACAACAGTCCACGGATATTGCAATTCTGAACCGCCGCAATATATACCTATATAAATGTAATAAAATGTACAGGGGTTCACATATTGAACCTGTGTTTTAGCGCCTCTCAGTGGACATTGCTCTTTGAAACTTCGACAAATCATGCAGTAAGGCACATAAAACGGTGTTGCACCAAAAGTGAACAGAGGTACATATTTTTATGAGAGCAGGTTGGGAATTGTATACGTAACAAAGTTTATGCCCCCCTGTTGCAGAAGTCCTTTGATGATGTTCTCATTAGCATTAAGCAAAATAGGTGAAGTACATGCTTATAAATTGCATACTTTAATTCAAGATTTAAAACTGTGCCAAATGAATACATGCAAATGTAAAATATGTTTCCTCAAGGTTAAGTGGATCATTAAAGATTAATTTAAAAACAGAAGGCTGGATGATTATGGCCTCCATCATCCTGTACAAACTAACGATCAGAGGCTTACTTCAACATTACAGAACAAGTCACATTCTGACAGCAGAGAAAGAAAGCTGAGTCAGATCCGTAGGGGGATTTTGCATTCTGTTGCTAAAGGCATTAAGATCATTATTCTTCAACCGAGGAGACACACTGAAAAAACATAAGATGCATACAAAAATAAGGGAATAATATATGTATCTAGTGTTTTTGCAACAATGAAATAGTTGATTTTTTGATTCTCAATTTAGAATGCATGCAGCCGGCATGGCAAATGTGCATTTAATAGATGTTATTGCGATTTATAGTCTCATCAAATTTAATTTGCCATGTTAATTTTGGCTTAGGGCCAGGTAACATTTGCAAGTGACTTAATATGAGAAAGATTAGGAAAGGGTCACTTGTCTTATTGATGTTGAGATTAGATTTTGTTATTTGATTGCATTTAATTTCAGTAAACAAATAGATTCTGTCTAACTGATGCATGTAAATGCAACTTGCTCTTTTATTGCATTTCAAGTATAAGTGTAATGAACATAAGGCTATATAGTGTTTCACTGGCAAAGGCTAGTTTTGTAGGTCTATGGATTTTGCATTTATTTTACTGTAGCTTGAGGAGTGTTCGGCAAGGCAGAGTGCGAGGAGGTTCAAACAGCCAGTGAGTCATAAGGAGACTCAGTTCATAGTGGAACAGTCGATTCTTATTTCAGGGGATGCAGTATAGAAGTAGGAGCATTTTTGTTACAAAAGCAAAAAAGAGGGACAATAAGCAAGCTGTGGAGAATAGAGGTGTAAACTTACAATGCTGTGGATGAGGACAACTGTAAAGGTCACCAATGCAGGAAAAATCTTGCAGCATGACAAGCTAATAGTTAATGGATAGAGCCAGGAAATCATATTTTCACAGTTATGGGGAGTCCCTTTAAAGGAATAGTTATCATTTACAAATCTGTATTTAGAAGGATGCTGGTAATTAAACAGCTGATGGTCCCCATTGACTTTCCTACTATAAAAATCCATTCTTCAAAAAATTCTTCAAAATGACTTATTTTGTGTTCAACAGAAGGAAAAAGAATAAAGGGCTGGAATGGCATGCGGGTGAGTAAATGATGACAGAATGAACCAAGGCAAGTCAGTTAATGCCACTAGGCAGCTATTATCTATGTATACACATAATAAATACATATATCATAGTGAAATGCATGCATATTTTAGATTAGCCATTCTTAACATTTTTAACTGAAAGGCCCTCCATTGTTCATGTAATATTCAAAAGACACAAACTGTATGTAACAAACTGTTACTTAATTAACAGGATCTGGAAATGTTAATTTATTAAATGGGGGGGAAAAAAAAAAAAACATGATTAATTTTGTGATTCCAGAATTTAAGATTCTAATTCTGTGTTCTTCAATAAAAACAGTTACTGAGTTTAAAAACACAAACCTCATTAATACTTAATTTCTTTTAACATTTTAATTTCACTTATTTATTTATTTCAATTAAGCAAAATATCAATACGGCAATTGTAGATGCCATTTTGAGCATTACAATTTATTCTTACACATGTAGCTTCTCTCCATTATGTAGTTGCAGTGAATACCTAACTAAGAGTAGCGAAACAAACTAAGCTTTTCAGTAGCTTATTTTATTTATCCAATTTATTGTCCAGAAAAACAGATCTGTATTTCAATTATAAAATCATCATTAGCTATATGTTCAAAAATCACTCCAAGAAGGGGCATCATGATGGGGTGGATTATAGCTTGGTAAAGTTTTTCTACAACACTGACATATGCATTAGCAATTACCTTTAGTTTAGATTTGAGAGTGTGTCTAAAAATTGTTCCCATGCAGCAAAAAAAATAAATAAATAAAAATTATACTCCCAGAAGAGATAAGCACCACAGCAGCAGCAACCATGTGTAAAGCATAAAGCTGTGTGCAAGTTTGCTTGTGTGTGTGTGTGTAAGAGAGAGAGAGAGAGAGGATGTGGAGTGTAGGAGAGCGACAGCAAGACAAGTGAAGGAGAAAGACAGAAAAAAAAATGTTTGTGCATCAGAGTGACAAAAATTGAGAGCAATGGAAGGAGAGAGAATATGTGAACGCCTGTGCGTAGGAGAAAATAAAGAGACAGAAGAGAGGAATAGAGGAAGATGGAGTGGACAGCTGAAATTTTGCAGAAATAGTGAAAATGTGAACAGGCTTGTCATTTATTTCAGTATGATGGGCTAATGAACAGCGGCTGTCATTCGAGACGGATTGTACCATGTCCAGGTCTTAATAGAGCCCACAGACAGAGGAGAGGGTGAGATCTATAAAATCTATACTTATCTCTTGTGGGCAGAGCATCTGCTCAATCTTGCTTTGGTTTTTTTTTTTAAGGCACATGGGCATATGCCTTGCATTCACACTACAAACTGGAAGCATATGGACGTGGTGCAGACAGACCTCATGTGATTTGATGTCCCCAGTCCAGAACAGAAGCTCAGCCTGGGCTTGCCCCACTTTGTTGACATGTAGCTAAAGCAATAAAAAGGTGTCAAGCACACAAATATGCTCACATTTAATACATTACAGATTATATTTTTATTAGGCCTGGCGAAGATGAAAGTGTGCAGTATAAAAGTACAATTAACTTATTTGTAAATGCTGTTAAAGGAATAGCCGTCACTCCAAACATGTAGGACTTTCTTCTGTCAAACACAAAAGATATTTTGAAGAATGTAGGAAACCAATCAATTAACAAAAAAAGCACTGAGGCATTTCTTAAAATATCTGTTCTGTTTTGCAGAATTAAAAAGTCTGGAATGACATGAGAGTAAATTTTTTACCTCATGTCCTTCCAAACCTGTATAAATTTCGTTATTCTCTGTAACAAGCCCCATACAATGAATGTCCAGAGTGAATGGGGCTACAGTGTTATTTTGGACCCCACTGACTTTCAACATTCTACAAAAACAGTTGCAACATTCTCAATGAAAAAATCTTTTGTGCTCCACAGAACAAAAGACAATCATACAGGTTTGGAAAAACAAATGCGAGTAAATGATGACAGATTTTTGTTGGGTGAACTATTAATTTGAATACCAGCAGATGACATTATCAGTGGCGAATGTATCCTAACAATTCATTTTTTTCAGACAACTTAAAAAAAAAAAAAGAAGAAGAAGAAGAAAAAAATTCACTGCACACGTTCCAGTGACAGCCCAGTACTTTCATGCCTCAAAACAAATGAACACACAGAAATCTGAAGGCGGTTCTCACTCCTGCACATTTTCCTCCGTCTCCCTTAGGCTTTCTTCACAATGGACAATGGACTCTGCAAAAGCATCTTAATGAGCTCTTAAACTGTCCCACAGCTGTCTTCATCAACCATTCATGCACACACGCTCAAATTTACAGAGCTGCGCCCTTCAATGCCAGCCTCTAATCCTGCCATCCCACACTTCAATTATTTATCCATCACCCAGCCCGGCTTTCTGGCACTTTCTCTGTGATTACGGCACTTGTCTTTGTGGCGTTGACTATGTGAGACAGTTCAGTACAGCGGTGCTCTGCCCATGTTGAACCGACCTGGATTAAATGCACCATTTCACAGCAAACTTAAATAGGCTTGATTTCAGAAGCCACCTCGGAAGAATACATGAGAATAAAACTTTATGTAAACTGAGGTTACTGGCTTTTCCTGTATTAAAAAGGAAGGTTGCAGATGAAGGTAGGCAGCTGGCATACAGAATGCCAATGAGGTGCAGGCTATGACTTAGTGTGGATGGGTAAAATGCCAAGGGCAAGGGTTTCATTACCGTTATGCTAATCCTTCAATGCTTTATTGAGCTAAACGCTGTTCAGATAGCCTAGCCTTTAGTAAACACACATCAAATGTCACTATCAGTGCTCTTCACCTAAATCCCCCTTTCCCTTTTCTGCTCCCTATCTCACCTTTTCTTCTATATTTGAAAGAAACAGCAGCCCACCGGGACTTGATTACAGCTCAACAATTCAAACAGCAACCGGCCTTATCTGTGTCTGCCAGTTGAAACACTTAAAAGGCAGTGTGATGACAGGAAAGACATTCATAATCAAGGGTACTGCATTCTGGATCACTGAGGCTTTGAGTCTCCATTAGATAAGATGAACATTTCGCTCGCGGCCAATACATTGACTGCAGAACATCATCAATCCATCTACATGACTTTCGAGAACAAATATTCACTGTGTCAACCAGCCACAACAACAAAAAAAAGACCTTACATTCCTCACTGAAGGTACAGGACGGATTATCACAGGCCTAAATTTAGAGTTGTCCCCTAAAGCATCGCCCACAAGAACTTAGACCTTATGACTTCAAGTGCCATTAAAAAAAACAAACCAAAAAAAAGAAACTGCTTGGGTTTCCCAGCATGCACCACGATATGAATAAATCATGTAAATTACTGCTTCATTGTTTACTGTTCTTTGCATTATTTGCACTGGTAACTTGGAGTGAATCTTAATGATGAATTGCTCACCGTAGCATCTCTTCATTTATACAATGTATTTTTCTAAGAGCAAACAGAAAAATACAATAGACTGAACTACATCACTATCACCATGTGGGACCAACTAGTTTACTTGTGCGGCAGTTTATTATGCAGCGGGTTTATCTGAAGTGTGGCCTCCATACTGCTCATAAAGCTATGTGAGAATCAAGATGGATTGCTGTAGTATTTTGGCATACAAATGTGAGGTAATCTGGAATTGCTAAAATAAACATATTTAATGTTAATCTTTCTCACTCTTAAGCCAATGGCATTACCCCCATATGTGCTAAAGGATGATGATGCCTGACCTACTGAGAAGAACTGAGAGAGGAAAGAAGTAAGGGACTCCTCTAAAACTCCTCAAAACAAGGCAGGTTGAGCAGAGAAAGAACTAGAGCTAGTAAAATAAAAAAAAAGAGAGAAAGGTTATGCAGTGTCCATTACTGGAGCTCAATCCTTTAGGACAATGGCTTCCTGCTGGTGTCTTTGAGGAGCAGCAGTGCTTGTCTGGGTAAAGTTTACATTTATGAATCATGGTCTAATGAATGGTACCTGCTGGGTCTTTTGACCTGACCTGACCCAACCAACCTGTTTAGCTTCATGAAGGTACTCAAATACAACTACCAATAGCAAGTAATCCTTTTTATTTGCCAATAACAGAGTTTAGTTTTGTGCCAATTATTTCTAAGAAAATAAACTTTTGATGTCTTGCAGCAGACACTACATCATACATTTGGTCTCTGTACAACAGTAAGTTTTAGAACGTTCTCCATTAACACAGTAAAGCAATCAAAGAAACAAAATCTTGTATATCATGAACTGAGAAATTAAAATTCCCCTGATCTTTTGATAATTTAAGACGTCATTGTGCTATAAAACATTTAAGTTTCATAACTAATAAGAATTTTCTTATTAGTTTAAAAACAGTGTATATTTACATTGACAGCTTGTGGAATGTGGCACTCTATGGATGTAATAGCGTTACTAAACACCACACTCACAGAAGAAGATCAACAGCTGCTTCTACATCACTGCCTACTGTATATAGCCCCGCCCACTGACTCTACGCAGAAACCAAACTATTTGATGAACTTTAACATCAATTGGCCAACTGTATTGGATCAGATGTCGCACCACACAAGTGAGAGTAACTTTTCATTATGTGATCACTATTGCTTTGTCTGTTATTATAGATCGTTTGACATGTACTCAGTAACATGCGTTTTTAACTTAAAATCACAGCAGTATCCATCTACGAAGGATGTAGGCTGATAAACATACACAACTATTAGCCAAGTATAGCAGTGAGCATTTTTTTACTTAAAAATATATATATATAGCATATTACTTCTAAATTATGATTTTATTTCAGAAAAATTATTAACATTATAAATGGACCTCAACAAGTCACATCCAGGTCCTTAGGGTGTCCCCTTTGTACTTGGGGCTCTAAGCATGTGCCTAGTAGTCACTCTGAACAACTTGGCAACCACCTACTGTAGCAACTCTCTTACAACTAATAAGAATAACTTTTCTGAACAGTTAACATTACTGTGAATTTTTCAAAATGACTCAGCAGCACATACCAGCTCTATTCAAATATCTGCTGAGATGCGCTGTTTGGAGAGACTGATTGTGTAACCTTTGAGAAAATGTGTGTGTGGGGTAGCTTTTTAGACAATAAACAATTAGGTACATGACAAACCAGGTGCTCTTTTGAGAAGGTGCATTGTAAGTACAGGTGTATCTTTCTATTGTTCTGAACAGCCTTCGATTCAAATCTTTACACCTAATGCGTGAGGCCTGGCTCATAACGGATTCACAAGAAGTGGTCTGTGTGCACCCATAGTATGAATAGGTCTTCATGCCATTTTCATAGAATGGCTGCCTTTGAAATGGCCGCCTTCATTATGTTTGTGGAATAACACCTTGGAAAGTAGGGCTCCTGGTCTTTTTAACTGCAAATGATGTGATTGTTTCAGCATACAATAACCTGCATACAGCCATATGCTAATGTGGCCCAATAGTGGATTGTCCAGAAAAAAAAAGGCATATTGCAACAATATTAGCATTTGTTCTTATTCTGAGCCTAAACAACAACAACCAAGGTTGCTGATGCTAATGTCATTGTGATATTAAAGGGATAATCAAAAATGAAAATCATTTGTTTACCCACCCTTATGTCTTTCCAAACTTGTATGTGTTTCTTTCTTTTGTAGAACACACAAAAAAATTATGTTTTGAAGAATGTTGGTAGACAAAATAGTCTTGGTTCCCATTACCTTACTGTATTTTTGTCAAAATAATGGATGTCAATGGGGACGAAAACTGTTGCCAACATTTTTCCAAATATTTTCTTTTAAAGTTCCACAGAACAAAACAAATACAGTCTTGGAATGACATGAGGGTGAGTAAATATTGACAGAATCTTTGGTTTTGGGTAAACTATGCCTTTATTTTTAGTAGCTATTAGGTCAAAGAGGTCGTTGTCTTTTAGATTTACTATAAATATTCATATGAGAAATTAAAAAGTAATGCAGCTTGTCTATACGAGCCGATCTGCATAAATTGAAATACACAGATTTAGGATTACCACTCCACCCCCCCATGAATGTCCTTCATATTGGAGCAATCCGCAGGGATACATCATCATGTCGTGACAGCACTTCAAGGCCCCAGCAGATCAATAAATAAATGACTCTTTTTGTGTGCAAACAAATAATCAAAGGGTGAGAAAAACATTGCCAGATATATATGGCCCTGATATATAGCCATCATGGGGATGGAGGCAGGAGCTAACATGCCCAAAAGAGTACAGATGAAACACAAGACCTTCCCCTGACCTCAAATGAAACTGTATAATTGCTTACTCGAGAGTTTAATCCAGTTCAGCGACCCCCTTGAATGCTCCTCAAATAGTGCAGGGGAACGGATCCAAATCCCTGCCACATCCCCAAAGCCCTAATAACAAATTCTGTACAAATTCAGCATTCTGTTTCAATGCCAAACTCTTGCATGTGCTTGCTAGTCCCAAAAGCCAGGTAGGAGCCTTTAGCTGGAGGCAGCATCTGAGGATAAAGAGGGAAACATGAATTGATTGTGTAAAGCACCAAAGAAAATGTGCAGATTTGGCATTTTATATTATATGCAGAGGCGAAATGCTGTTGATTCGAAGGATGGTGAACTCTGTTATCTTTCATAAACTAATTGGTTAAGTGTAGAAAAATAACAAATGAGAAATCCGCCCAAAGAAATACTTGCCCGAATAAGTTCAACAGAGCCTGAAAGAAATAATTAACCGAGCTGTCAGAATTCACACAAACACTCAAGCTTAAAGCTGCTTACATACATAAGCAAAAGCACAAGAACAAGGAATATTGGGGCACCAGTCCTTTCTGTCTGCTTGTGTGAAGTGGTAATGAGGAGCACATCAAGCTACTGTACTGCTGTTTTATAATAAGTCGTCTCACTTCATCTGTCTATCTAGCACCAGAACGGCCTTCTTCAGCATCTCCCCACCCTCTGGTTTATCATTACCCTCACTTCATTTTCATGCCAAATAAAATATGGAGAGAGACATTTTTCACTATGGTTGTTTCTCTTCGAGGGGCCCTGAGCCAAAAATGGCCACTGTAGCGCAGACTATGGATGACAGTAATTAATTACAGCTGAATATGGTATGATAATAGGCTCCACTGATATAATTAGTTTCAAGAGCCTCCAAAGTATATTTCTGCCCACCTGGTTCATCCTTTATACCTGTAATTAAAAAAAGATCATGTGGGAAAGATTTGCTTTGTTGCCTCTTGATTAGATCTAGCAACGTTCAGCATGTTTTGTCATGGTCTCTCAACAGGACACAGTAGCAGAAAACCACATGCAAATTTGAAATGGTCGTCGTCTAATTTGCTGACATAAAGGTTGCAGGTTTAATCCAAAAGAGGTCTGACCCAGAAAATTGAGTTGCTGAAATCCACAAACTGTTCTGTGACCACTGGGCTCTTAAACAGGACACTAAACTCCAGATTGCTCCAGGGACGGTCTCTTGTACAACGCAAGTAGCATCACTCCGAGTAATAAAAGTGGCTGCTAAATGGAAAATAATTTACTTTCAGTCACAAATAACATTTTCAAATCATATTCATCATAATACGTCTGATTTTTGCATTTTAAATTGTAAAACTGGCCTACTAACATATAATACAATGTAATATAGGTTTAGTTAAGCTATAAGTGAACAGTGGTATATGATCCTGACAGGCAATGTGTCAAAATGCATGGTGATATTCCCTCAGTTCAGACAGTCACACAGGTCATATCTGTGGCTACCTGCAAATCATCGGCTCAGTTCCCTTAAAACAAAATGAACAAAGCTTTAGCTGTTCCCTAGTCAGCTATGTTTTCCTGAGATCGGCCAGGAAAATTGCCTGAGCCTTTCTTCGCTGTAAACATGAAAGTGAGACATAAATCTTGTGAAAATATCTTCAGCTAGAAAACTCCACTTGATACAAATTCCCCAGCATGTCAGACACCAATACTCTCTGGCTAATTTATCCATTTGCTGTTAGTTACGCGTTCTGGTTCTGATATAGTGAGACTATGGCTTGACTGAGAAATCTCTACTGTCGGCAGCTAGCTGGAATCAACAAACCATTGAATAGATAAGCCAATTTCAAAATTACAAAATGGTTGTAAAACAATCGAGCATAGAAAGAAAGGTTAAAAGGTGCATGACCTGTTCAATCATAAAATGACGATCCAGAATCAAGGTGGACACACACTGAAGTGAGACTGATAGTGATTTAAAGGGCATCTGAGGTCAGCACAGAGCTGGTGACACTTGAGATGTGACAGGAGACATAAACGTCCCTCTGCCTGATTAATTCAGCTGGCCATATTCAATTACACTGTACAGAACTGTTGAAAGGATCTCTGTCTTCCTCATTTAATATAAATCACATCCAACCTTGCCCAGCTTTATTTGATTCAAATTATTTTGTCCAATACAGTAAATTTTGTGAAATACTATTGCAGTTTAAAAGTAACCGTTTTCTATTCCAATAGAATTCCTTTTACGGTAAAGTTGAATTTTCTGTTATTACTCCAGTCTTCAGTGTCACACGGTTCTTCAAAAATCATTCTAATATGATGATTTGCTGATTATTTCATGCATAAAGTTCAGTATTTATTACATTTCAGCAACACTGCAAATGACTTTACTATCGTACTTTTGATCCTTGCAGAATAAAAGCACTAATTTCTCTTAAAACTTTTGCTGATCCCAAACCTCTGAGCACCAGTATTTATATTTCATTTAATAAATTATATATATATTTGAGTATCTTAGCAACATATCTCACAGAAACTTTAAATGTGCTGACAGTTCAGCTTGCACATGCCAGAGATGGAAGAAAAGCATGGGAAAAGAAACATTACTGACTTGTTGATGACTTTCACCTGGGCTTATGTTGGAAAAACAGCTTCCCATTCTAATTGCTGTTTTGGGGAAAATTGGCAGATACGTTTCTGCAGAGGCAGACAAACAAATCCACATATCTCGCTAGATAAAGCTGCACTGGGAACTGTCATAAGAAACAAGATCCAAAGGATATTACGTTTATATAATACAATAAAGCCTTGAAGGTTGCCAGGGAACTCAAATGCACAGAACCACTCTAAAAATACTCCGCTGCCCCAACAGAATTGTTGATAAGTGTGTCAGATTCTCACTTAGTTCTGTACATATTTGAAAGTGTCAGTGGATGTCAGGGAAACAGACTAACCTCGAGGTATTTTGTCTCATTATATTTCCTCAGAAACAAATAATAGCCTTCATACACTTGATAAGGTTGATTTCAAAGCATTTTCTCTGCCAAGAATCAGAATAAAAGTAGTACAAGACAACCTACTGGTTGTGACCATACATCTATTATTCCACATGCAGGGGGAAGAATGTCTTTTTCAAGCCGCAAGAACCGAGCGGGGGTTCGCGCACCATAACAGAACACACCGAGTTTGCTGTCAGCTGGAGAAAAGCTGACTGAGTTGCATATGGGAAAGAAAAAGGTCTCCACAAGCCATTGAATACTCTCTTCCATAGCCTCACCCTCGTTCTCTGCATCTCTCGCACATGGTAATGATGTTCGCCCCGTGGGGCTTTGCATGCTCTGTTAATGGGTAAATTCATCAAAGTCAGTCCTGTTTCGCTGCGCATCCAGGTTAATTGTGTCTGTTTACGCATGCACATGATATCCCTTCTTGTTTCTCCTCCCAAAGCAGAGCAAAACTGAGATGAAGTGTGTATCAAAACACAACATCCACTGCAACAGTGTGCAATAGAGCAGTCAGCCATCACTGTACACACACTCTTAAAAATAAAAGGATTTTTTAAAGCAATGCCATAGAAGAACCAATCTGGGTTCCCCTAAGAACCTTTCAGTGCATACACAGTCTTAAAACAACCATAATGGAGAACATATTAATAAACTAAAGTACTTCTCCTGAAATTAAATGGTTCCAGGTATGTTAAAGGTTCTTTGTGGAACCACAGATGCCAATACAGAGTAAAATATAGAGAGACAGTCTGTGGACTCATTTTCCAGGAGAGACTTCCATGCCATCACTCTTGACTGGGTATTTGTTTCTACACAGAAGAATGGCACTCGCTGTGAACTCATGCTCATGCCCTAGGGACACTGGGCATTTCTTCCATGTGCCTAGAGCATATTGTGAGCCATCTGGTGCCCATCTCATATCGCTGTGAGGTAGTAAGTGACTAAAGCAACAGTAAGCTATCAATCAAAAAGCCATTGAAATCCTATCATTGCAGGTCAGTGTTCTCCACCCTATACAAGGAACACACAATCCTAAAATGACTGACAGTTGTATTCAATGGACTTTCTTTTCATATCTTCTCTCAGTGAAGTGTAATAAGAAAAATACACTTATACTGAAGATGCATTCTCTAAAAACAAGACTTAAATGTCTTATGCCTGCTGCTCATCCAAAAGTAAATTTGCTTTGTTTCACAGAATTTTAGATATTTTAATTGGAAAACAAATCTCACTAGGAAAATTATTTCTGTCAGTGGTGTACTTCTTAGAAGCATGGATTTTTTACAATTAACATTTTATCAAGATACTAAGCAAAGGATCCCCAAAGAGTGATTAGTATACAAATTGTTTGCATCTTATTGGCTTAATCTAAAGGTGCACTCTCCACCACAAAGCTTCTCTAGCAATTTGGCAATTGACTAAGATACTGCTGCAGTTGGGCTCAAAATCTTTGCGCCAGCTTGAGCTGATTATCTCCACTCAGATAGAAGCAAATCATTTGGCATCAAATATGCTTCACTTGGTTTTCCATAAAGGACTTGCTTGTGGGTGGTCCATAGATAACTGGTCAAGCAAAAAAGATGACACAAAGCAAATAAGTACAGTTGCTACAGGAAAACTCAAATGAAAAGAGAAAATTGGTTGTTATTAGGCTAGTAGGGGTTTGATCTTAAATAATTCTAACATTATGAAATTCATCACTCCCTGACAGCTACTTTCTCATCGTAAGTCAGAATTCATCTTAAACACATTACAGCAAACTGACATGGCAAATGTATGTCTCTTTCTCTTAAAAAACATTTAGACCTTTAAATGTAGAAAGAGAGGTTTAAAAACTGGAGCCACGTATGGTATATGAAATGCACAGCCATTACTTTTTTGTTTTATAAAGGAACACTACACGGTTTTCCATGTGCTTCCAAGTAGACACGTTTACATATTTAAGCAACTTCTCTTTACTCATAAGACCATGAAGGTCAGGGAAGAAAAGAAATATTCTATACACAAAGAAGCTGAATAAATATCAAGGGATGACAATGCACCAGCAAACAGCGAAATAAACTCATTCAAATTCAAATCCAGTACCGAGCAATATGCATGACTCTGTCCGCCCTACTCTCATTGTATATATTTGCTGACCAAATTCCTTTCGCTTTCAAGCATTAACTTGCTGACAAGATTGCAAATCTAAAGCATATACAATTTAAAAGCAATGCAGCAGTACCTTTCTGTAAGCAATCATGTTGGGTGAATCCTCATCTGGGTCGGCTATGCCCACGGCACCTTGGTCCTGAGAGGCCTGGGCCATGTTTGGTCTCTTGATATCTCTTTCTGTCTCTGTGGAGAAAGGACAGAACAGAAAAGAGATCAGTCAAACAGAACAGATTCCAGTGTGTCGCCGAGACGATGAGTTAAATATAATGTACAGTTGTTTGTGTGAAAATGTGAATGAGACTTGAGTCTATTATCAATAAAACATTTCGTAAAGTTTCTCAAAATACTATCAAGACCTGGAAAAAAGCAAACAACATCCTGGACTAATTTATGATTCTATCAATAGCTCATATTCACTGTCATAATGTGGAAAGGTCTGGACCTTCATAGGAAATTTTTTTTTTTTTTAAAAAAAAAGCTTTTATTCTGTTCCACTGAGGAAAGAAAGTCCTTCAGTAGGGTTTTTCAAAGTGTGGGGCTGTTGTAAGAGCAGCATGGAATGGTGCCCTAGTTCTCAAATCTTTTACAGTTTAACACATTCAATTCGAGCATGCTGGGGATACATATGGAAGGGAACCAGAATGAATTTCTTGTTCTCCAGTTATACATGTACAGTACATATCAGATATAAATCGGTGGAGGGGAATAGTTTCAAAGAACAATGACTTAAATTTCAGGCTATTCAGTTAAGGCATGCTTTATGTGACTCAGCATACAATATGATTCATGTGAACCATGTTATAAAATACAGAATTTTACGATTTATAAGTTGTGTCATGCTCTGAAGTCATGTGATAGTGTGAGTAATGGTGTACATGATGAAGATTGATCAAGAAAGTATACTTTAATTACCTGGACAATGCAGATAGGCCTAATAATAAAGAAAACGAGTAAGGGTGACACCCCAATGCACTCAAGCGTTAACATTTTTCTTTATGTTGCCAAAGAATATAAATATATTTTAAAAGCCACTTTTTTTATATAATGAAAATTTGCAAAACACCTGTTTAATTTTCCTTAAATGTTTGGAGAAAGTGGTCTCGCGATTCCTGCCTATTTTAACGGACAGCAGCTGTCAGAAATCAATATCATATTTACTTAAATGACCGAAAAACGTTGGTGCTGGAATAACGATATTATAGCTAGAAAATAAATTTGGTTATGTCCACCTCTAATTACCTTAAATCTGTAAATTCAGTTGTTGTCAGAGTATGAACGCCGAGGGATTCAGCTTCCACGCGTCTAATAGGCTGCTCAGAAAGCGATTTATCGACCACTCATAATTGGAGTCAGCAGAGAAGACATAGGCTAATGGAGAAGGTATGCTGACATACACATCATTCTTCTATATAGCCGACATGTGTAGCCTTTTAGTGTACTACACTACAAGAATTGTAGCGTCTTAACTAAAACTACAGAGAGGTTTTTGAGTCTGAACACTACTCTATAAAATACTTGCTTACTTTACATATTAAATACAACAAACTGACGCCTGCACATAAACCCTAAAGGCGCTAGAAACATCCCTAAAAGCTTCCCGATTAATCCTCGATTATTTTAAGATTTTTAGCATTTGCATTTACGCAAAATCAGTGAGAAAAATGTCTGTTACAACAAAAAGAACCAACAAAGCAAAAAGCAAAATAAAACTCCATGCATTTGGTCTTCAGCACAGGCTGCACTTCACTACACAGGAGGCTGTGTAGTGTCACCTGCACGAGCGCCCTAGACAAGACAGAAGATACTCAAGTATCTTCTCGAACCTTTTGTGGATTTATTTTCAGTAACCCTCAATCGGTTATGCTCTTCCACGCTGGCCACACGAGGAGCGCGCGCTCAAAACAGCTGTTTGTGATCGACACCAGCGAACCCAAAGGTAGAAATGTTATTAATTTGCGCGTGGGCATGATTTCCCAGCGCTGCGTTGCACTACAAACATGTGCAGCTATTTTAAAAAAAGACAGCTGCTTTCAGAGCGCAATTCACACAGCACTCCACAGAGCGATGCCGAATATAGGAGACAGAAAAGCCCTGTCACTGAAAGACACGCGCCAGCCTCAATGCAAGCAAGCGCGCGCGAGGCGACAGGATGATTCACTTCGAACTCACCAGCACTTCGGGAGCCACTTAAATCCAGCGCTGGACATGACAATTGATCATTCAGCGCCAGCGAACATGGGTGCAAGTTTACACACAGTCACACGCAAACAACTGATGACTGGAAGAGCGCGTTACCTTAGTAAGTACCGCCTAGTCCACTCCTCGGAGCTCGATTTCCCCTCCTTAGCAACCAGAAAAGAGCAGGTTCATGATCTAACTGGCTAGAAGAGACTGTGGTGATGATGAAGAGACCGTGCAGCTGTGGAAAGCAGTGGGTTCCTTCCACTCTGTCCGTCTCCCGCGCGCACTGGATCCCAGCGTGGGTGGTCGCTGCGTGGACTGGAGTGCTCAGGTACAGTGTGAAGATCCTGGCATGTGTGCAACTGAGTGCGTGTGTGTGTCAGAGGCAGGGAGGGTGGGAGGATAAGAGGGTGGGGGTTTGGGGGTGGAGTGTCTCCCTCTGTAGTTTCTGGCAAGCAATTCTGAAACATGTATTTGTTTATTAAAAGAAAACGCTTTTGCAGGCTTAGCAGTTTGAAAATCTGTCACGTGATTACAAACATTCATTGGAGGAATCACCTCTAATCTGTGCTTTTCTCTCATTGGGATTTTTTGCTACATTAAAATTAATTAGACAAACTGTGGGGCGTCAGGATCAGGGTTAACTGCTGGATCCAGTCACACAGAACTGTAATACATGAACACATTTGGTTTTTAGTAGCATTATAAGTAGACTATGTAAATGTTAATTTTAATGTGTCAAAAACAATACTATAAAAATAAAATGGTCCTGTCCAATGTAAAATAAGCAATGCATGCACTGTGACCAGTGAGCTTTGTATCCAAGCTCTTTGTAAAGCATTTTCACAAAAAAATGTCCCGCTCAAACAGGTAAGTGTCAAACGGGATGGATATGTAGAGACTAACAGCCTCAGAAATAACTAAATTTATTACTTTGTCACATATTTCTAGTTGTTTATGAATAGTAGATTTAATACATGGAGAGGACTGACTAATTATTCTGGAGCTGCAGGAAAATCCCATCATACAATGCTGATTGGCGGTCAATGAAAGAACGTGTCCATTATAGACACTACCCTACCGTCAAAGCAAGCAAACAGGGAAATATACAGCAAGTACATTTTATGCTTTTAAAAGTAATATATTTATATTTAAATGCTGTTCTATCAGAATGCATGCAACGGAAGATGTTTTTCACAGAATATGGAATCAGAATATGTCATTCTTAATCAGTGAGTGTGACAGACCTGACTGAGGAGGGCAAGATTTCATCAAAAACGGTTGTCAGGTGAAAACTGCTTGACTACAACTGAGCTGTGGCTAGTGGAATGCCAATTTATGTCACTTTAATCAAGTGGAAAAGTCTATATAAAAGTTTTTTGACTGGGACAAGAAAGTGCTTTTATCTAAGATCAAGCGAAATCTTATTCCTCAAATATGATCCCTTTAAAACAAAAGAGGAAGAATGCATCACATATCTGAGAAATACAGGCAGCCAAAACAGGTATTTAATACCAGAGTGCATTGAAACATGGATTAGATCGATTCTTTCCATCATTTTTTGAAATGTTCATTAAATGCACTGCAAGACGAGTGCACACTGTTAATTTATCCACATCAGAATGTCACACATCTGGACCACAGAGACCTCACAGAGAACACAGTGTCTTTCGTCTCCTGTTCTCTAGGAAGCCTGCAGGTCCACTCATGCAATCTGCTACTTCGTTTGTCTGCAGCGTCCCCTCTTCTATCCCATACATATGCACACATGCTCTCACACCAAAACCCCCCTTCTCTATTTTTTTTTTTTTTCTCACTGGCTCTTAATTGGCCTTCTGGCACAACTCAGATGAAACATACCCACAGGGAATCCTGATGGAGTTCTGGGAGTTGCTCTTTACTTTTTGTTACATTTTCTTCAACTTCTGATAAAGATGATGCAATAAGGAATGATTTACAGTAAGAAAAAGTGCACCTTGCAACTTCACAGAGTAAGTTACCAGTATATATCTATACATGTAAAGTGTTGCTCAAGACCATTGCATTTACAGTCTAGCAAGGGCCTTTGTTATCAACCCTTGACCAAATAGCAAGTACTCTACTACGCAGAGAACAGCCAGGAAAGGGCTATTTATCAGTGCCAGGAAGTGTCTTTATCGCATACTCTAACCAGCCCCTTCCTGAGCCCTAGGTGTTAAAACAGCTCTTACACTATTTTTGGGGCTCTCTGTCCTGCATTGTTTTAGTCTGGATGTATAAAAGTGGCACTGCTGAGCACAACTGTATTTACACAAGTATATACTTTGAGGCTGAACAACTGGTTGTTTTTAAGCTATAACACGATAAACTTGCCCCCTGCTGTGATTTAAAATATGGATGCTCCAAACAGGCGTTAGTGCATGCTCAAATGCTTGCTTCTCCGAAATCAATACCGTCAAAAGCCATTAGGGAGGAGTAATTGTTCATCATGTCTGAATCACAAATGTATTCAGCCAACCACTCACTCAAAGAGGCATGTGTACACACATATACAGTCATAATGGACATTGGCGCATAGCAGCATCAGCACAAATTGTCAGTATCAGAAACCCACCCACTCAAGGCTAGATTAATTATTTAGACTAGTGAGAGATGCAAGAAATGCACAGAGGTGTTTCCCTATCTCCAGTAGTTTAATTGCATTG
>JAUMHE010000075.1:11739397-11764828 GCA_032359235.1 Enteromius mattozi
TTTGTGACCATTGCCTGCCTGACAACCCCAATAAAGCCTTGCTAATGGATCCAAACGATTCTGAGGAGTTATTACACATATATTAATGTAATTATATTAATAATAATGGCCTGGAGATTTCTTTTAATCTCAGTGGAATTTTCCTGGAAAAATAAATAAATAATGAATAAATAAAATGTAACGTGGTCATTCTGTGTAACACGTGTCTTGTCTTGTTTGTAATCCTGCCCCTGTCATTAGTGTTTGATTCCCTGCCAGCCATGTATCCCAGGTGTTTTGAGTTCCCTCCTTGTTTCCGTTTGTATTTAACCTGTGTCCTTTTGAGTTTCTGGTTGTCGGTTGTTATGTGTTCTCGCCAGTCGTCTCGGTTCTGTCATGAATGAGACACGAGGAGACGTGCGGATCCATCTGCTGACATTTATTGAACGCACACACACTCATAGTACATGAAGCAGGGTCGACAGCGGCAGACGGGAACATCAGAGGCGGAGACAATATAATAATCCAATAGCGTAGCTGTGATCAGGCGATAGACGAACGTTATCCAGAGGGCGAAGACTAGAGCAAATATCTGAGGCAGGCAAGGTCAATAACAAATCCAGAACGCGGAACACAGAAACACGGAGGGCTCACAAAGGGAGTAAGCACCGGTACATCCAAACAATGACGAGCGAATACACAGACTACAAATGGGGCTTTTAAACACACGATAACAAGGCTAAGGGGAGGAGCGAATCAGTAGTCATGGCGACAGACCAGGTGGGTGGAGACAACAAGTGCATAATAAGAGTCTTGAACGGAGCACAGAAAAGCAGACACACAGAACACACAGTCCGGGCTGGAGTGCCCTCTGGCGGAGCCCGATGGCACGTCCAGCTGGCATCGTGACAGGTTCATGTTGCCTTGTATTCTTGGATTCTATTAAAAGACTTTATGTGTTCGATCAACTCGAGTCTCAGCTCAGTTTCTGTCCGCCGAGAGGCCGGTAGACCGTGACATAAAAACAAATAATAATATTTGTTGAAATATTATAATTCCTGTACTTCATGAATATTATTATCATTATTATCACTATTAATGTCCGTGAGTGTGTAGGCTTCTGTTTCTGTTTGGGGTCAGACTGTGTCTTTGAAGACGCTCCTCCATCTTCCTCTCACATGAATATTTCAGCTGATGGAGAGTCTTTCATCCACGCGGCTCTGGAGTAATTACGGCGCAGGATCTTTGCTCTGTCTTTTTCCTGCTTCTCTGTGTCTGTGTTCAGATGAAGCTCCTGCATTCTCTGTGCTTCTGTAAGTGCGTCTGAGCTTTGATCCGTCCATCAAAGCATGTCCGGTTCCTCTCACGCCTGCAGCACACACAGCATGCACAGGCTTCCTTCACTTCATAACATCAGGCGCCTGTGCTCTACTGTCCTGGTTTGGCTATTCACCAGCAGTATTATTAAAATGCATCAATATATGAAACAATAGCACTGAGTATAATGGGAGAAAAAATATCTTTATAAAAAATATTAAGTATTAACAACAGCAACAACAATATTTATTATTATTACTATTTAATAATATTAATAGTATTACATATTAAATAATATATAAATGTTAAATATAATGTTAATAAAATGTTATTATTTAGTAATATGTGAAATTGCATGAATAAAATCAAATAATATTCAAATATTAAAACATTAATATTTATTCATATTAATTTATTAATAATAGTAACACCCTAACCCTAATGTTGTACAAAAATAGAATAACAATTATTAAAAAAACATTATAATAACAACAACAACACATTTACATGTAGCTGATACTACTACTATTACTAATAAAATAGATAATACAGCTAATCTTAAATAATCATACATTTAATATTTCACATTTTTAATACAGCTAATATTTTATTTTAATATTTCATTACATATATTTTTGCAGGCTTACAGTACAGTAGAGTTACAGTATGTGATGTAAAAATCCTGATCTGAGTTCGGTGAGAGTCTCTGTGAACCCAGTGACTGAAGATGTGAACACAAATTCAACACACACACACACACGCACACACACACACACACACAAACAGTGTTTTCGTGATCTGCTCATTTGAGGGCTGTGTTCCTCCTTTGCTCATCAGATCAAAATTTAATGTCAGTCCCAAAAATTGTTAACTCTGATTAAAATGCGAGATCTTGCTGCAGCCTGTATTTATAATGAATCATAAGTGCTTCTGAGTTCGTCATCAAGCTCTTCATGAAGTATTAAGGTACAGCAAGAGCACAGATGAGCTTCTTCAGCTAGTTCATCACAGTATATTAGGACCGCTGTTTTGTATCGCAAGTTTTCTGAAATATTTATTGTATGCATGTAAATGAAGAACTGTCTAATTAAATATGCAGTAATTTGCTCCTCAAAACTCTGATTATGTGTTTTAAATATTTTTTCATTATTAGTTTTGCTTTAAGACCAGATTTTTTACTTAAATATCTTTAAAAAAAAAAGAATATATAAATAAAAAGTTACTTATAATAAATAATTTAAATCTCCTCACCTAAACAATATACTAAACACAGTTGAGATTTTGATTTCACAAGTGTTTCTTCTGTTAGTATCATTTACATATTTTAGTTTTTGTTAATATTTCAAATTAGATTTAATTGGTATATTTTCTACTTTTATGTTAATTTTATTGAAAGTTGCTGTTATCGTGCTGTTGTCATGTTTTTACTGTGCTGTTAATTAATTAGTTATCTCATTTTTATTGTGATGTTATCATGTTCTTATTATGCTGTTATAGTGTTATTATAGTGCTGTTATCGTGGTATGGCATTGTTGTTATTTTGTTATCATGCTGTTATCATGCTGTTATCTTGCTGTTATAGTGCTATTACAGTGCTGATGTTGCGTTGTTATCGTGTTATTACATTGCTGATATTGCATTATTGTGCTGTTATAGTGTTATTATAGTGTGGTTACTGTGTTGTTATCACGCTGTTATTGTGTTATTACAGTGCTGATATTGCATTGTTATCGTGCTGTTATCGTGTTATTATAGTGCTGTTATCACGTTGTTATCACGCTGTTATAGTGCTATTACAGTGCTGATATCATGTTGTTATTGTGTTATTACAGTGCTGATATTGCGTTATCGTGCTGTTATCTTGTTATTACAGTGCTGATATTGCGTTATTATCATCCTGTTATCTTGTTATTTCGGTGCTGATATTGCGTTGTTATCGTACTGTTATAGTGTTATTATACTGCGGTTATTGCATTGTTATCGTGCTGTTATAGTGTTATTACAGTGCTGATATCGCATTGTTTTCGTGCTGTTATAATGTTATTATAGTGCTGTTATCATGCTGTTAAAGTGTTATTATAGTGCTGTTATAGCATTGTTAATGTGCTGTTATAGTGTTATTATAGTGCTTGTATCGTGTTATTATCGTGTTATTATCATGCTGTTATTGTGCTGTTATCTTGTTATTCCAGTGCTGATATTGCGTTGTTATCGTACTGTTATAGTGTTATTATACTGCGGTTATTGCATTGTTATTGTGCTGTTATAGTGTTATTATAGTGCTGATATCGTGTTGTTGTGCTGTTATAATGTTATTATAGTGCTGTTATTGTGCTGTTATCGTGTTATTATAGTGCTGTTATCGTGCTGTTATCGTGTTATTATAGTGCTGTTATCGTGCTGTTATAGTGTTTATTATAGTGCTGTTATAGTGTTATTATAGTGCTGTTATAGCATTGTTATTGTGCTGTTATAGTGTTATTATAGTGCTGTTATCATGTTATTATAGTGCTGTTATCGTGCTGTTATCGTGTTATTATAGTGCTGTTATCGTGCTGTTATAGTGCTGTTATTATAGTGCTGTTATCGTGCTGTTATAGTGTTATTATAGTGCTGTTATAGCATTGTTATTGTGCTGTTATAGTGTTATTATAGTGCTGTTATCATGTTATTATAGTGCTGTTATCGTGCTGTTATCGTGTTATTATAGTGCTGTTATCGTGCTGTTATAGTGCTGTTATTATAGTGCTGTTATCGTGCTGTTATAGTGTTATTATAGTGCTGTTATCGCTCTGTTGTAGTGTTATTATGGTGCTGTTATCGAGCTGTTATAGTGTTATTATAGTGCTGTTATCGTGTTATTATAGTGCTGTTATAGCATTGTTATTGTGCTGTTATAGTGTTATTATAGTGCTGTTATCGTGCTGTTATAGTGTTATTATAGTGCTGTTATTGTGTTATTATAGTGCTGTTATCGTGCTGTTATTATGGTGCTGTTATAGTGTTATTATAGTGCTGTTATCGTGTTATTATAGTGCTGTTATAGCATTGTTATTGTGCTGTTATAGTGTTATTATAGTGCTGTTATCGTAGTGTTATTATAGTGCTGTTTTTGTGCTGTTATAGTGTTATTATAGTGCTGTTATAGCATTGTTATTGTGCTGTTATAGTGTTATTATAGTGCTGTTATCATGTTATTATAGTGCTGTTATCGTGCTGTTATCGTGTTATTATAGTGCTGTTATCGTGCTGTTATAGTGTTATTATAGTGCTGTTATTGTGCTGTTATAGTGTTATTATAGTGCTGTTATCGTGTTATTATAGTGCTGTTATAGCATTGTTATTGTGCTATTATAGTGTTATTATAGTGTTTTTATTGTGTTATTATCATGTTATTATCATTTTGTATTATTATCGTGTTATTGTTATTTTGTTATCATGCTGTTGTTGCGCAGTTATTGTGTTGTTAATGTGTTATCGTAATGTTATTGTGTGGTTATTTCGTGTTGTTATCATGCTTTTATTGTCCGTTTGGTCAGCCACAGCTCTGTTGTTATTGCTGCGATGAACAGTACAGAATGTTTCCATCGCGCTTAATAATCCATGCTGGAGCTTGTAATGAAGATCGTTATAATTTATTCTATAATGAGAAAACCCAGATTCATACGATTGCATAACCTTTCATTTGCTTCATTTCCTTTCTATGAAAGATTTGCTTTTCTGGTCTTGTTCTGACATCATTAACTGAACATCAAAACAATTCAAGTGCATTAGCAAATCTCGTTCTACAACAATATTGTTTCAAAGCAGCTGTTTACTTCATTCCTTATAGCTGCATTTAGCACATGTATGTTTGTGTGTTTAAATATATATATATATATATATATATATATATATATATATATATATGAACAGACTGAATATGTCTTTGACTTCCTGTTGAATTGGTTGCACACTGTGGCATCCCTCAGCTCTGCTAATGAGGCCAGCGTAACAAACGCCACTGACGGATTATGAGCCGCCGCACATCTAATTAGCAGAGCAGTGACCGCAGAACTGCTTGGTGATCAGCAGAGAGACACAGGTGAGCGACCACTGCTCTGCAGCAAAGCATTGTGGGTCATTAGACTGCATACTTAAGAAGAAGAGCTTAATTAGTCTGCGAGGGTCCTGGCCTTTGTGTCGACTCAATAACATACTGGCATAAGAAATCACTGTTAAACAGCCAAACAAAAAATCATTTGTTTGACTTTTTGTCACTATGACCTTCCTGATGATAATTGGCTTTTATTTTTTTTATTTTTATTCATTTATTAAGTAATAAATAAAATAAGTAATAAAAAAGCCTACTGCTATGATTGGCTCAGTTATGTATGTCTGACAGCATAAATTCCTCACAGAAGGACACTGCTGTGATTTAAGGTTAAAAACGCATAAATAACTCAATGCATATCAAACAATTAGTGAGAAGAGACAAAGCAATAGTGAGCACATTATGAAAACTATTACTCACACTTGTGTTGTGACATTACTGTCGGATCCAATAAAGTCACACAGCATCATCTTTAAGTTGTCCCTTATTTGCAAACGTATTCACAGTAAAATCAAGTAAATAAAGGACTGAGTTCTTACTGACGCACTCTGGATCTTCATTAAAAATTAACTTCATTCATTCGCTTCCTAATGCTGGGATCAGATAGAAAGGAAATGCAAACTCTGTTTTTTCTCAACTTAGCACTGAACAGCATCTTGTTATCTTCAGAGCAACTTTATCATTTGGTTTCTGAATGGACCTGCATTTGTCTCTCTCATTATTCACACTACGTGCAGTGGGCAGGGCTAAACAGGCATTGATATAAAATCAGTGGGCGGAGTTTAACAAGCAGCGATGTATAATTGGTGGGCGGTGCTAACACAAGCAGTGATGTAGACTTGGTGGGCGGGACTAAACAGACAGCGATGTAGAATCTGTGGGCGGAGTTTAACAAGCAGTGATGTAGAATCAGTAGGCGGAGTTTAACAAGTAGTGATGTATAATCGTGGGTGAGGCTAAACAAGCAGTGATGTAGAATCGGTGGGTGGAGCTAAACAGGCAGCACTGTTGAAGCAGGTGTTGATCATCTTCTGTGGAGGCGGTGCTTATCCACACTATTACATCATAAAGTGGCACATTCCACAAGCTGTGATTTTAGCAGACTGCTTTCAATATAAGCTGTTTTTAGACTAACAAAGTTTTAAATTCTGAAACTTACAGGTTGTTTTTATAGCACAATGACCTCGTATATGTCATTTGACAGTGACTTCCCTAACGATAATTGGCTCAAGAATATCTTGACAGGTTTCAGCTTTTAAAATCAATTTTTAAAAAGAAAGGCAAATGTTTCAGCATGTTAAATATGAGGGCTTTTGCTTAAGGTTATTCTCACATGGAGTTGTAATGAAAGCAGACACAAATGAAGGGATGCAAACAGCCGTAGAGAAGCTCTGAACGTCTCTGATGGAAGTGAACGGTGACTCAGGGTTTGTGACATTTGCGGTGCTCGTGTTCAGAGACGCTTTAATGATGCGTGTTAGACGTGCTGCTGAACACGGGTCCGGGAACATCAGAGAATCAAACTCTCCATCTCTGATTTATGACAAAAGACTCAAATCTGCAGGTGGACGTTATGAGTGTAGATCTTAGATCATATCTGTGTGTTTGACTCTGACCAGCTTGGCTACACAAGCACATTCCGGTGAATGTCAGGGGGAGTGGCCTGTGCTTGTTTAGCCAATCAGAAACAGTCTCTGACTGTCAGTCATTCTGTAGATACACATTTGGTTGTATTTTAATTTAATCAGAACTGTTTTTCAGAGTTTACTGATGTGAGTTTTGAAGAAAAGCTGAAGCTAGTTAAACACCTGAAATGATTTACATCACCTTCAGCATGAGGGAAGATTGTAGGAGTCAATTGAGTTTCCTCACTCGTCCTCTCTCTCTTTCGTTCTCCCGTGGCATCATCATCCTATTCTCTCTTGCTCTATTTTGGGAATGCAGAAGCAGAATCATTCCTCCTCATTTTTCTCTGTGTTAATTAGATTTAAACGCTCTCCCCATTCATTTGCATATGAACACCCTCTTAATGAGAGCAGATAATGAAGCTCTGTAATCACAGGCCGCAGTTTGTCTCTCATCAGCAGAGGAAATGCTCTCATTCAGCACATTCATAACACACGTGAGTGTGTGTGTGGGGTGTTGCTGTAGGTCACAAAAGGGTTTAGATGCTGGAAAAGTTTTTTAAAAGTCTCTTCTGTTCACTAAGGCTGCATTTATTTGTACCAAAAATACAGTAAAAAATACAAAAATGTAAAACAGCTGTTTTCTCAGTGAATATCTGTTAAACTATCATTTATTTGTGTGTATATGGTTTTGTGATCTGATTGCAGTCGAGTGTTTCTGTAAGTGATGATCATATATATCGTTTTTTTTCTTGTTTCTAGGTTTGATGTCACTGATGCTCTATGGTTGCATACAGCTGTGTGTGTGTGTGTGTGTTTGGCCATGGGCTGCTAGCGCTGCTGACTGTAATTGGAGGCAGTTACGGAACGATGTTAACAATAATCACAGCGATAAGACTCCGGCAGCACATTCTAGAATAATTGTGGTTCCCGTGTGAGCTGCTGTGATGCTGGACTGTAAACACACACACACACACACACTTAGCATGAGCGATTGAGCTGCTGCACATGTTACACAGACATATGAGTCTAATTATCAGCATAATCACATTAACATAACAGTATTCATGAATGTTCTAACGCTGCCTTCAGAATCAGAAACCTCGTACTTCCTACTTCTGGGGCTATAAAGAGTTTGTTGTGCTGGACAGAGTGATCAGACCTGTTTCTTGGGGAAATTATATTAAAGCCCAAAGGTATAGATTACAAGATATTATAAGAAGGCTTTATTTTGAAGGCTCAATGAACTTTGGTTTTTCACTTTAGAAGTTACAGATACATATTTTAAAATTCTTTCTTTCTTTCTTTTGTTCTTTCTTTGTTGTTTTTAATCAAAACTTTTGTATTTCTCAAAACCTATTTATTTATATATTCTTTTATTTTTCTCTCTGTGGGTTTTACCATTTTGATTGTTTGTCAGTTGTTGTACTGACAGTTCATTTATTTAAATATTTATTAATTATTTGTTTATTTTAGTTTTTATCCATTTATTAATCCGTTCATTCATTCAATTTTTCCTCTCTTCTTTCCTCTAGATGGTTTGTCACACTGACACAAATTTACAAGCACCAAACACTGACTGTAAGCCTAAACTTCACAAAAACTATAAACTAGTTCTTCATATCTGATTGGTTAATCACAGATGTTGACCTAGGAACACGTCGAACTCAGCAAAATCAGATTCTGCGGTTGCACTGACAATTATTTAGCTATTTTATTTTTATTAATTTATTTATATATCTTCTCTCCCTCTCTCTCTCTCTGTGTCTCTCTCTCTCTCTCACACACACGCACACACACTATGTACCTTTTTTAAATGTTAGTTTGTCAGTTGTTTTATTCCCTAGGTTTGTAGTAAAAGCCTAATCTGGAACAAGTGCTGCAAATGAGCTCTGAGAAGCATCAGCTGCTGTTCTGGACTTTGCCTGTTAAACAATGAATGAATTAATAGATATCCTCCTGTGCATCTGCTGCATCTCAGTGCATTTAACTCTCTCTCTCTCTGGTGTGGTTCTCCCTCAGGTCCTCTGCGTGTGGTCATCCCCACCGAGTCGGTCTCAGCTCATTTGGGTGACACGGCTCTGCTTCGCTGTGAGGTGACGGGTGAGCCCATGCCTGTGGTGCGCTGGCAGAAGAACAGGGAGGACCTGCCCTTGATGTTTGACCCCGACAGCAGAGTGGTCATCCTGCCCTCTGGATCTCTGCAGGTCAGCAGGGTCCAGCCGCCGGACTCGGCCACGTACCGCTGTCTAACAGAGAACCCCAGCAGCTCCCGCACCGGCACAGATGCTGACCTGCGCGTCATACCGGGTAAGTGACCCGCTGTCCTCCACTAACTAGTCACCCCACTGACTATAAACTATTACAAATTTTCCTGTTTATTACTGCAAAGATTATTTGAAACAAACTGCATTGTGTAAAGTGCTGTAGAAATAAAGGGCGAATTATGAAATTATTTCAGATTTCACCTGTGAAGCAGCTCTACTGAATTATTTACATCAATGCTGATTCATTCATTTTTTTTGAATCTGCTGATTCAGTGTCATGGTTGCAAAGTTTGTCAATTATTAAACTATTTCAAGTCATTCAATGCATGAAACACTCATTATATATTACCTTGGCCAAAAAAAATGTGTTAATGTGTATAATCCACAAATGTGTACCCAGAATTATGCTAAACCTTTCAAAATCTTCTTTTAGGGATCTACTTATTTGTAAAAAAGTCTTATTTCCAAAAAAAAAAAAAAAGCTTTCTATTAGCATTAGAATTAAAAATACAATAGAATTTGAGGGAATCTCCCCATTGAGTGTGTGAGTGGTCTCTCTGTCTCTGTCTGTCGTGTCCCAGAATGCACTGGGCTCTTCCATGCTCATTATTGGTGTTGTGGTTTCTAGGAGAAGTGCTTGTTTTCCAGCAGCAGGTATCGGAGCTCAAATATCAGTCATTTTCTGTGAGGATTCTGAATGATTTCTGCAGCTCTGACATTTCTTCTGATCAATGCATGAGAATCAATGACTCATTAGTCATGTTTGAGTCCAGGAACTTCAGTGTCCTGCTAATGACTTGAGACCTTCACTCCAATCATCATCAGCATCTTGTTTATACTAAATTATAACTCGTATAAGACCAGGATTCAAAATAAGGAGAAATTCCAAGAAATTGACATTTAAGGGATAGTTCAGCCAAACAAATGCAAATGTGCTCACCGTCAGGTCATCTGAGATTACGAGGAGTGTGTGTCTTCATCAGATCTGGAGAAATGTATGTGAATGAGTACCTTCAGAATAAGAGTCATCTGGAGAAGACAAAAGATGAAACTAATCCAGCACTAAGATGTTTTTAACTCAAATAAATTGAGTCCATAATCCATAATTATCAGCTGTTTGGACACTCTTTCTGACGGCACCCATTCAGTGACACATTTCTCCAAACCTGTTCCTCAAACACAAACAACTATTTCGGTTTTTGGTCTGGAAACACTCTCTGCGTGTGAATGTAAACACAGGCTGTATTTGTGTTCATATCTCCGTGTAGTGAGGAGCAGAAACCCTGCTGTGATTGTTAGATAGACTGCTGGCATTTATAGCGTCTAGATGGAGAACAACACATTCAGTTTAATGAGACATGAGAAGGAAACTCTTTATATCATGAATGTTAATGAATGATGGATTGATCAGAATTTTGCTCAAGGCCAGCAAAGATGATGTTTGAGGGAGGAGAGTTAAACCTGATACTGGAGTCTGGATGTGTGAGTCGCTGAGATCTGAATGTTCTCGTGTGTTTATTACTCGTCTGCGTCACTCTAAGAAAGCAGGTGCAGGGCTAGAGAATGGAGACAAACGCTGGAATCCCCTCCGGCCAGAGCTGACTGGGTTGTTTTCTGTCCGCACGATGCTGGATCTTTGGCTCAGGGCTGTTGGGAAGCGTCTCTGCAGGAGAGACGGCTAAAGAAGAGCATTCTGGGAGGAAACGCTGCTGCAGGCTTCAGGACATGAACACTGCACCGTTTGAGCTGAACGTTCAGAGGTCACAGACATGCAGCTAGACGAGCAACCGCTGTGTGTGTGTGTGTGTGTGGGAGCGCTCAGATTATGCATGCGCACACACACACACACACAAATGCCTCAGGAGACGCTTGCTGACCTGTGTGTGTGTGGTGCTGATGGCGAGAATAAACAATTAGATGCATGTGTGTAATCTAATGTGTGTGTGTGTGAGCAGAGCCCGGAGTAGTGCGAGCACTGACGTTCCTCCAGAGACCTCAGAAGGTCACAGCTCTACAGGGCAGAGATGCGGTTCTAGAATGTTCCGCCTCGGGCTATCCTAACCCGTCCTTCTACTGGATGAGAGGAAACGAGCTGATCCAGAGCAGGTGAGGAGAAACATCACTGACCGATCAGAAACAGATCAGCACACACTACATCTACACTGATGCTTCACAGTTTGGGGTCAGTAAGGCTTGTTTAATGTTTTCAGAGTTAGAAAAGTCTCTTCTGCTCACCAAAGACTGCTTTTATTTGATGAGAAATACATTGATGAAAACTGTGAAATATTATTGTATTTTAAAATTACTTTTTTCTCTGTGAATATGTTGTAAATATGTTGTAAAATGTAATCAACTTTGGTGGTCAAAGCTGATCTCCTATCTAACCATTAGTTTAATTAAATTGTTTAATGAATAATTATAATTAATAATGAAAGTAATAATTTAAAATTTGAAAAAAAAAAAAAAAAAAAAAAAAAGATTTGCAAATATCAATACGATTATAAAACATTATGAAGAATCAGAATAGAAATAACAATACTAATCATTATCATTACTATGTGATTATTTTACAGTAAGAAAAAAAAAAGAATTGTTCATAAATTGATTTATTGATTTGGTGAAATTAAAATGCACATTATAAATAATGGAAACTCACAGCAATCCTTTGAATTTATTAAGCTGTATCATGATTTTGATTTTATTTTTATGAATTGCTCAAAAATGGAGCACACTGGTGTAATATAAGTTATTACAGTTGATGTACCTTGTCCTTGTGCTGCTTGGATGGAGGACTTTCTGGTGTGACAAGTTTCTTCAGATCTTCATCCACTGTAGACTTGCACATGGCTTGAGGAGAATGCAGATCCCTAAGAGAGGGCCTGGACTGAGAAGACCCTGGGTCTGCTCCATCACCCTGTGGTCTTCTGAAGAAAAAAAACATCAAGATTTTGAATTAAAACATTAAATTTGTTCATCTTCAGCAAATATTTTCCATATTCACAGGATGAATATTGAACAGATTTCATTTCACTGTTATCACGCTTCTTATCCAAAAGGGGGCAGTCATGTATTGGTAAAAAAAAACAAATATACAAGTGCCACTAAGGAAAACAAAAGCAAAAATCTTTTTTTGACAAAAATATTACACATTTCTTGCCACTGAAAAGGAAGGTCAGAGAGAGCAAAAACAACTAGATCAAACTTAACTGTCTATAAAACAACCTGTGACAACTTGATCCAATAGCACTGTAGCCAGTCCATGATTTATGAACTTGAACTTGTGACCGTTTCCCTGTGTGTATCTTTTCAGGCATCTCTCCTTCACACCTTAATAATCCAGTCACACATCTTTCAGCCATCCATCATCCCCACAGCCGAGCTCCTTCACTTACTTGCGTGTGTCCCCAAAGTCCACAGAGTTGATGGTGCTGCCTGGTTTCCTCCAGCCGATCAGGTATTTACTAGTGGCCCCCTGGCGCGGATAGAAACTCTTAGGGCCAGGTGACACCGAGCTCTGAGATGAGGAAGAGGAGGGGGACGTGGCTGAGGAAGACTCTTCACGTGGGGAGCTGTGGCTGGAGCTCAGGACTGCAGGGCTGACAGAGTGGCGTGTGCTGAGGAAGAGCCAGATAAGGGTAAACATGTCTAGACTACCTCAGAAAAAAAATTGCACAAATACTTAATACCATCATATTTATAAAACACTACAGACATTTGATACAGTATCTTAAAGAACTGCATGCAAAACTGCATGGGTATTTGCAAAAAGCATACCTGGAATAAGAGGCCATGTCACTCAGACTGTAGGAGCTGTTATCCCGGACCAGTAGATGGGTCGGTGGACTTCGGGTAGTAGGTGGAACATCTGCAGGGGACACTGGGGACTCAGCTGCAGGAGGAGACCTCTCAAGCACCCTCCGGCCCCCTTCTGTGGGGCTGTGCCAAGGTGAGGGGGCTCTTTCTCTGGCACCAGTAGCTCCCACAGCCAGCAGAGAACTGGAACTGCCATGGGTGGGGCCGTATGATGTAGCATCGATGCCGCTGTCGGCTGAAGCGCCCTGCAGATACCCACCGCCACCCAGACCGTTCGGCTCAGAGTCCGGCTGCTCTCCCATCCCTCCACTGCCCAGATCATACCACTTATCATCGCTGTGACCGCCACTAGACGCGGTGCTGGAGAGCGTATTACTGCTGGAGTGGGAGTACGGACCTTCAGACTGTAAGAAAAGGCCATATATTCACAAAGAGATACACCAAAGCAAACTAAGCTGCCCATTACAATGCCAGAGCAGTATATAAGACAACCAACAAAATGTGGTGCAACCAACATGCTCCGAGAAAAAAAAAAAAACACCTCATGAATGTGGGCTTTTAATGACAAGGCAAGGTTGTAAAATGTGGTCTTGTGCAGCTCCTCAAAAACCATGATATTTATCAATTCATGACATTTGGATGAAAAAATATTTTCACATAAAAAAAAAAGATTTTGCTAAAATAATGATTAAGTTTTTTTTTGTTTTGTTTTTTTTTAAAAAACATTTTATAATAAAAGTGTTTAATTTGCTGCTTAGGCAACATTACATTTTCAGACTAAGTGAATTAAAATGTTTCTTGAAAACAGCATAAATCATCTTCTAAATCAACATGAATACAAAGAATACATTTTATGATATAGTACTGTTCAACGTTTGGGGTCAGTAAGACTTTTTTTTTTTTGCAAAATGTATGTATTTATTTGATCCTAAGTACAGTAAACTGTAAATGTGTAAAATGTTATTAGCATTTTAATAAAAAAAAATGTAAGTATAAAATATTATTAATATAAATAACAGAAAATAATAAATATAAAAATATTTCTAGCATAATATTTAAAAAAAAATCTTAATGACCCCAAACATTTAAATAATAATGTATATATCATTGACCTAGCTGCTAAGGTGCTCTGTGTGAATATCCGTCTTAAAAGATTATTTTTAACTAACCTTTTGATTGAGATATGAGCTTGGTGTTAAACTAATGTTTGTGGTATTGTACAGTGCACTTAAAGCTCCTTCAGTGAAGAGATACCACGAGGAATCATTTTTAAGAGTGGCAGTCGAGAACCTACCTGGCTGCCCTTCTTGGGTGAAAGGTGAATGACCTGTTCCTGTCTCTGGATGCGTGGGCCGCCTGAGTAGGACGAGCTAGACTTAGTGACTGGAGCATCTAAAGAACATAAGAGATAAGAGTGCATTAGAAAACAGGACATTAGACGGTACTTAACAGAAAAAAACACTCTGGTGAATACTGAAAATGAGGGCACAACAGCAGAGAGGAAACAGACACACTTGAGACTCATTTAGATGAGAAATTACATAAACAAAACCCGAAGTACACATGCATGCGTGCACGCACACGCAATACATACATGCACATATTATAGTACATAATTCCTTCAAAAAGAAAATACAGTTTGATTTCCAAGCATCTAATCTGACAAATATACAGTCTGGGCTGATTTCATTGCAGGATATTGAGTGTAAATGAAACTATTGTGTAATTGTTGGCCGTTACATAATGGCCAGCATAACAAAAATAGATGCTACGAGCAATTAAAGCACACAGACTTCATGAGGGGGAGGGGGGTGGACAGGAAGCAGAGCATCAGAAAAGATAGACTTGAAATGATCCTAAAACATCAGACACTTTGTGCGTCACAGTTCACACAGGCTGATTATACAGACTATAAGACATAATCGGATAGACTTCATTCTGGACATACATTTGTGAAAAAATAAGGGGAAAAGGTCATTTCTTTGTACAAGAATGAGCCACTGCACTTTGTCAGAGGGGGGCAATTCCTTTCGAGCTTTATGAAAAGGCTTTCCTTCCCCTCTTGACACCCCACTTCCTGTCTCTACCTCCCTTCAGCGTTTGAAAGCGGAGTTTTGTTTGTTTTTCAGAATAATAATGCCTTGCAGTATCTCAGAACTCAAACTCTATTTGTACAAAGCGCAGTCTTTTAAGACAAAATCACTCTCTAATCAATTCAAATTCATTCCTGAATAAACAATTCTCTGCTAACATGCTGTAGAAAAATGGAGCATTGCTTCAGGAAAAGTATCTAGAAGTTACTGGAAAAAGTATGAGCAACACAAAATGTCAGAAATCTGTCAAAATTCCTAAAAGTAGATGCCTCATGATTTTATGTCACATGCCTTCCAGCCTTCCAGATACGGACAACAGAAAAGCAGAACAGATCTCAAAAAATGTTTTACTGGCCTGCCTCCCTCTTCTCTTCCTTATTCACCTTTTTATATTTGTCTTCCTCTAATAACAATTTCTGCATTATTTATTCATTAGTGGTTTTCATACATTCCTAAGATTATGAAAAATTAAAAAAAATATCTATATATATAATATAATAGAATATCTTTGTGTTTAAGTGGGTAATTCTCATTTTGGATTAAGAAAAAATTAAAGGGATAGTACACACAATAATGAAAATTCTAAAATGAACATCCAAACCCACAAGGCACAAATGAAAATCTGACAGCTTTCTAAACCTGCATAGACAGCAAGGCAACTGACACAATCCATGCCCAAAACTTTAGTAAGGACAATGTTAAAATAGTCCATGTGACATCAGTGCTTCAACCATAATTTTATAAAGCTATGAGTCTTTGTGCACAAAAAGTATTCTCATAGCTTCATAACATTAAGAACCACTGATGTCACATGGACCATTTTAATGATGTCTTTACTATATTTTAGAGCATTGAACTTCTCAGTTGCATTGTGGTCTATATGGTCAGAAAGGTAACAAATTTCTTATATTAATTTGTATTCCGAAAGCCTTACAGGTTTGGAACGACAAAAGGGTGAGTAATTAAATGACAGAGTTTTCCTTTTCGGGTGAACTATCCCTTTGAGGTTCTTGAGGTTCAAATTCAACCCAAAAGACAAAACCGACATAGGTCAGGATTTGCCGACTGACCTCTCATGCTCCGGACAGTCGACTGCAATCATGAGAGCGGCGTATAATTCTAGGCTGCGGTAACATTTACAGCACGGGTCATATAGTTGGCTGGGCCGAATGGCTCAGATGTGTTTTGCGTGGGCCGGACCCTGCTATTACCATCCGGGTTTCTGTGAGGTCACATAGCGGAGCTAAGAGGGGTCACAATGTGGAGGTGGGCCGCATGACCACAACAGTCAGAGAAGCTGAAAACAGTAAGATGGCTTCAGAAAAATATACAAAAGAGGGGACATAAACAGAGACAGAAAGTGAGAACAGAGAGACACGGTGGAGGCAGCAAGACTGCCAACAAGTCCTGCAATCTTACAAAAAAAAAAAAGAAAGGGAATATTCCTGTCAAAAACAGGAGACATGTGGAGAGGCAGAGGAATGGAGAGAGGAAGAGAAACAAGAAAAATACGCAGAAAGGGGGTGGCAGTGTGAGTCACAGCACACTTGGACCTTGAAGATTGAGAGGAGAGGAGGGGGGGTACTAGAGGCACACAAAGCGCTGCTTACACAACCATACCAGCAGGAAAGAGGAGGTATTTCTGTCTTCGCTTGAACCCATACACAGCCTGCTGTTCAGAGACACCATTTATATTCGCTGCCTTTCACTGGACACAGCTTACTTTCAAAGGCTATGCTTGATCTATCGAGCGCTCTAAGGTTGACCACGGTTATACAAGAGAGAGGGATTCAGGGGAGGGAAGGATCAGATGATCTGCTGTGTGTTAGAAGGGCGAGAAGACCGAACGGAGCCGACCTGATGTCAAAAACAAGTGTGGCCCCCCAAAAAAAGAAGCCGTCAAAGCCAGGTGGAAATATGGGATAATGAAACCACACAGTCTACAGCAAGGCAACAAGGACCCTCAAGATGATACGTTCCAATGCATTGGTTTTCATGCTAGCCTGTCTATTTTATAGTGTAATGTATTTGCCAAAGTTCTTGGGTTAAAGTAATGTGTCACTGTTTTCTAATGAAAGGCACTTGAGAAGAAACACTTTTTTTTTTTACATATCTTCAAGTGAATTTGAGCGGCGCTTGCCTGCTTGGCCGCCACTATGCTAAGGTGTCGTGGGTGGTTGCTTGGACATTGCTATGCGGTTGCTAAGGTGTTCTGAGTGGTTACTTGAAGGCTCAAGTCAAAAGAGTCGGCTCTCAAGTCTCTTTGATATTCTGATCCTCAGATCCTTTCTTCAACGCAAACAAGTCTATGGGATTTTTTGCCCACTTTATCTTTGACTAGGTAAAGTAAGTCTGGGCTCTTCCAAAAGTAACATCATGATTTGAAGAATCAATGTCTGTAGCATCAGTGTTGTTATTGGTAACTAAAACTACTACAAATCCCTTTTGGTGTGTAAATCGTTGAAGAAAGTTGAAATAAAAATATATAAATATTAGATTAAAATTTGTAACTTAGAAAACAAATGAAAATTAAAAATGGTGAGAAAGAAATTAGTTTGAGATATATTACTGAAGATTAGTCAAACTAAACCTCAAATAAACAATAATTTAAAAAAAATAATAAAATATATTAAAATTAATTAACAGACAAAAGTCTGTAACAAAACTATTAAAAAAACAAAACTAAAACAATAAAAAGTTGAAAATATAAAAATAAAAGCTAATTCAAAATATTAATGAAATCTAGAATAGTATACAAGTTGATTATATCGGTTACAGAAATCAATTGAGCTACCTGTTCATTTTTTAAAATGACATTTTTTCAAAAGGTAGAAAATAATACCTGTAAAATTTGCATGATTAGGTAAGGGAATATTTTATATATGTAAGCAAAAAAGGCATTATAACTGAAATATGTTCATAACTGAAAAGTGAATCAGAACAAATCAAAAAAAGGTAATATTTTAATTACAAAAGCATCCGATTTTAGAAATGCTTGGTGTTACTGTTAACAGAAGCAGAATTTGGATTCCGTTTTGTGAGAGTTTTTGAATAGTGTTAAGCTTTGATGAGTCTAGAAGCAAAGTCTATAATCACATGTCATTCATTTATCCAGCACTGAAGGCCTCAGAACCCAGTAATACATCAGCGGTACTATTTCTGTCATCATGCGGTTCAAAAATGTCAGTTTTTGAATATTCACTGCCATTCTTCTAAGCCCATTCTCCCTTTCATTCAGTTAACTGTTTTGTTTAGCTCATTCATTTTTTCTTCATTGATCTTTTCCCCTCTCACTTCCACTTCCCTTTAATAATTCATCACTGATGGAGTGTGTTCTGACCTGATGGTGGTCTGTCAGAGCTGTCCTCCACTCTGGGCCAGCTGGGTGTCGACTTGCCGCTGCTTCCATCCTCTGCCCCCATTTGCCGCTCCGCTGGGAGAGGAGAGTGCCTGTTGTGCGCAAATCTATAATGGAAACATAAACACGTGTATGTTGTCAATCACTTTGCATCATTTTGCAGTCGATGCCACAGCCATCTTGTCATAAATAACACTGTGTGAGAGCTTGAACAGATAAAGCGGTGAGATGAATGGGTGATTAAGGGATGGATGGTTAAGAGCTTAAAAGAAACCAAAATCAAAGAGGAGGCAGACAGTAAGAGGAGGTGTTTTGTAGAGCCTCACCCCTCTGGCATGGACTTCTGCCTCCAGTGAGCGGAGCTGCCTGAGCCCGTGTCACTGGAGCAGGAGAGGTTACTGGGAGAACTGCGGTTGTGCGGCGAGCGGCCCAACATGAGAGAGGAGGTCAGGGCATAGTTCTCAGAACCTGGAGACATCCTGAGAGAGGTAGAGAAAGAGCGATACACACAAATACAGATAAACACGAGAGACAGGAAGAACAAGCAAAAAAAATGAAGGGGAAGAGCAACTTAATGAAAGCTCCACTACATACAGGCAGCCATCGAACACACCTTTTAGAGTCCAGAGGTCGGCCATCACTGGACACGCTGCGGGGGATGGCCGTAGCTCTCTCGGGCCGCTCAGCAGAGAGGGTCTTGCCCATGCTGGCCCCCAGGCTGACGGCACGGTTCGGGGTTCCACTGTGACTCTGAGGCGAGGCGGTGAGAGACTGCTGTGGGCTGGACGAGGTGCGCTGCCATTTGTTGTTATTGCTCCGGAAAGGAAACTTGTACTCAAATGAACCACTCTCATTGCTGCCCTTGTATTCGACGACTGGCATGCGGTGCAGTTCTGAACAGCCCCTTCAAGATGAATTAGCAGTTAGTGGCAATGAAGAGCATTTGACTTGAGGCACATTACACACCAATTTCGTCAGAATTTTTGACCAAAATATTTGAATGTTGAAAAATGAATACAATCTCACATTGTGACTATCACATTTTAAGGTTGTAGCAAACTTAGTCCGAAATTTTAGTATGTGTTTGTTAGTTGTTTTTTTCGCATTCATTATCCTTACCAATTAATATTCTTTGTAACATGAGATAATGCAGAAAATCGGACCTGATCCAATTTTTTTTTTATGGCAGCAAATGTTTTGGATTAAGTAAGTGTAAATGTGATTGACATAAAGTGAGGTTGTTAATAATAAGTATGTATTATATACATGTGCAACATGACTGTAAAATAAGTGCTTAAAAAAAAAAAAGAAAGAAAAATTCTCTTATGCTTACCGAGGTTGTATGTATTTGGTCAAAAATAGTAAAAATAACACTGCGATATATTAGCACAATTTTCAGATAATTGTTTTCCATTTTACTATATTTTAAAATGTAATTTATTCCTGTGATGGAAAAGTTGAATTTTCACATGCCAGGAATACGCTGACTACATAAAAAAAACCTGAAAACAGCCGCTTGATTTTTTTTGTGCAAAATGGATAAAAATAAAGTGCAAAAGAAATGTATTTATTTATAAGCTATTCATTATTATTTATTCAAAAAGGTACTAAACTAACTAACCAGAACTGGTGCTATCTAAAATAAACAACATTCTCTGTAAGGCTTATAAACTAGCTTTTTTTTCTTAAAAATGACTAATTAAACTATAATTTTAAAAGGCATTCTAAATTTAATTCTCAATGGCGCATAACAATCAAGTACTGAATCCTGTAATCTACTTGGAATAAATACACACAGAGCACAAATATTTCCCTGGGTGTCAAACATCACCTATGCAAACTCATACTATACCCTTTTGTTGGCTCAATCCAGTTTTAAACCCAGAAGACATATAGAGAAGTGTATGTTTAGTTTAGACAAAAATATAAACTGTCAAAAACGGAAAATAAAAGGTTTTTGAAAGATAATAACAATGTACCACCAAACTGTAAAAAAGAACACAGTGCACGCAAATACAAATCCGGTGGGTCTAATGATTTGTAGTTTAGACCCTGATCATTATAACCTTCAAGTTGGCACGGTGCCTGCAGGCAAGCCTAGACTAGGAAGGCGGATCTCATCTATTTTGGTTTGCATGTGTGGGCACAAAGGTGCAATGTTTTGTATTGTTGTCTTATTACAGAACTTGAAACGAGTGGTTTACTTTTCTACCTGACAAAAATAATTACAGCCTACTTATTTACCTGGATTCACTCAAGAAATTATGAATCAAAACATTAACTGATGCTCAGACCTACCTGCGAGGTGTGGCATCCTCGTGAGGCGGTATGATGACAACTTTAACAGTTACAGAGGTGCGGAGCAGGTCTATCATTTGCTCGTGTGAAAGTGTTGCCACAGCCACCTTGCAAATTTCAACCAACCGGCTGCCTTGTCTCAGCCCCGCTTGCCAGGCATAGCCGTACGGCTCCACCTCTGCCACAATGCCTTCGTAGTTAACATGAAAACCAAGTTGGCCCAGGCCGTTCCTCCGCAAGGTCATCTCAGAGGTCTCACAGCCTTTGGTGAGGTGCTGAGAGAAAAGAGCGAAATAAGAGACTGATATGACTGGTCTGACTTTTTTTTCTGGACTCTAAAGCAATTTTATGCAATTCAGAAACAGATTTACTTATTAAGAGCTTGTCAGAAATGGGCAGAGTGGATTGGAAATGTCTATCACAAGTTATTATACCTTACTGCAAATCAGGATTAAGGCTTTTCTTCCCTCAGAATGTATAAAGGAAGCTCTGCTAACATGTTTCATGACTGTGATGGAGATCATGAGCATTCAATTCGCCGAGTACTAGTTACCATGGCAACAGCTCCTGCACTTGAAGAGTGACATAATGGGCAGGGGGCCAAATCAGGAGTACATTCAAGCCACTGCACAGTTATGCAAAGGCTCTCATATTCACCATTAATTCACACAATGAATCATACACAACACACAGTCATTAAAAAAACCTACTTTGAGCTTGGCAAAAGCTTGACTGTTATAATCCTACTTGGGTATAAAGCGAAAGTAATTTAGAACCAATATACAAGATCTCAGGTCTGTGTGCTGTTTATGTAAATATAAACTTTCAGGGAAAAATCCTTAATTTAAAAAATAAAATAATGTGACTTGATTAGGGGTGGGTTATATAGTGAGACAAGATTATCGGGGTAGAAATGTGTCAACCAGTAGTGATTTTCCACTATTTTCTGTATTGTGGTTACACGTACATAATGTTGCTATGCTACATGATCAAAAAACTTATTTTTGCCACTTTATAGGCCTTGAACTGTTAAATAAACACATTTGTATGTCAAAATGCCAGTCTTTCTAAGTATTCTCATAAACACAGTAATTTAGGTATTACAGCTGAGAAAGAAAACGTGTAACAGTAGATTGGATCCAGGCAGCTCTTAAAGTGACAGCAGTCTATTATTCCTAACATCTGTCATTCATGTTAATCAAACAACAAAAGAGAGAAAATCTTTAATAGCTCTTGACTAAAGCACTTTTGTAATTTTAAGAAGAAGAAATATAATGTACACAGTGAAGAATATGCAGTGTTTTATATATTAGATTACTTTACACAATGTATGTGGCATTTCTTATTTATTCTACTGTAGTTTTTGCCCTATTGTGTGAAATTAGTTTGTTGCTCTTATTTGATCACTGTTTCATTATTTTAATTTTTTTTTTGTTTTGTTAAGGCTAGTATTAGTTTTTTGTGATATTGACAAACATTATTCAATTTAAAAGTCCTTATTCAAAGCAATAACTATATTGTGATTTTCATCATCATCGTAAAATGAAATGACTCTTATTGTGAGTCATATTGCAAAATGTTGGTCGTATCACCCACTCTAGTCATGATACTGTCATGCAACTTCAAACTTACCTCTAAACGTTTGATAACCTCACGGAAGTCTTCTGTGTTGTTATTAATGGAGCGCAGGGAGATGTTTTCTCCACGTTCGTAGTAAATCTTCATGGAAGCAGGGCTCCCCAGCGTCCAACCAATGACATCTCGGACAGCGCAGTTGAAGACAACAGCCTTGGCTTCTGGGTCCACCAGCACTAGAAAGTCGTTTGAAATGGCCATCAGGGCCTCCAGTTCTCCTCCGGCTCCATGGTCCTCGGCATAAACAGGCCAGGTGATGGACCCTGGGCTACGCAGCTCTGCGCCAGAATATGGCCGGGTCTTCTCTTTACGCTTGTGGGCCAAAGAAATAAAAGGAAATTTGCCTGAAGGGTCAATAGGTGTGCTTGTTACGTGCCGTTCAGCCAGGTCCCTCAAGTACTCCTGTCGTGTCCGAGTGGCCATGGCGCGGAACTTGTCCGACTTGTGGGCTGCATTTTCAGCATTGATGACCTTGGCTAGCAGGAAATCTCGAAAGACAGTGGATTTCGGGAATGTTGCATCCTCTGGAATAGGCGGTCCGAAGGCAGGTACATCTCGTGAGCGAGCCACTGCCACGCTGTGAATGAGGGGGTGGAGATAATAGAGGGGAAACAAGAGAGAAGATTTCAAACAATGAGACAAATTGCTCATCACATGCTTAAAATAATTGCTAAACCATCCTCAAACTTCCCTAAAGGCCCTCATGTTTATGCATGAACGAAAGACAATGTGCCTGCTATGAAAATGATAAAACCAAGAGTCAAAGTGTAAAGTGGGGACATCAAATACTTTGCCAAATGGGAATAGGACGAAATGATCAAAACAACATGGATGGCTATAATACTGTAGACTACTTCACACAGTGCTAGGAAACTCAGACACCTCATATTCTGCAGAAGAACCTTTTGAATTCAGTTCCACCTCCGAAAACTTCCAGTTTTTCTTTTCTACCTCACTTGCTTCATCTCTCCCCTGCTTTTTCCTTTCATTAAGCCTCTGGAATGGACATCTAAAGCTTCCTGCTCTGTCTGGTATGCCTGGAACTCATACACAACTAGTCAGGCATAGCAGTAATGAGGCTGGACCGAAGAGAGCCACTACCTCGATCTTACTGTGATACTGAAGGAGGAAGACAAAGAACAGTGAGGCCCAGAAGTTGGTAAGAAAGAGAAAGAGGGGGGTACTGCTGTCTGTGTGCGGTTTCAACTGTAAAAACAATGAGGGGAAACATGTGCGTGTGTGGTAGAAAAATGAGCTTGCAAATTCCTCATAACATAAACTTCTCTCCTGCAGCCCTAGCAGCTTGCTGAAGTACAGACTAAGACAAATAACTTGTTGATATCCAATTCAGTAATATTGTTTCTCTTTCTTTGCCTGCAGGGATAAATAACAAAGACTTGGTGAAGACTGAGGCTAGTAACCAGAAGGTTGCTGGCCTAATTCCCATAAGTGAGCCATAAAATAATGTACACAGTGGTAATTAATGATATATGATTATGATCATGGTGTTTTCCTTCATAATCCCTGGTACTTTGAAACAATATAATGTAAAGCATTACCAAACACACAATACAAAAACATTGTATTGTGACTGCTTATTTTAAATCTTTCCCATCTAACAAACATAGAAATAACTTTTATTTAGCGCATGTTAAGCGGTGAGTTGTTAGTGTAAGCAAATGGAAGTGTTAAACTGCTGCAAGTGTTAATGGGATGCGTGTTTCCCATAACTGACAGAGTCCTCTGTCACACTCGGTATCATTTGAAACACATTTTACTATTTTTAAGCATGAAACCTTAATGCACTTCAAAGAACAGGATGGCTTTACCATGGTATGAACATAGTATGACCAAAACTTACCACAGTAATAAAACCACCAAATTTTGGCTCTATTATTTTGAATCTCTGCATTACATTGTTTTCCATTTAAGCATAAAGCAGTCCAAACACCCACAATTGTGCTTCACCGATGGCATACAAAAAACAAACTCTGTATGAGAGTGCAAACAATAACAGTCATCAACATTTTTCAAAAGCCAGAACAGAGCAGTGCACATTCCATCCAAACATAATCCACTTCTAGGCATTGAGCGGTTATTCAGTGACTAACAGCAAGCGGGCTGACTTTATTGTTGCAGCCGACCCCCTTGGCTTAGGTGGAGAGGCAAACTGGATTACATATATCTGAAGTATAAATACACAGCGTGTGGGTTGGTGGAGCATCCACTGCCCACAGCAAGGAACCAAAGAACCTCCACACAAGCAAATAACACCCTGACCCACTCAGAAATACACAGGTGTACAAGTATCACATACATAGAGCAGAGTTCTTACATACTGTCAACTTTCTCAAAGGACAAACCCAATCTGATACACTAATTTCCAATATACCATTCAAGGTTTGTGTGTAAACAATCTGCTTGTTAATTCTGACGTCATGGATCACCGCTTCCAAATGCTCTATCAGATAAAAAACAACAAAAGATTCTAATACACACTTAGAATGGAAAAAATATATAATCTTATCTCCATAACAAATCGCAGATGGCCAGACAGTGATTCCTTTTTTTTTTTTTATAAATCATTACAATTCTTGTGTCTGGGACACCATAAGAATAGACAAAGTAGTGCACACTGTTAGTTTATAAGTTGAGATTGTATTCTTAAGTCAAACAAATGGAGGCTTTAAAAAAAACAATTCATCGTAACACAATAATTTTATAAGTAAAATACTGTCACACTGCCATTCAAAGGTCTGTAATCTACTTCTAAAATGTTTTTAATGATGTCTCTTACACCCAACAAGGCAGCATTAATTTAAATATACTAGTGCTGTCAAACGATTAATCGCAATTAATCGCATCCAAAATAAAAGGTTTTTTTTACATAATATATGTGTTTATGCTGTGTTTATTTATTATGTTTATATTAAAACACACACGTACAGTATAC
>JAUMHE010000075.1:11771153-11786510 GCA_032359235.1 Enteromius mattozi
ACTGTGGTACTGCCATGCCATGAAAGCTCGGTCTTGCATAGCGTGCAGGTTACCGTCTTCTTAGAGGCGTTTAATGTTAATTGCTCCCATACCTTGGAGGACTTGGGTCGCATGCTTTTTCCTGCAGACGCTTCTGTAACCTCCATTGCGCGAGCGGCTGTGTATCCGTGTGTATTTGTGCATCTTGTGGTCGCGCTCCTCTGTAACGTGAGCAGCCCAACTAATCAATAACGGCATTCGTTGACAACGAATTTCATTATCGATGATTATCGATTTTATCGATTAGTTGTTGCAGCCCTACTGTGAACTCTGCAGCATTTTGTTGTGCTTAGCTTTTGCGAACAAACCCCAATTGTGCTGGTGTGAAGATTCAGGTTTGGAGATTCGGATAACAAAAGCGTCTTTGTGCTTGGGTCGGACAGCAACGACTTCTCTCCGTCTGAAGGCTTTTGACAGGAGCTGTCAGACTTTGTTCTCCCTGGCGGGGAAATGGAGGAAGTTTCTCAGAGTAAAACAGGATCAACCTGGAGGTCTGAAGGTAAACACACAGTGAGTTCAGAGAGAATGAGCAGAGCCACCCTCTCCGAATAAAAGGTCCTATAAAAGGTTGGATTTCCTCTTTGAAGAGAGTTTACAAAAGTGTAATTAGATTTTAGTACTGGCTAATGGACACAAAACACAAGAGCATTCTAAATGTACTTGACTAGCCCGATTCAGAATGAATGCCAGAAATGTGCAAACAGGACGGTTAATGGTAATCTGAGTCACAGAGCATTGAAATTTATAGTCAATTAACCTCATGTGGGAACATAAATTATAATTGTGCTTAATGCCTTAAAGTCATGGCTATACTACTAATTATGATTATTTTACATAATAATAATAATTATGACAATAATAGTAATAATAGCAGTAATAATAATAATAATAATAATAATAATAATAAATCATTCATTCATCCATTAAATGTATAATTCTTTTTATAATTAAAAAAAACAAATTTCAGCCAATCAACTTTATTTGAAAACTTTGTTTATTGTTTTATTTTATTTAATTTTATAGTTGTATTTAATTTAGCCAATCAACATTTAGTTTAATTGTAATTTAATAATTATTTATTTTTATTGTTTTATTTTAGTCTAGTCCAGTCTATTTTTTTTCAGCCAATCAACTTGCAGCCCACTTTGAAATCTTCATAACCTTTATAACAAGAAATAATAAGCAGTCTCAAGTCTCAGTCCAGACATTCTCTTCAGAATTGTGTGTTATTGTAACTAAATTATAGGGAAATGAGAGACGGTCATCTTTTACACAATATAATACGTCTGTGACAGTTCCTCATATGAAATGCTCCAAAGCAGTTATTTTAATGAAGACACTTTCAGCATATGACGAAATGCACCCCACTCAATAGCCTTATCTCAAAAACTAATATTTTCATTTATCTTCTTTACAGGCCTGTCAGATAAATCAGCAGCCGTTAGTATCTAGAGATATTTTGCAATGCATGTTTTATGCAATTATCCACCCTGAGTATTACCACAATCATGGTTATAGCTCCAGTCCTGAATTTTACTCCTTAACCCGCACAGGATAACCAATTGTCTTTAAATCCAATAAACAGCATCTAGTGTTTTAAATTGATGCTAAAATGCTGTCTTTGGAGCTCTTGCGGTCTGTCCTCCTAACCTCCCCTGGATCAAACCTCCACAAGTTCTTAAATCACACCTTCTGGGTGCACCTGCTTTAGCCGAGTGCCCTCCTGTAATTTCCCTCTGCGGGGCTCGTGTGAAAGACTGAGAGTGAGTGGGTGGAGACCAAAGCTGCCGTGCGGCTGCGAGGTGACAAGGGGAAGGTAAATGCAGAGATTTCAGGACCGATTCAGCTCGCTGCATTTATTTTGATAAATGAGGGTCGCCTACTCCTTTTCTCTATTTAACCCAAATGCTATTGAAGAAACAAAGATCTATGATTCAACAAAAGTACTGGTTCTACATTAATTTATCAGGCTAACCTAAGAGAAGAGTGAATAAACACCGTAGAGGTCTTGTTTTAAAGAGCAAGCAGCTGTACTCCCTGATATTTAGGCTATAAATTTAATTCAAAATGAGCTATTTATTCCTAAAAACAGAAGTTATGTGGAAGCAATTGACATAAATTGTGACAGTAAAATTATGCATACAAAAATTAAAGGCAAAATTTAAATATTGAGATTAAAACTGTAAGCAATGAGCTGAATTTTTAATTTAGATCTTTTACCATAATTATAACCTATATTTTACTTAATATTATAACTTAACTTATAACTTTGTGCTCTAAAATATAAATAGCATTTGTTTCACTTATATTACAATTTAATAATAACTTTTTCTATTTTCATATATTTTAAAATGTAATTTATTCCTGTGAATCCTATGTTTGTGCACCGCCACATTTAATTGAATTGCTAGGCGACTCAAGATTTTGGTTTTGATATGTGCTGGAGACTTAAGTCTTATCAGCTTTGAAAGGAACAGCTCACTAAAAATAAATGCCAGCTTTAAACAATCAATTTACTGTCATTAAACTCTAAAGGCTCTCTTAAATGGCAAAAAACTCACGACTGACTCACCCACCTTTACACATTTCCTTGCTTAAAAATAGTTAAAATACATTTTCAAATGTTCAAGTTTCAGTGCTGAAATGTGCTGCAGTGCTCAGTTGTTAAATGCTCAAAGTGGACAGGTCAAATGGCCTGAAATAGAGTTCCTTTTTTTTTTACTAGATGAACAAAAACAGCCTGCTCTGATTTGTGTAGGCTATGTCCTCAGATTCAAACTGTTTGAGTTGTGCCAGGAGTGTAACCAGACAAATCAGGTTCACAAAGGCATGGCGAGTTCATGCTTGCACTGTGGTTTTGGAGATTTCAGTGTTGTCTCATCAAATGGTGCATAAACCCAGGGTGCACAGTAAGATAATAGCTATTGTCATTTAGCAGTTGCTTACTTGTCCAAAAGCAATACTACACATCCAACAGGAAGAAATCTCCCAGGAACATCTTGAGGTTAAGTGCTATATTTAAAGTCTCCAGTTCATTCTTTCTAAACACTAGCAGAGATCTTTAATCGAGCACTACTTGAAAGCTTTGGGACCATCTTGTATAACACTGTGTCTGCAAATTCTATAGAATAATTGCAGAAATATGGGCTGCTAATTTACCCATGTATGCGTGAATATTTTCATTCATAAAGAAAAATGGTAATACTTTACTTAAAGCCTTCATGTATGATGCATTATAAGAGTAGTTTCAATGCATCAGTTATGCCTTGTAAAGCCCTTTATGATGATACATTATAATACTTATCAATTTATTGTTACACTACGCATTTTAAATTTAGTTCTAATTATTTATGACAAGATAAATTGCATTACAGTGCACATACATATACATAAAAAAAGAACAACCATCAATTATTTATTTGTATTAATATTATAGCAGCAGTGTAATTATTAGAATAACAACAAAAGCATTAATAATAATGCTTCTATTTATTATTAATATTACTTATTTGTCTTGATATGTATAATATTAACATACTTTTATTATAAACAAACAACCAAATAAATGAATAAAGGATTTATTCATATCAAGATAAAGGTCCAGTGCCTGGGCTGCTTCCACCATCGTCACAACATCAGGTCACATGATGATGACAGACTGGTGTCATGGGAAATGAGACAGACAATAGTCACTCTAGAATCCCGCAGTGCTGCTGCTGAGTCCACGAGAAATCCTGCTAGCAAGAAACAACACGTACAAAACCAACTCTCTACATATTTGTGTGTATGTATTTGTCTAAGCACAACAGGAGAGCACCAGCACTGATTCAATTACTCTGCATTAGAGCAGCAACACATCATTATTGATTTATAGTGTGCCACTGTGATGCCCACAAGGTGCTATAAACTTCAGCACAAGCGAAAAAGACACAATGCATTGGAAGTACTCAGGGCAGTAACCGTGGTGATCAGCTCAGAAAGACTGAAATTATGGCGCTTAAAATCTCAAAGCAGAGATGTACTGATTGGGTTATATCATATAATTAAATGTAATGTATAAAATCATACATCACTTTTAGTAGCCATCAAGCAAAGTCCAGATGTTTGGAGAACTCATTAGTCATAGAGTCTGTCGACTGATCTTCAGTTCCATCTGCCAAGGCCTGAAGCAGATCTTATGCTCCGAGATCTCACAGTGTGTGTGAGGACTGGAGCGCTAGCAGCCATTATCACACACCCGTTCATTTCCTCTCTATTGTGTGCCTTTCTTTCCTGTGGACACTTTCAGCAGCTCAGACCACCCCTGTGACGCAAGCACACCCCTGTGAGATATACGCATACTGCTCTTTTTAGCATTGTAGAAATGATGTGCTTATGTTGATGAACAGTTACCCAGAGACGAATGGTTGTACCACTCACAGGTGACGTATCAAAAATCTAACAACTACTGACACCCGAATGCAATATTTGCATGACATATTTGCTAGCTTTTGCACACGTAAAAATTGCCTAAAATCTATTCTGCATTCTCCCCTCTATTGTTTTCTTTTTCTCGCTTTTATGGTTCCCCTCAATAAAGAAAAAAAAAAAGTGAAAACCTGTTTTATCATGTAACCATGGATACTGCTCAATAACCAGAGAAACCTGTTTGGGGTGTTGAAATGCTTCCCACTATAAACAAATGCTAGTGATGAACCAAAGCCAACTTTTAACATGCTTGATTGGACCATCCTCTCCTTGAGTACAGTTGCTTCCATCTTGAATTTTCCTTACTGTGAATCCACAGGGAGCCCCATCAAATCCCCCACAACACATCCAACGCTTTACCACTTGCTCGCCCACTAAATGCCAATCATCCACCCCATCTAGCTTTCTGCAGCTGACCGGTCTGGATCTGTGTACATGTGAAGCTGCGTTGGAGATCTCCACCAACAGGGGGAGGACCTCATTTGTCAGAGAGCCCATTACCTATAACGAGCCTCAAGCTGGGACAGATGAAGCTCGGGATCGGTTACACAAACACTGGGAGAGAGGAATTCCTTCAGGTTATGGAGGAATGTCTTGGAAAACCATTCAGTATCTGTCCACAGAAGCCTACTGTGTGTAAAAAAATAACATTTATTTCCCATTCAACTGCACATTAAAGTGGATTTCGATGTCCTTCCCAAATTCTGACATTTTCTAGATGCTTGTGAAAAAAAACGACAACAAAAAAAAAAAACAATCATTTTGTTTTTGCAAGCAACAACGGTGTACTGATTCCAACACCATGGACAATATTTACAGAATGCTATTTAGAGTCCCAGCCTTAGAGGAGACAGGAAAATGTATTGATTTATTTACTGTATATTACACACAGATCTAAATTAGCAATTTGCAATTTCCTTTCTAGTTGTTTGCCTTCACAGACTTAGCTGACAGTTTTTGCAACTCCTGTGTGTTTTTAACAAACTTGTGAGCATTTGACATCAATCATTAAGATCGATAAAACATGAAAGAGAAGTTTATTTACTCACATGCCATGTGTCAGCTGCTTACTGTGTGTGCGCTTCAGATGTGATTTAACATAACATCATAATATAGTATAATATAATGTAATGTGATATAATTTAACTATGTAAATAAATATATAGTTATATATAAATTATATTATATTAAATATAAAACTTTTTTAAACCTTTTTTAGGGTGTAAGGTCACTGGATGTTGAAGCAATCTTAATGCTAATAATGTAATACAAAAAAATTATAAGATTTAAAACATAAAAAGGTTTGACCCAAAGGGCAAAAACAGAGTTTGTAGAAGTTAATCTCAGGAATGAAACCTAGTGTTAAAGACAAGTCCATGACTTGAAAGGGGTCAGTGTGTGGGACCTAAAATATATATGCAGAGCTGCTCCTTATATTAGAGACAGATTACCCTGAGAAAGGCCTGTCTGCATTCCTCCAGAGCAGGGCGAGCAGTGACGGGTGGGAAGAGGAAGAACCCTGTTAAAACCATAACAGCGGTCGAGCCAAAACCACACTATCCTACAGCTGCTTTCACAGCATCTCAGCCAAGCCCTTCTCCAAAAAAAAAAAATAAAAAAAAAAGGCAAATTCCTTCAGTCTGGGATTTATTTATTTCAGCCTTTGGATGGCGTACCAAGGGGCTTTGTGTTTTTTGGCCCCTGATGTTGTATGTTTTTCTGAGTATTTTCATCAGGTTTTCAAGCTCCTCTCGATGGTGGGGATTGAACAAACCTGTCTTTTGAGTATGTCAGATTAAATCTGAAAATCATTATACAGAAAGCAGCTTGAAAAGTGTGCATGAGGATCCAATATTATTTGGCGGACCACCAGGAGGTTTCCGGTTTCCACTCCAAATTCCATATGCCACGCTGCACCACTGAATCATACAGATACTGCAATGAACAGGAATGTCAAATGCACCAGTACTTCACTATAATTACTTCACTAAAATAAAAAAATAAAAAAAGACAAGGTCACTTCTGTAAAACCAAGTACCAACTTTGTCACCTTCACGTTGTCAGACTGAATTGAATGCTCATTTATTGGTTATGGTTACACATTAAACCACCTGGTGGTTCATTAAATTGAGTCTTTGGGTAAATAAAAGCTCTTATTTATATGAAAATATGAAAACTGTGCAATAGGGATTGCAATGTAATGCTGATTAACAGACATGCCTCTGATTAATGCCCTAACGGCAATATTCATTTTTAATCAAAGAAAAAAAAAATAAAAAAACCTCACTGCTCTTAATTTATTTCTTTGTTCTTTATTACTAAAGGTTTACTTGAATAATTACATGAAAAAAGGAAGCCTTGTTTACTTAATTTCAAAATACATGAAACTTACATGCATTAATTTAATTGCAACACCTAAAAAAAAAAAGGTTTAATTTGTTACCATTTACTATATTGAGCACCATTAACTAACAAGTAACAACATTACAGCATTTGTAAATATAATTAATGTATTCCTAAATGTAATTAAATTAGCATTTCTAAACTAAGGTTCATCTACATACTACTGTGCGCTGATAATTAATGATAATTTATAACTAATGTAAATTGTAATGCATTCAAAACTGTATACATTAACATTAACCAAGATTAATAAATGTTGTCAAAGAATTGTGCACTGTTGTAAGGCCCATTTATTACCATATAATTTACTCATTTGTTATTTCCTATTAATATTCAACATTCAAAATAAAAGAATTGGTTCAAAATCATATTTACACTTGCTGTACTGTTATTAGCAATGAGAAGCATGAAATTTCACTGAATATTAAAAAGTTGGTCCAGTATCACAACAGCACAAGTACATACAGATTAAACTACAGTATACTAACAGCACTTACACTATACTGCTCCACACTGAAATAAAGGTTAAAAGAATTTCACAGTGATTCTAAAAAAGAAAAACTTTAAAACTTCTATTTAAGAACTATTCCGTTTCAAGAACCAGAAAAAAATAATAATAATAATTTCCCCAAAGAACCTTTCTGTTAAGTTTTTTTCAGCAATAGCTGTCAAGAATAACATGCACATCCCCCAAAGCACAGGACACCACTCAGGCTCTCAGAGTCTACATGCATCAACAACTGAACATAATGAAGAAAAATTAAGTGAAAAAAAAAAAAAAGTTCACAGTACGTCCCCAGCATTAGCCTGAAACCAGCAGGTGCTCCATTACCATGTGCATCTTCGTCAAGTAATTGAGCTGAAGTTACCCGCGATTAGCTCGCCCATCCTGAATTAAACCAAACACAGTAATGCTAGATTCGAGCTTGGTGCAGTAAAAGGGCACAGCGTGGTTTAATACCGCACCATATGAACACCCTCAAACGCCACGTGAAGTTACTTTTGAGTGCATTCTGAAAAAATCAGATCTGAGAAAAACATTTCCCACATTAAAATAAATGGGATAGAGCCAGCTTCTTCGGCAGCGGCAGAATTCCAAACGTTACTGGAATGTTGAACCCCCAACCACATTACAAGTCATAAAAAAGATAAACTCTCCATGCTCTTCTGTGAGGTCTAAATGTCTGCCAAGTGACAGTGAACGCCAGCACTCAATAACGCAGGATATTTGGTGCCCAGACAGTTCATCTGTCTTTGTTTTGTTCTTCAAGTAATATCAGTGATCAGGCTCAGAAAACAACCAGAGAAGCCTCACACATTCAACAGTTCCTGAAGTTTACTATATAATGAGTCAGACTGAGAAATAATATGCAAAATGATTCAAAGCACCAATACAAGACAATACCAAACAAAATGGGGAGTTATGCCCTCACACCTTCCTGCAGGACACACAAAAGCCCAAAACCCTGGAAGTAATTATCACCTTTTTATACCTCTTACATAAGCATCCCTGAAATGCCCCAAGAAATAGTTTGAAGTTGTAACCTGCCAGAAGGTGGAAAGAAATCAAGTTCCCAGTGTGAAATCAACACCTTTTTATTGCATGTTTTAACAAAAGTTAATTCAATGTGCCAAATATAAATTACTGTAATACCCACGCTTGACTCTAGTGAAATCTCTTACCTACAGTGAAGAAAACACAAAGCGTTTAACATAAAATCCAACTGAGGATCTATGGTAGGAGCAAAGATATGGGACCTCTGTATACTCCACATCTCTTAGTGTTCTGCCTGGGGAAGCTAAAATGCCAAGTTAATTAGTGCAGAGCTCATGATGAGCAGCTCTTTTCTCTTCCATACTGCTCTCATCTGCTCGCCCCACTGAGATATTTGGGTTGTGACTTTTTTTCTATTGCTTGGTCCAAAACAGTTTGATTTCACCTTCCAACCTTTTGGTGGCCTCTTGTTTCACGTTGTATTATGTGGTTCCAAAACTATTTGCACTCAGAAATTAGGCTACATTTGAAATTAAATTCTCAAGGAGGAGGAATGTGAAATAGTATTTTCGTGTAAAATGTACTTTGTTGTATTTATAATTTCGAAAAATTATGTTTTTTGTCACTTTGCTTTTACTATCAAAATGTAACACAGAATGCCACTTATGTCTGTTTAAGAAAGCTGCAAAAGAAAAACAAATTTACTATAAAAGGCATATTATGATTCAAAAAGTTAGTTGGATTGCTTTTTTTTTTTATTCCAAATGCAAATTGTACAGGAGTACAATTTTCACTCTCAGTAAGTATACAAAAGTTGCTGGAATCTAGAATATGCACAGCTATCCTGCTGTATGTTGAATGGCAAGAATAAATGTCAAAACTGAAGTATACTTTAGGCTAGCTTGGTTATTTATCTTCAGTCTTTTAATTCAGTATGCACTCAATAGCCGTTTTCATCACCCTGTTTGCGCAGTTTGAAGTATTGCATCATTAATCATTAATTTGCAAAAACGTGGCTTCTGATATAAAAAAAAAAGAAAAGAAAGAGTTAATGTGAATAACAGGAGATGGAAACGCATTTGCCAAAGAAAAAAATCCTCCATGTGCATCAAAAAAGTCACGTGAATTTGCACGATGGGATGGCAAAACCTGACTAACCAGCAGACCAATCTCACTGCACAGCATCGAATATGTAATGGTCATTCTGGCCAAGCAAACTGTCGAAGTATTTCTCTATAATTGCCTCCCAGAACTGCACGCTGCACTCACAACAAAATAGTTAAGTTTATAATCTAATTCATAAATATTAAACCTTTTTTAACATGATAAAATGTACATACTCAGCAGTGGACACAAACACCAACAGACATTTGAAAAATTCTTTAAGGTGAAGAAACCGATGTGTCTATCATGTTTGTAGGTGAGGCTTATAAGACGAACAGACATTCATCTGTTTTTTCACTGCATGCCTGGGAACTGACTGTGCGTGTTAAGGAGGAAACTGTTATATCTGGAAGAGCAGTGAATGCGAGAGACTCCGCCAGTATAAAATAAATCAGCTCAGCCACAAAACAAAGTGGACTGCAGATGCATGAGCAGCGGACTTCCAACTCGGCCTCCAGTTCCTCAGGGAGTTGGAGTCATTCCCTACACGAAAGATTCACACAAAGCCAAGATTACACTGTTCCTATTGCAGGTATATTCTTATAAATGTAGCTAGTGAAATATTGTACCACTCCTACCAGAAAGGTTAAGCTGAGTTTTCTTTCCAGGATAAGCATCTTAATAGGTGATTTGGTTTTAATAACGTTGGCCGACCTGGTTTAAGCCACAGATTTAAACGTTACGGAAAGAACTAGCTTTAACTCTCGTTATTTCCTTATGTCTGACATTTCACACAATCCTAGCTCCTTTTGCATAGCAGAAGAAACGACAGGTGCTATCCTTCATTATCTGAGTGCACTTAAAGCACTCTATGCAGGCTTCTGATGCGGCTTAATTGGACGCATCCAGAGTTTAAGGTAACAGCCATATAATGCATTCGCATAGTGTTAAGAATTTAATGTTGGCTAGGTGCTGTGGTGGTCGATACCGTTGCGGTGTGATGGAGACCCCCTGAGGAACCCTGAGGAAAGGGGGAGTCATGCTAATGAAAGCTTTAGGTCATTCTACTTACCATGGACTGGGCCTAATTAAAGCTCAGCCTTTATCCAGGCCTGAAGTCCTGCTGCTGCTGCTGTTTCACTTAGCTGCTATTGTTTTCATGATGTCCTCTGTGACAAACAAATGGAGCTGCAGGGATGATGCCACCGCGGTCTGGGGATACTCATTGACTAGAGAGTTCAATACCTAGAGTGCTTTTCCTTTCATTTGCATAATTGTGTAAGATACACAAACTACAATTTTCATAACTTTAGAGGCAACAAAAGTCACGAACAAAATGGTCAGCTTGTAACAGACGGCACAAAAAAGCTTGGGCTTCCTAGTACCTCATGATACAATACACACTGTGACACATGTCATGATACAATACATTGCAATGCATCATAATAACATAATTGGATTGTGACTGAAACTGCTTCAGTTGTGTCACTGAGACCCAGCATGTCTGCAGGTTTGGATTTAATTTTCTTGTACACAGAATTGTTAGAAACAATTTTAGTGCATCCATAAACATCAATTCAAGGATCTAAATGATCAATACAATATGGTAAGATATAGGAATGTGATTATTAAAGGGGGGGCACTTTCATGCATTTAGAGTTGTTTACGCTGTTAAAAAGTTGGATTCGCATGGACAAAGTTTTATGGAGAGAGAATCATAAAGCTGTATCTTGCTTTTATAAATATGATAAAACTAAACAGTTTTTGGAGATATGAAGAATGCAGTACTACTCTATAAGTACTCAAGATTAACATGAGATTGGGTGTGTCACTGAGTGTGTTATGTTCCCTATAATATATTATGCAACGTTATTACTATTTTTTACTTAACTTAAAATTGTCACCATCTAAGTGCCAATTATGTCAGGCTCAAAAACGGGTTCATTATTATTGCATTTCAAAATATCATTGTCATCTTCTGCAGAGATCCTCATTTTAAAATATTGCTTGCATTACCATCTCTGCATTTATATACAGATATTATTCTAAAAGGAAAAAGCAACCTAATTTAAACCAGATAATGCGAGCAATTTTCATGTCAAGACAATACATTTATATTTATTGGGTAGGCAAGATGAATATTAAAACCTTCAGTGGCATGATCTGTATCTTCCTATTTCTAAGGCAATTAAAATGAGACTGACAAGTCCATGTTTAATGACTGTGAGAAAAGTTGTATTGGGGCTCTTGGGTAATCCCTCTTCTGAGCACAGTGCAGGTCCACGGGGCACAAGCCATGTGATTCTTTGACAGATGTACGGCTTTGTGCCACAAAAAAAAAAAAAAGACCTCAGACCTAAAAGAAAGGCCTGCTGCTAAGCCTTTTCTCAAATGCCTTCATCCATGCAGCTAACATCCTAAGAAAGGGTCAAGTCATTCCTTGACTACAGACATCTGGGCTGCTCCATGCAAAACAAAACAATTAACTGCGGGGGCAGGGACTTCTCAATTCATCTCTACAGTGAAGGAACACGAGGCAACTCAGAAGCACGCTGCAAACCCTGCCTCCAGGAACGAGAAGTTCATCCTAATAGATGGCTGTTTGGTGAGCTGACCTGGCAGGAGAGATATTGACGAAATGCTGCTAAGGACATCCATTTAAGAGAAAGGGGATTTAAAGGTGAAATATACAATTTCAAATGGTACTAACAGTCTAAAATTGCAACAATAATGACTACAAAATAGCTACAACATATGCTGCCAAAAAGTACCTAACCAGATACTGACATGTCAGATTGCTTAAACAAACATATCCGAACTAGCATAAAAGAAAATATTTGAACACAGAAAGTGAAATTGTATGTATTTTTTTCTATTCAGCCATTTGCAAACACAAATATATACAACACACAAACAAAGACAAAATGACAAATGTACGCATGTAATATATAATATAGTATATATATATATATCCACCAACATTGTATCCACTAGGAATTGCATAGTATGTGATCAGAAATTCTCCATTTTACTATTAGAATTATCTTGTAAACTCTTCTACATTCATGTCATTCCACACCTGTATGAGTTTCTTTCTATGAATCACAATAATGAAGATATTTTCAATAATATAAAAATATTATCCAATGTTGATTTGGATACCACTGACTTTTGCAAAAAAGGTAATAAGCTGTCCCTGTGGTGGTTCCCTTTAAAAAGTTACTGATATGTACCAGTTACTAATTTATAAACTCATAACACATACCTTAAAAAAGGTACTGTTTAGGGATATAAAAGTTTACCTTTGGAAAGGTTACCACCAGTGACAGCATTTGTGCCTTTTTTATGGAAGTGTAGGCAAAACCAGCCAAACATATTTGTAAACATCTTTTGTACTGCACAATAAACAGGCCTGAAATGACAATAATGTGAGTAAATGAGTTAAAGTTGTACAGTAATTTACAGTAGCTATATAAACATTGTATCTGTTTCTATACCATAACTTCAAGCAAGACTGTATTGATTAAACCACCATCCATCTGTTTTATAAAGATCGTTATATAACTCCAGCTCTCAGATGTCAATCTATCAGCACATATGGTCTTTAAATACTCTGTTTTCAAGCCCAGGTCGATGTGAGTGAAGTTCAGAGAACAGCAGGGTAGCTGCACTTAAACGTCTTAGAATGTGTGTGTGTCTCTAGGTGAGAACTCTTGGGCACTGCTTCATTTCCCACTAATGCATTTCCTATACTCTTTCAGTCAGCAAGGGAGAGCGAAAATGAGATCTGAATCACCGCTCAGAGTTAAAAATAACCAAGTCATGGTCAAGCATGCATTTCCTCTACCTGAAATCTCTATATGCGCTTCTGTTGTGTGACGCAAAGTCTCCAATAATTGCTTTGATTAGAGAAACACTCATGGCATCATTAGTGACGCATCACGCAGGGAACAAACCTCACGTTCCTCCAAGCTGCCAACAAATCCTACAGAAGGCTCAGCAACAGACATTTTCTCCTCTAGCACTGTCTATTGAGATCAGAGAAATGTTGCAGCCACACAGGAGAAAATGACTGCTAATTACCATCATTACACAGCAAGGCCGTTAGCACCGCTGCATACTCGTTTCTAAGGCAACAAGACAAACAGAGGATGATGCCTCGCAGTTTTCACCCACCTGAGCAAAAGTCAGGCAGGTGCTGTGAAATTGAGAATCAAGCCAGTGAACGAGAAACGGTTTTAAACATTTGTCACCAGATGTTATACCACATTCACTTTTTCATGGCTCTACACTGGGACAGTGCATGACAAGTTTACGACCATGCGTCATGGTACTCTCGATAATGGATGCAGACTGTCCTGCAAGAGAAGAAATAGTTGAAAAAAAAAGTCATTATTTTTGTTTTCGTTGCACACAAAAAGTATTTTCTGAGCGTCATAAAATTACGGTTGAACCACTGATGTCACATGGACTATTTTAAAGATGTCCTTGCTACCTTTCTGGACTGTGATGGTAGTAGTTCCCTTGCTGTCTATGGATGCATTAAAGCTCTCAGATTTCATCAAACATTTTACAACATATGTATATTTTATTAAGTGATATTATGTTAAAGGGATAGTTACTTCCAAAAATGAAAATTCTGTCATCATTTTCTCACCCTTAATTAGTTCCAAACCTTGATGAATTTCTTTGTTCTGTGGGAGTCAGTGGTGACCCAAAACACCCTGGGTTACAAACTTTTTTTTAAAATATCATACTGTTTTGGAACTACTTGAGGGTAAATAAATGATGACAGAATTTTCATTTTTGGGTGAAATATGCCTTTAACATAATATCACTTAATAGAATATACAAATAGCTATAAGTTGTAAAATTGACAGGCAGAGCTGTAAGAGCTGAAACATGTCACTGTGTTTTTATGGTGAATTTCTGGCAACCACAGCTGCCGTTTTTTAACTGTAAATTTAACAGAACACTTTGTAATAGCGCAAGTATGACCAAATGTTATGTTTTATCAAGTAATACTTTAAATTTACTCAGCTTTTAAGAAATGCGTGAACTTTTTTGCATCCCTGCCAGCTGACATGGTGATTTCAGCTTTGTATGAACAGACTGGCATTGTGAGAGAATGATGAGATCGGAATGATGCCAAGAGTTCAAAGAGAGTAAGAATTTTAATCCAGAGAGGAATGTCTCATGCTAATTTCTCAACATCTGAGATAAAATATGAAGGAAAACACAGACAGCATTACAATACTTTAAGTAGCAGCTTATATAAGGTTCATTACCTATATTGAGCATTACAAAAGAATGCAGGGAACTTTATGCTCAGCTGAACTGAACCTGTACTTAACCTGCCCAGGAGCACCTGAGCTGTGCAGTACAAGTTGCCATGGTAATCTACTTCTCTCAAAAGGGAGCCACTGCAGTGACAGAGTCAATCCTGTACTTTAAATTTGATAACTCATAAATTATACCTGCTAGTGAACCTACACACTCTGTTTCCATTAAAAGACTCACAGCTTCTTGTTTTTACTAAAAATCCCCACAGATTTTTCAAATGAGGTTGATCAGTTTAATCTGCATTTCATAAGTTGTGCTGCTAGGAAGATACAGGGTACTATCAAAGCACACGTCCTAAATCAGTAACACTACTGATTTGATACCAATCATGTTTAATACACCAAAATAGGGCTGCAACAACTAATCGATAAAATTGATAATTATCGATAATGAAATTCGTTGTCAATTAGTTGGGCTGCTCACGTTACAGAGGAGCGCGACCACAAGATGCACAAATACACACAGATACACAGCCGCTCGCGCAATGGAGGTTACAGAAGCGTCTG
>JAUMHE010000075.1:11786610-11797087 GCA_032359235.1 Enteromius mattozi
TATATATATATAAATAATGTGGTTTTATATAGTTATAAGCAAAACATCAAATTAAAGAAGTGTTTAGTTTTAGCCGATTAATCGAAAAAATAATCGCCCAACTAATCGATTACCAAAATAATCGTTAGTTGCAGCCCTACACCAAAAAAGAAAAACTCCAAACAGCTTCCATTTCACCTAACAGTATTAGGATTCCAGGCACTAACAAAACTTTCCTGAAGGCGTTACACTTACAGCAGACAATGAGTTGCCTGCGAGATCCCTTTTATAGCTTGTCTGTGGTTTCTGAATTACAGTAACCACATAGCCAGACATACAAATACATCTGTTCACAACTCTGAGGCAAAAAAGCACGTAGCACAAGTGTCACGATAGGAGCTTACGACAGACACAGTGGGAGTGGCGTCAGGCCTCGGAGAAGCTTTTATTGAACAAAATAATAATAAAATTAAGTGTCCAGGGGAAAGGTGTCCAAAATAAAGAAGAGAACTGGTGTCCTCGTCGTGCTGCAGGGGTAGTGAAGGTCAGGCAGTGTTCGAGAGGGAAGGGTCCAGGTAAAGAGCGGAGTCCAGCGGCCGCACGCACTCCCCTCTGAGTTCCGGGGAACCACCAGACCTGCTGTTCCTGCGCTCCTCCTGAATCACACACACACTCCTGTCGGGAGCCTGGTGAAGGTCGGCCAAAAAGGAACAGGGTGGCGATGAGAGCCAGGGGAGGCAGCTGACTCGTCACATTAGCCACAGAGTAAATGTATTCCACAGGGAGTACACACACTTACAATAACCCAAGGGAAGTAAACAAATGAAATTTGGTCAATCACTGCTCTAAATTTTAATTGACTGGCCACTATACAAACAAGACTTTAAAAAGAAAATCTAATCATATTAACAGTAATATTCAATCTAATGATTTAATTTTAAAACATTAAGATATATTTTAAATCAATAATCTAATAATAAAATGTTAAAAGTCTTTTGGCTTATTAGATTAAACAAATCTACTATTCCACTGCATAACTATCTATTGTTCTCAAAACTGTGTTGCCTTTGGCAATGACAGATGCAAACAATGAGTTAAAGTGCTCAGTAAGTTTGAGGGTTCACAGCCATTTTACTAGCAATTATCCTAAAAGTGGCTCTTTTAGGGCATTGTTTCATGGTTCAGGTACTGGGCAAAATTGTTAGCATGGCAGATCTTCTTTGAAGTAACACTAAAAGTAGTGGGATCACAACCATAACAGCTAATCACAAGATCTGAGTGCTATTCCAAAATGGCAGATTTCTAGACACCTTTCCAGTGCTCTGATCAAAGCAGGTTCAAATCATTCACTGGACCAGAATGAAAACGGCCCTCTTGTTTTGAATGAGTGTGCACCAAATGCAGCTTGTCATCAGAGTGAATCACTCTTTTCAAAACATCTGAATGACAATGGAAAAACAGTCGCTCCTGGAATAAAATTCCAGAGGAAATGATCATATAATGATCATCGATATCACGATATTATTCATGAATATGGCTGCATTATCTGTAGAAAGTCTATATTTATCCATGTTAACCAGCTTTGTATTATTACAATAAAAGTAGTACAAATAAATGAACAATGTGATGCGACTTGCAAAAATATATATCCCTATTTATTTGTATAATAGCAAATGCCAGATCAGAGATACCAAGAATACCAAAGCAAACAGTAAAACGCAAAATTAGACTAACCGAGCTAGAACAACACATAAGTCACAATCTCGCTCTCAGCAATATAGGAACATCTGTAAACAGCACGTCCCAGTTAGAACTAACGTGTGTCCGACAACAAAGATGCACAGCGTTTCATTCTCCTTTACCCAAATAATCATTAACCTTCACTTCCTGGTGACAATGTTTGCTCTGAGTCACAAAAAAGCTAAATTCACACGCATACGAAAGTGTGGCAGGGGATGCAGAGGGTACTGGGGCATGCACATTTGATTGTTCCTGTGTTTGCTGGCCTTTGCTACAGCTCAAAGGGATGACCTCACCTCTATTGAGTCCAGATCCCTCTCATTCATTCCACATGGCCAGCCTCGCCCAGGACCCTCTGCTCACACCTTTTCAAAACAGCATAGCAGACTTCCTGCTGGAAGGGTTACAGAGTTTAAAATAGTTGCAAAGGCAACAAAAATAAAAATTCAAGAAAATCTAATTGTCGTCGGCAACAAATGAGAAAATTTGATTTGAATCAATATGCTCTTTATCCGAGTGCATCTCTACAGTGCATTCTAGTGTTTCCTGCACAGCTATTCAGCATCAACAAACATATGATGTATGAAACGCCAACAAATGATTCATGAGCCAGTTCTTTTTAATGAATCCATCTCAATTTCATGTTTTCAGTCTGAATCAATCAACGCAATGCATCATCCACAAAACTGAACTTGTGCGTATATGCTTCTCAAAACCTTTTAATGTTTAGAGATACAGAGTACTGTTTTCCATTTGGACAGAATTAGAAAGGTCTGGTATATTCTGATTCAAACAAAGGCTCTCTGACCCGGTGACAGTTTTTGCTAAGGAACACTACAGAGTTACTACCAGACTGCCACGAAAGCAGTGTTACATATGACATTGAATTGATTTCACATGGAGATATTCGGTTTCCTGGCAATACATTCACTTCAAGAGAGCCAGTAAGAACTCACCGGGTCAGCCAGAAGTTCTGCTGATATCAGCATATCAAAGATAAAGAGCAATGTCCACACACACACACACAGAAAAAAACACTGAAAATAGACTGCTGCCAACACAAAGTTTATAAGTCTATTAGCACAGCTACATCTTTAACCACAAAACCACTTAGCCCTGGTGCAAATCCATTACAGATTTATCATTCACATAAACACTACACTGAAAGTGGATTAAACAGTAACAATATCACAATAGGCTGGAGATCATTATAAGCAGATTAACACTAAATAAAATGAGCTTTCATTAATGGTGTGTGAAAGAGGTATTAAGTAAACCTTAACCTAAATCAAATTAAAACTCACTCGAAGCTGTGAAAATTCTGCTGCAAGGTGAGGTCAAACAGATAACACACAATGCAAGCTAACCATTAATGACCACTATCTACTGTTGTTTCCCCTGAACCTGCCTCATGTTACTCTATAACAAATGTAAAATGCAAGGTCATGATCATAAAACAAAATACTAACAATAAAAGGGTATTATATATAGATATAATAACCTTGCAATTATACCCCAATGACAAGGTGTTGTAAATCTAATAGCACAATTTTTGCACATTTTTAAAGGGTTCAAACATCTGAGTCTGGAATTTAAAAATCTAATTTAGTTTAGTTTCCCTCTGAAGTGGCAAAAAGGTTGCCAAGCTCTGTTTCTCCCTTCTTACCTAATTGAAAACGGAAAAGCTGCAGTCACTCCCACCAACACCCCAGCCCAATTGGATATAGAAAAGCAGCAAAACAGGTATTAAATAACAAGAAGTGGGTACTCTTCTGAACATAATTAGGCTCTTAATTAATCGTTTTAAAGCTGCCTCACCCTGTGTTTATTTTAAACAGCCTGAAATGACACAGATTGTATGCAGGTTGCATAAGTTAACATGATGAAATAATGAATCAAACAATCTACCGATTTATTTTACCAATTTCACCTACACAGCCATCACATCCTCATCAATGAATGCCAGGGCTTATAATCTATCCATTTGCGACCAGAATACTAGTCTTTTAGTAGATAGTCTGAAGTCTGTGATTATGTCATTAGAGAACATGGTGACCTAATGTTTTGTGAAATACTGTAACCACTGCCACAGCGTGGATGTAGGCTGCACGGAAACAAATGTAATACATAGGAAGACCTGCCTGACACATTCCACTCTATTACAACAGTTTCCAAAGAAGAGCAGTTGAACTAACTGACCAATAAACCAAACCGCAAAGCTGTTACTAGGAAACCACATTATGACTAAGAGAAGTGAACATGCGATACAAATAATGTGTTCCAAAAGACAGAGTGTTCAAAATGAGATTAAGTTTAAAATAGATCAAAAGGAATCTTGAAAGGCTTGAAGAATATGACATTGACAAGTTCGCATTTATTAAACGGAGTGATTTTATCATGAAAGTGGATAAGTGACTCTCCTTAAGATGTTTGCTTGAGACATTGTGTCAGTCCCTAAAAATCTTCCATTTCATAGAAAGGTGAATCACCACTGATAACGCATCCAAGCAATCCTGACTTAACTAGGTTTCAGTCTGCAAAAGGCATTAAGCTTTTGGTTTACTTTCTGATAGGAAAAAAACAACAACATTTCTTCAGAAAAAGGTTCCATACTGAGAATTGTGAATAAACTGTATGAATCAAAAACATAGTGAGAATCCTGCATCTTAAATTCCTCAGCACTCATTTCTCACCTTCAATTTTCAACAGACTGTCTACATGACTAATGGCTGCATAAATCTGAGGCTACAGCCCGCATTAAGATGGAGCCCAAAGTGGTGGAGGAGACAGGACTGTAATTATTGAGTCCAAAAGTAAGATGGGTGCCTTCAATACTAATTTCAGCATTTGGGTGCCATGTTAACACCCATCCTCTCTTGTGCAAGAGACTGAAAATCTCTTCTCTCCTGCATGGAACACAACAAGCGCTGTTAGACAGATGGCGAGACAGTTGGTGGGAATATCAGCGATAATGCAGATACATTCTGAACCTTCAACTGTTTCTTTGCCATTCATCAGATCAGAATCAACAGTTGCTGCTTCCAGGAAGATGGGAGATTAAATGAGGTGGCAGAACAATATGCTGGAAATTAGTACTAGTTGAAACCACCAATGGCTGATTTAAAAAAAAAAAAAAAACACTACCTTTTTAAGAGCATGCAACTTTATGAACTAAATATAGAAATTTGGGTGGGAAAAGGTCCTTTCCTTTTCCTGTTTGTGACAACGCTTATGTCATAGTCACCTGTGGGCACTTATTTGGACAGACACTCTAAAAAGGATTTTTCACCCAAAAAGGAAAAACTGTATCTTTATTTACTCACTGTGAACTCATAAATCTTTTGTTCCTTTTCAAAAGACAAATTAAAATGTATGTAATAATCGCTAATCACTTTTGTCCATCGATTAAAAAAAACTATGCAAACCAAAACTTTCACCCATCAAAAAGAACAAAAATACATCCTTATAAATCGAGCAGTATGCATGTGAATTTATTAATGTTTATATTTAAATAAAAGCCTTAATTATATCGGTTCACCACAAAAAGCACACATGCAAATTTATTTAGATTTTCAATGGATGGCATAAAATTATGCAAGAATGTTTATCTTCATGTGTGTTACGAAAATTCTACAAAGTCTTGTGGGTTTGAATCAACATGCAATATGCGGTTGAGAAAATGATTACAGAATTTTCATTTTTGGGGTAACTAACCCTCTAAAAGCTTCCCAGATCCCAAAGAAATGTGCCCAAAGATACGTGCCATATAAAATTGCTTCTGAAAATATATGTAGGACTGAACAAACCCAAACATCAGGCACTGCATCATAAAATCCAGTGCAAATCAAGTCACATTAAAAAGTAGGACCATTAGATACTGTCTGATGATTGGATCACATCTGATGCAGACTGGTTACAGAATTAGATTTAGATGTTGTCTGCTGCCAAATCTTGAAAATATACTTGCATAACCAAACAACTGACATGATTTTACATAAACCAAACTTCCATAGCAACAGCTAATACAGAAGAACAACAGGAGAGGCGGTTAAGCACAGAACCTCAAACATAATTTGTTAAGCCTGAGGCTATGATTAAAACTTATTTGCCCAACCTTAATCCAGCAGTATCTATAGAATCTGGAGCCACTCTACATGTGAAAAAGTCTTGATAATCCCTTTGCTGCCAATCATCCACCCAAGCGTCTTTTTCCCCTCGCACATTTCCTTTTCTACATGTTTCACAACATGTGCGTGTCCACCTACACACTCCCTTTGAATAGGCTACTTAATATTGGAAATGCGACACTGCCTGCAGATAACTGCATCCTTGGCATTCTTAGATAGAGGATGGGGAAAGAAAACATTAAATCCAAGTATGTTTTGCAAAGTAGGAATGATATACGCTTGCCACTGACTGGATCAAATTTAAGTTATTAATACAATATTGTTTACATCTAAAAAAGGCATGTTGCAGGTGATGTCTATATAACAAAACGAAAATGGGATCCATGCTGTTCCACAGGTGGATTTAACAACAAAGTGAAAGTCTGAAGGTGATCAACTGAAAAAAAAAAGTCTTAAAGTGGTCCGATTGCATACTTTTACTCAACCACACGAAGACTAAATAAAAACAGTGGCAGTCCTGTCAAAGGACATCTCAAGGATGCCAACGCGATGTTCTACCTTGGTCTCTTTTTAAGGTCTTGTGATGGTCTGAGTCTTCCATACATCTACAAGTTAAAAAAAGGGAATGCCAAAAAGCACTTCAATCAGAGACCTGCTCTTCAAATCCACCCCCACACGAACTGCATTTAGAGCCTGGCCAATACACAGTGAGCACACACCACCCACACAACGAAGAAAAGACATGCAAATGACAAATCAGCGAAGCCCTTACAGGGAGAAAACTGAGTGAAGGGCCATTAGTCAACCTACAACACAGACCTCACAATTTTGACGTGACAAAATGTTATGCGTAATAAATGCAATGTGATCTACAGCCCAATGACTTCTTCAGCTGGACACCTGATCTGATTCTCAGCTAATGCAGCAGATTCCATAGATATTCGCGTCCGGGATGAGTATGTGATGGCTAAAATTATTGCTTAGTAGGCAGCTCACAAGTTTTTGAAACACAGCCATTGTTCTCAAATATTACAGACAGATACTTCTTGATCAATTACTGTGCAAAACTTGTCAGACCATTTGTGATTACTAAGAATTTTTAAAATGAATTCTATAGAGATTGCACTCAAAAAGCATCAACTACATGAAGATATATATATATATATATATATATATACTGGTATGGCTAGAAAAAAAAATCATTACATTATTTCCATGACTTTTCCAGGCCTGTAAATCACACTTTAAACATGCACTTTTTTTAAGAACTGAAAAGACAAGAACTTAAATATTTCTAAATTATTTACCAGTGACCTTTACCAAGAAACTTCTGGCTTAAAAATGCAAACCACAGGAGTCAGATGTATGTCTTTTCATAAGTTGCTATGCCATACATGTTATTAAATTCTTGGCTGATGCAGTAATGATTAATGTGCATGTGACATGCACAATCCATGTTGATGAAGTTGTTCGGCTGTCAGCTATAATCGACTGTTTCTCGGTGTTTTTCCCACATCTGGAGTTAAGACCAAAACTCTTCAACTAACGTTATAAGAGCTCCATTTTCACCTTGCGCTGTCTTGTTTATCAGATTGAGAACGAATAAATCACGGCACATAGGACCACGGTTTATATTTACATTCCGCCTGCTATCGGTTATCAAAACAAGAACGTTTTCACACCAACTTTCTGATTGAATCTTGTTTTCCTCTGATAATCAGGTGAGCCGAGATTATTCGTTAACCGTCGCGACTCGCTGGACGGGATAAAGCGAGCATTTTACCGTGTACAACGACACGCTTGCTTCGGGAAAAAACACATCCGTGGACCTCTTTACAAATATACAAGCACGTCTCGGAGTTGGCATGAACAGTTAAATCACAGACATCTTACGAGCTCACCTTCTTCCCTCTCGCTGCTCTCGCGCGGTCTCTTCTCCCACAAAATCTTGCGATAAAAGTCCGACACGAGCGTCTCTCCGCCTCGTAATATTCGCCAGCGGAGTGCAGTCTGCGTGCGGCCGTTATTCCTGTTGTTTTCCCGTGTGTCGCGGGAGATTTTTCGGTGTATTGTTGTACCTACTCCAGCTGCATTACCGTTGGCCCCAGCGTCTCGGTCACAATTATTCAACTTCGAAGTTCATACAAAAGTTGCAGCTCCGCCTCGCGCTGCAGCTGCTGATGAGGTCACTGCAAGAGCCGCTGCTTCGCTTCCAGGGATCTCGCGATAGCTGAGCGCAGAGGGGCGCGTGATTTGGAGGTTTATTTGTATCTGTGGGAATGGGCCCCCTACGGACAGGGTTGCCATAGCAACAGCACAATTCATGTGCTGCACGGCTATCACGCGACTGCTATTCTGTAGTCTTGGGTTGACCTGTCCAACCTGCGCTTTACCAAATCTATGTAGTGTTTGTAGCACTGGTGGCATGTTTTATCCTGTGCATCATAGTTAACACTTTAATAATGCTGAATTACAGGGGGGTTACATCTCTTTATTTTCACTTGTACAGATTTGATTGATTCCTTTCCCAAATTGCATTGATTGCTTTAAAACCTGAGATGTTGCAGAATGTTAAGACCTATTTGGGTTTATTTTTTTAATATTAACTTTCACCCCAAGGCATTGTTAGATGCCAGTGTTTCTTTTCATAGCTATGGAAAGATTGCAAAACCAGTATCATAATAAATGATTTTAATATGTATTTAACCTCAGAATGGTTCCAAAGTAAAAAAGAGGTGCTAAAGTTTGATTTTGTGGTGACTGTGCATTAAAATGAAATCATTCTTAATTCACGTGATGAAGGATTTTGAAAGTTTAACAGTAATTAGGGTTTTAGTAAGGTTAACCCTGCCTGGTCTAAATGTTTGAAAAGTAATCAAATGCAATCAGTTGCATTGCTTTAATAAAGTAATTGAAATAATTACACTACTTATTACATTTTAAATAGGGTAACTTGTAATCTGCAATCTATTACATTTCCAAAGTGACCTTCCCAAAACTGGCTATTTGTAACCACAGACAGCAAAGAATAAGTTTATTAAAACTTTTGTGCAATATTTTATATATAGTTCCTCATACCAGTACTTGTTTACTCATGCCTCATAACTGTTCCAAAAATGTTATCGGAGTTATCACATCAAGTTCAGTGTTAAGATTTCAGTATTAAAATAATATTTAGTTTGTCGCCATGACAACTGGTTTGCAGTTGCTCTGTAAAATGACTTCATTTTGGTCAAAATTACTTAATTTAAACACCATGCTTCAGATTTTAGTAAAGCTACTAGCAATGCAGCATAGATTGTCCATATCTGAGGACAGATGTTTTATTCAAAGAAAAATAAAAAGCACATACAATCCAAAATGCGATGTCCTCATTGAACATTGATCTCTTTAAAACAAGTGCACTAGATTCCACGAGAACTCTGTTTTGTGAAAAACTCCATTAACAAACAGCATGCAGCTGTTCTTGAGGATTAACACAGCTGCTACATTTAGTTTGCAAGTCTGCGAGGATTATTATCATAGCACACAAACAGAAATCATGAAGTCGAAAGGTTGCTACCATCTAACCATTCCTTCTAAATTATTTAGGAATGTCTTTGTCCTGTTTGAGCGATCGATACTTGACGCCCCCTACATGTTGACCACACAACTGCGTGTGCGACCTCACATAGGAATGTCTTGTCAGGGATGCTGGGGGAACAGGAAGAATGGTCCCATTCATTTAGCTCCGCTCAAGCGAGGCAGATACACTAATACATAATGACATGCAGAAAGGTGACAAGTAGTTGCTGAGCACACAGGGTCTTTGTGTGACCCAATGAGAAGCGCAGTGCAGAGAGTTTGTGAGGCCTTCAAAATGGCTGATGCGCTAGTTAGTCTAAGCGATTAACATAATTTAGCATACAATTAAGCTAGCCTGTGTTGTTTATTGTTCATATTTGTGTTATTATATTGATAGAATCAGCAAAGTAATTACCAAATGCCCACAGAGAGAGATTAATGACTGTCGGTTATGTTCACTACGTGTGTTCCAGGACTTTATTAGCATTTCCCTCAGAGAAGCATTATTAAATCCTAATGCAAGTTAGTAATTGCAGTCGCAATAAGAAATCATGATTATCTTCTCATAGGTGCACAGCGCACACAGTGTGGTGTGGAGTATGAAATTGGAGATATCCGTGCTGAACGTTTCTCCTGCTGCTCTGAGACTCACAATGCCTGAGTCAGTATCCTAAGGCACTTCCCTGGCTGCTTCCCAACTGACTCCAGGCCGAGAACCACACAGGCACATTCAGTGTTTTAACCACTGAAAAAATACATCTGTGGAGTTATCAAAAAGGAAAATTTACATTTTTCAAATGGTATTTCATGTAATATTTGAAAGCTCAGGTAAAATGCAGTATCATTCAATAGATTTGAAATAGGATAGATTGCTCATTATATATAATGCTTGATAGATAGATAGATAGATAGATATAATATACTGAAAAAAACAGGCAGTTATATATATTGTGCATTATACACGCACACACACACATACTGTTTAGACAGATATATATATATATATATATATACACTACCGTTCAAAAATTTGGGATCAGTAAGATATTTAATGGTTTTTAAAGATG
>JAUMHE010000075.1:11797187-11808741 GCA_032359235.1 Enteromius mattozi
TTAATGATCAAAGAATCCTAAAAAAAAACTATTAAGCAGCTCAACTGTTTCCAACACTGATAATAAAAAATCAGCATGTTAGAATGATTTCTGAAAGGATCATGTGACACTGAAGACTGGAGTAATGATGCTTTGTATCCCAGGAATAAATTACATTTTAAAATATATTCACACAGAAAACAGTTATTTTAAATCGAAATAATTTTTCACAATATTACAGTTTTTTCTGGATTTTTAATCTAATAAATGCAGCCTTGATGAGCAGAAGAAACATCTTTAATAACCATTAAATATCCTACTGACATATATATGCCAAAAAATATATATTGAATAAATTGCTGATAGATAGGTAGATGTATATTGAATAAATTATGTTACATATTTTGACAATATATTGCTCATTATATAATGCTTAGATAGATAGATACCCTAGTAAAAAAGTAATATATTTAAAATATATTTCATACTAAGTACAGTTTAAACCTACTAACATATTTACTGACAGATAACTCGAGACCTACTAATGATGTAATTAAACTTTGTTTGCAGTATTACTTGTGCACAATGCATATTTCTTATTAATAAGCCTAAAGTGCTTATTAATGTCACTTTTAATAATGATTGTGTAATATTGTTCCAATAGTTCCACTTTAGCACAATCAAATATAAATATGCCTTAATTGGACTTCAGCACTACTTCTTCTAAGTGCATTAAGTACAAAATTAGTTGTTCCAATTTAGCAGACTTTAAGAATACCAGTTTAGCATACTAAAAGTACAATTGCATGGCATTTTATTAAGTACTTAAACATGAAAAAGTATTTGTAGTATACAAAGCATGAAATTCATTCAAGATAGATTTTTTAACAGTAAGGTAAAAAAGATAACACCAAATGTACATTTAGTTCTGCATATGGTAAGAAAGATCAAGCAGGCTTCTCTCAGCCTTTTTCAACATCTCCAAGCAGGTATAAAGGAGAGATGAGAAGGCAGAGTAGAAAGAGTCTGAATGCTGTGAAGTTCTCTCAGGGTGCTTAGCATTCCACATTGCGCACCTCCAGAGCTCAGAGAGCCAGCGTGACTCACTCTGGTGTGAAAGCACAGTGTGGCGAGGTGGGAGGATGACAACACAGTGCTTAGCAGAAGTGTCCTGAAGCTGGACCCCCCCTCTCCTCACCAAACGCCCCCGCTGCATGCGCACGCACCCCAAAAATAATACTAAAGCACATCTTGTATCTCTGTCTCTCCTAAGGATGTACTGGTTTATTTCTCTCAATGCCTGGCAAGTTTTTTGTTCTGAGCAAATCAGTGATTAAATGAGGATAGGTGAGAGCCAATAGCATGGAAGAATTTGGTTATGGCATGAAAGGATTATCTAGGAAAGGAAAACCGAAGGGAGCTAAGGGCTGTTATTAAAGCTTTCCCTTTCTTTCAAAAACAGCTTTATTCCGGATACAAACCTCAGAATACTAACAATGGGGATAAAGAAAAAAGATTCAATCTTGTTTAAATCAAAAGTGAGACTAATGAACTAAAGTTCTAAAAACGGGAGTCAAATGTGTTCTCATGTAATCTAAGTTAGCCGTTCATCTTTTTACATCTTCATCATGTTCGGAGGACTTGAGTTCTCTCATGCAACTAGACAGCTGATGAGACCTTGTGAGATGTAAAAAGTCAGATTATTTAGCTTAGACATTTCATTAGCGGCACTACATGAAGCTCTTACACTTGGCCCACTCTCTCAGAGATGACACAAAATATTAGAGCCATCGTCAAGAGAACACACTGTGACACCTGAACAGATTTACTAACAAGCCTTACAAATGCATCCTCACACACTGCACATTTAAATAAAGTATTTGGGTAAAAGGCAAACAGCAGAATTAGGCAAATCAATGAGCATTTTAGTAGAATACAAAACATGTGTGCATTCATGTGAGCCAAACAGACTTAGAGCACTCCAAGAATATTAATGAAGATAAAGGTTTTCGTAAATAGATACATGCATGTGTGAAGTATTGGATTACTACTTCACATAATAATTTGGCATTTAAGAGTGTGGGGTAACATAAAACAAATGGCCTTGTACACATAGATCTGTCATTTTTTATTCACCCTCGTGTATTTCCATGCTTTAAGCATTTAAGCTTTAAGTAGCCTTATTGTAAGGTGTTACTAATACATTAGTGTTACCTTAATGTAACATTTAGTACCACTGTAATATTTATTGAGTAATTGCACTGTTATCGTTACATCCATCTATGCGTATTGCTTACAAACGAGCTGCAAACATAAGCACATAAAACATAAAATTTTGCTTATGCTTTCTCTGTCAAAACTTCATCCAGCCGTATAAGGCCTTGAAAGAGAGATTATTAAAGTACCATTAATAATCAGAAGCATCTACGCACATATTCTTGTTCTGAGAGGAGAAAAACATCATGACCTTGATAAAATTGAGCAAATGAACTGACTTCAATATTAAAATACTTCATAAATGCTTAAGGATAATTTCCCAGTTCTGAGTATTACGTAAAACCGTTCCCTTCGTTCCCTGTTTTTTTCCCGCCAGTGTGTTTTATTTTGCATAACCACATTTCAGTAAACAGATTTCAGCTTTGCAAAACTGCCTCCTAGTGTTGACTAGTGGTGTTGCACTTACAGAGAATTGTATCTCCGAATTTCTCATCATACTACTACTACTACTACTACTAATAATAAAAAAAACCTTTTCATAATTAGATGTTTATTCTACAATATTACTGTTTATATATAAATAACCACATACGCATTTAAGTTTTTTTCATGGACGTATTTCATGAAACAACAGGTAAACATATCAGCATTATTCAAGAGTTCATTTAAATCAACATAGTACAATACCACTTGCACATATAAATGCTGCAACAGTGTAATATACATTGAATCTTTAGCAATACAGCCCATGCCATTGCAGCGATGCACACCGCCATTAATGCTGGGCATTCCTACGGTTCAGTCTGCATACATTTCACTCAAGTTTGTATGGGTAATCTTAATTTAAGCTGGAAAAAACATTATTCGGTGTGCTGTGATGAAATTAAATCACATAAATACCAGAATCATTTATAGAGTAAAAGTTGAAACATTCCAACTATTCTAATCAGCTAAATAGTGATTATTGACGGAAAAAGAGAGCTTGATGCAATATCGGTATAAAATACCACATTAAATGATACAATTTAAGTAAATTAGTGAGTAACCTCAGATTAATGAGATAAAAATCCTTGCATTCATTTACAATCACAGTGGACCAGAACTGGTAAGCAGCATGTTGAGTGACAGTAATGTTTTTACAGTGTTTTTACAGAAAAGAAGCTTAGATTGTTACAGTGACGTGTGAAGCTTCATCAATTCATCATTCAAGAATACATGTATTACCTTGAAAGTGCATTCATTGGTCACGTAGGTGCAGTCAAGGTTATAGTATTCTTTCATTATAAAGAAAGCCAAATCAGATCTGAATAATATTCACATGAACTCCAATAGCAAAACACAAAAAAGAATATGGCGCTTCAGACATACAACCAGGAATGGTTCACCCAAAAATGACAATTTGCTTCCAAATCACCCTCATGTCTTTCAAGATGTAGACAAGTTTGTTTTTAACCTGAAAAGAAATCTTAATCAAAGGCTCCTTTGCATTGAATGGGTGCCATCAGAATGAGAGTTTAAACAGCTGATTAAAAACATCATAATAATCCACATGACTCTAGTCCACCAATTAACATCTTGTAAAGTGGAAAGCTGTTTGTTATAAACAAATCATCATTCAGACACTATCCATAATAATGCTTTCTCTAAATCAAGAGAGAAACATGCACAGATTAAGCACTGTGTACAAGAGAAGAAGAAACGTGATGGTGTATTTTGTCGTGAGGAGACAACAGCAGATGGACTTTTACTTTAGTTTAAACTTAAAATGCCTTAATAATGGATTTGTTTCTTATAAACACATCTTTTCATTCCACAAGACATTAATTGATGGACTGGAGTTGTGTTGATTACTTGTGGATTATTGTGACATTTTTATAAGCTGTTTTGACTCTGTTTTGATTCTGATGGCACCCATTCACTGCAGAGGATCCACTGGTGAGCAACAAAGTAATGCTAATTTCTCCTGTTATGATGAAGAAACACACTTATATACTTATTGAATGGCCTGAGGGTGTGTAAATATTCAAGAGGACACTTTCATTTTTTATTGAATGAACTATTCCTTTTAATAAACCATTTTGTCAATGCTGCCTTACACTTTAATCAACCTGTATTTTATATTTGTTAAACTAAATATAACGTATGACTGACTCTGAACGTGCGGCTTGAATGAACGTAACTAAATAATGTACAATTGCACTGCAGTGGCCTTTTGATTTTTTTTTTTCCAACTGAGAAAAATAAGTGAGAAATAATCTTAATATACATACACAATCACATCTTAATTTATAGTAACTATAAAATAAATAATGAATAAGAAATAATATTCATACGAATCAGCAGGAAATAAGCCATTAAAGGCACCAAACACGGTTTAAGAAGAACTGTCATTTTTGCAAAATGATATTCAAAATGTAAATGCAACACAAATATGGAAATTAACTGAAAAAGCTGTCATGTCACTTCCTGTGCTCAGCACCAGCAGGACTTACGGGTGTCGTCGCTAACATTACACAGTCCTTCCTGCTCCTCCAAAACAGTGAGATCGAACTCGTCATTCATGGATCCTCCCAACAAATCAAGATCCTTCTTATTGGCTTGTAAGACTAATTCAGCCAATCGGGTGAAAGACTGTAAATAAAGGAAAGATTATAGATAATAGAAATGTGCAAACAAAGGAATCAGGCAACAAAATTAGCTACATGGCATCACCACTACTCAAATATTTAAAAAGAAACGACATATAAAATAGAGAAAACACAAAATTGCACCTCTGTAATGTTGTGGTTGGTAAAGGCACTTGTCTCAAAAAAGTCCATTCCATAAGCCTTGGCAAGCTAGAAAAAATGACAGAGTTTCACATGACAGAGTAAATGTGGAGTATATAGCAGCATGAATGAAAGATGCAATTCACAGGAGGGAAATACTATTTATTTACCTTATTTCCCTGTTCTGTAGCTACTTGTCTCTTCTGTTCTTCATCAGACTTGTTCCCAACAAGTATCTTCTGCACTTTCTCAGGGGCATACTGATCAGAAATAGAGGCAAATGGATGGAGGAAAGCAGAAACAGACAAACATTATGAGACATAGGATTCATATAACAGAACCAGTGTACACTTTTAGTGTTTTCTTTTGTCCTCTTGTGGGAAAACATGGGGCCAAGCGTAGTGTCTCAGAAATAAGTGCAAAATATATTATTACATGCTAAGGCTTCTATGTTTTTACTTTTTCTTAAATCCCAAAACTTTCAATTTCTGTTAGTTCAGTTCCATTTTAAATCCCAGATTTGCAGATAAGCCTCTAACTGCTGTAACCCCAGAGTTAAAGAGAGAAAGAGGGGCGGTGGAATTTAAATGATGAGGTATTAACAAAGAAGCAGGTTATATTTAGTTACAGGAAGACAGATATGCTTTAAACTCCACAGCCTCACCTCATCTACATCACTGGCCCACTTCATGATGTGCTGGAACGAGCGCTCGCTTGTGATATCGTACACCAGAAAAATGCCCTGTTGATGCAGAATCCATTACAATCCACCCATACATAATACTGAGAGTTTATGAGTGAATTATCACTCAACAGGCATCTGTATTAGATCCGAATCCATTATTAGATCAGTATATGAGTCAGTGAGATGTGAGAAAATCACCTGTGCTCTTCTGTAGTACTGCTTAGTGATGGTCTGATATCTTTCCTGACCTGCTGTGTCCCTGCATAAATACATACGTCTGATTAGAAGAACCAGTGGATAAAACATTGTTATATCATCACAGAAAAATCAACATACCATATCTGTATTCGTACTTTAATGCCATCTATCTCCAAAGTCTTCATTTTGAAATCAACACCTGGGGTAAAAAAGAAAAACATTCCACAATGATTTCAAAATAAGCTCTCTTTGTCCTTATATTCACACAACTCATCTGTTAAATCATCATCAGGCTCTAAGCCAGATCTAAATGAAATCTTTTAGCATAATCAGTGCTCTCGTGAAGTTTACTGAACCGTTCAAATCAGAGTCATAAAAAGCCAGTGAAGTAATAAAGAACAATAACAAAAAGAAAGAAGCAGAAATGGTGACAAATACCACAGAGACATTTTGGCAAATAAATATGCTTGTGTTAATAAATATTTCAATAAAAGGGTCTATTTTTTGTTTAGAAATATGCTTAGGTCAAGCTTAAGAACTAGTGAGAATTATTCATTATATCACTGACGGGAAAAAAATGACAGCATAGAACCTAAAAGGGTGGAAATAAGGAAATACCTTACATGGAAGTGTCAATTTAAAAGTAGTTATTTTAAATATATATTTTTATATTTGACATTTCATCAAACAGGAGTAAAATAAATACCGAAAAACTGCACAGAACTAATCAAATGAATTTTTAATACTTGATGTCTGTTCTCCTAATTTAAAAAAAAACCCCAATAGAATTATGCAATTTCTTTAGACACATATAAAGTGAACATGAAAGTGTACTGTGTAGTAAGAATGATGTGTTCTTGTAAGGTGTGAAACCAAAATGAGTTCTTGAGCCCTGAAAGAAAACACCTCTCTTTTAAATCTGATGCAGACTAGAAAATAAAGCCACAGCAAAACTGCAATAATAAATGGTTATCTGTCAGTAAGGTCCACTGCAAGACATTCCAGCTCCCGGAAGAGTTGTTTTTTCTAGGACGTTCCATTCTCAATAACAATTATGACTGCAAAACAACAGTAGTCGGGTGTCTCTATTATTTTTAACATGCCCTAGCAGCAATGTGATTAAAAAAAGATTAATGACCAAGTTTTTTAGTTGGAGGGACAACTTAGGCAGGCCTTCATATCAAACACAATTTTTTTTTTCCGAAGGATTCAATTCAATGTCTGCAAGCAGATGGCATGTAAGCACAAGAAATATTAAAATAAGACATGAGTACCATCTTGAATACAGTTGAAAGCCATCCACAGAGCTCCACAGCCTCTTCTTTATTAAACTGCATTAAATAAAGCAGTAGTGTTAGTGCCCTGAGCTTTCACACAGGGACACACCAGAAAGGTCATCGCTACAGCCACTGAATTGGTTGTCCTGGGGCAAAGGAAAATAATGAAAGAGCTGCCCTTCCTATATTCTCTTCCAGAATCTCAGCAGTGAAAGGACAACAACAATCCTGTGAAATATTACAAAATAAAAGAAAAACCAAAGCAACCTAAAGTCATGTAAATAATTGTAAACCTTTTCACTTTAATTAAAAAAAAAAACACTCAAATGAGATTGGAAACCAGTTACATAGACTATTAAAAGCTGTTTTGTTTTACATAAAGTGTGTCCCTTTATTGGAGTGGCCATGTTGGATCACATGACAAGCTATTCACTGTACCCTGTTAACCCCCTGTTATTGGAAACTTAAACTCACAGAATAAATTAATCATGCTTCTGTGAACAGCACAATTCTACAGTATCGTCATCATTCAAAAACTATTGCTAATATTCCATTTCCACCAGTGTGACATAGCCAAACATATATAAAAAAAATCATTTTCTCTATTAACCAGCTTTCATCCAAAACCATTTTATTTTAAGCAATACTATGCAGGGGTGTAAAAAATACTGAGAGCAGTATAGATACTACACTAAAGATACTAGCTGAAAGTATAAAAATGTACACTTTTCTGCATTTTTAAAAGATTTTATCATTTTAGTATTTTTATGCAAAAAGAAGCATGTTCAAATTACTATTTTCTCATTGTTCTGACTATGTAAAAGTTATAAAGCAGAAGCTGAAATAAACAAATATCCTGAAACCTGTTACCTGAATATTTTCAGTATTAGAATATCGTTTTTTAGGCTGAACAGCGTTCACAATTGAATCATCTATCTATAGCGATGGTTAATATAAAATGCATTAGGCTACTATAGTTAAAAGTTTGTCTAAAAGAGATAGTTTACCCAAAAATTAACATTTTGACATCATTTAAATCACTCTTGTCTTTCATTTAAGTTCTACTTTAAACTCTGCATAAAAATACTTTAAGGAGTAAAAAGCATTTCTTTACTTTGTAAACGTAACTTAAGGTTTTACATGACAACGATGTACTAAAAATGGCAATGTTTTAGCTTTTGTTTCTTTGAAAATGACAATTTTGTCAATCCGATTGAAAACGACTTAAGATGCTGTACTATGCATGCAAGGCCAGTAGTTGGCAATGTCGCTTTGTGAAAAAACACTAGATGCTATAGTCTGAAAACAAAAACAAATTTGCGTTGTTATGGTTCTTACTGAGACGATAACAGAATAGGTTTCTTTGAAAGCTTCAAAATGCAGTTGTTGTGTAAATGAACGGCCAAAACACGTATTGAGTTTTTAGTTGACGTCGGTGTCGTGTGAAAACCCCTAGTTGAAAAATAGTACCATCACATGGATTTAACAGAACTCAAGTAAAATATAGATTCCCCAAAGTATATAAAAGCATTGTTTTGAAATAGCTCTGATATTGATTTGACAGACGGTAATAAGTATTAAACTTGACATGATGTGCCAGAGCTGTTACAATTGAATCATCACTTTGACACTTTCCTTCGGAGACGGTGGCTAATTGGAAATGGAAATAATTCTAACAAGACAACAGACAAATATGCTATGGTGATTAGCACATTTAAATTGAAACACAAGTCCAATTTCTCTAGTTTTGACAGCATCATAAACAATCGACTATAGAACGCAATTAAACAGAAATGAACCCCATATCGTTTAATTTGTTATCCACAAACTAATCAATCAACAGCTGCTTTCTATAGCAAGAATAATTTAGCATAACAGCATGTTGCCTCAAGGCAAATAGATAACATCTAAGAACCATTTGCTAATGCTTCAAATTAACTTGCAGACCACACAGATCTCTCTTCCACTGTGAATAATGTTTCAGTACAGCGCTAAGGTCCTTGACAGTCTAGTATCATAATATATATGGGTCATAGCCCTGAGGACTAGAGCTTATTGAACCATGTTTTAGAGCAAGACACCGGCCATCTCTCAGGACCAGTCAGACTAAAGCTTTTATCTCCTGCAGTTAAAGATTGTTCTGTATCACATCACTACTTAACCAAAAGAGATCTATCCCAGCATATTAAATAAACAGTAGCGAGACAGACAGCAGGCTGCAGGAATGAGTCAGGGCCTCTGATTCCTTATTGATTTGGGGGATATCATCATCAGGAACAATAGGAGGGTGTTATGAATCTTATGCCTGATTTTAAGAGTAAGCCACTTGATATTATTCGCTGCCCCTGGAAAAAATGAGAGAGCTACAGAACAGAGCATACCCCGAACTTTTGCAAAATAACAACCTGACATTCACTTCGCACCTAATGAAGCATGTGATTTAATTGAGGGATTACATTTTTGATACGGGTTCAGCATTTTAAATGCCTCATTAAAGGAATAGTTTGGCCAAAATTCACCCTCACATCTTTTAGCATACATTTTTCTTCTGTTAAACACAAAAAGAAGATTTTACAGAATGACATGGATTTTTATAACAAATGAATCGTTATTTAGTCACGCTCATATCATTCTAAACCCATTTGAATTTCTTCCTTCTGTGGAACACAAACTTAGATATTTAGAAAAAATGTCCAAGCTGCTAATTTCCATACAGTGACATTGCATAGGACAGTTCTGATCATCATTTGTGTTCAGTGTATGGAAAAGAGCAGCTAAGACATTTTGCTAGATAGCTACTTTCACAGTTTCCATGGCAGCAAAAAAAAGGTTTGGAAAGGCAAGTAAACAGTGACCATTTTTCACTTTTAAAAGACCTTTGTGCATAAAAAAAGCATCTAGATTACCTTTATACATATTAGGCAATACACACGAAATTAAGTATAAGTAGTGAAGTATTAAATAGAAATAATTAAGTGCTCTTATGCATATTATAAATAAAAAATATTAAATTATACATTTTTTGGAAACTGTTCCAAAATAATCCCTCTGTTCATCCTCTTTGAGTAAGTAAATAGGTTGTTGTCAGGAAATAATGTCAGCTCACTGGGAAAATGTCCTATTAGACCAAGCGCACACTATAGAAATACCAAAATGAGAGTTTTATGAAAAGCCAAATTTTGTTTTTCATAACACCCAATAAGCCCAAATAAAAATGATCCCTATGCTGGGAGTTTTTGAAAGCGTACGCTGATAAAATAGTCCTTTAAAAAAAACAGTTAATAAAAATCTTTTCATATTTCTCACAGCTGAGACTAAAACTTTCAATTTATTTAAAGACCTGATTCCATTTCATATGAATATTTTAGAACTTGCATAGAACAGCATGTAGCCTATGAGTTGGAATGGCTGACAGGACACTTTCATGCATCAATATTTTAGTGAAAATGCATGCAACGACACACCTACACTTTCTGTGTCCTCACTGCCAGTCATGCAACCTATGATTTTATATTAACTTAGATTACTGCATTTTCTAAAAGAACGATTTAAAACACACACTACTGGGTTTGTGACAGTTGTTTAAAAGCGCAACATTTTAAGACTTCACGCACAGATACAGTCAGGCATCTCAGAAAAAACTAGAAGAGGTTGTGTGAATGCATCTCACTATGTGGTGTAATTCTCAAGCCATTCTTTTCACGGCTCATAGACTATAATGGCCCAGCGCTGCTATGGGTTTTCTTATCGGTATGTGCTGTTTGTTTGGCAACTCTTTGAACGGATGCATTAAAGTAACACTCTTACCGATGGTGGAAATGTGAGAGGGATGAAATTCATTGTCCGTGAATCTGCATAATAAACAGGTTTTGCCGACACCGGAGTCCCCGAGAAGCAGGAGTCTAAACAGCACATCATACTGTTTGGCCATGGTGTCTTATGGTCACAATTAAAGGAACTCAGCGTCGGGTTTCCATGTCCACCCTCTTCACAGTATCATCTTCTCGCTTTTTCCATCGACCGGTCCGTGCTTACGTGCGGATTTCCCGAAAAACTGTGTGGATGAAGCAGGAGTCGATGCGAGCAGAAATCAGTCAAGAGCGCTGCTGCTGCTGCTGCTTTTCTGGTGGTGGGTGCGGTGGGCTACAGAACGCTCTCCGTGCGTCTCACCGACATCCTTCACACCTCAGGAAATGGGTGGAGATTACGGACACACAGCATCACGATTTTGATACTGATATTGGCCTATATTAATTGTATATATACAAGGACTGCGTGGTAAAATGCATATATATATATATATATATATATGTGTGTGTGTGTGTGTGTGTGTGTGTGTGTGTGTGTGTGTTTACAGTATAATGTGGGCAAAATATAAAAACTGGGGCAAAAAACAAAAAAAATATATAACATTATCTATTTATGCACAC
>JAUMHE010000075.1:11815018-11825157 GCA_032359235.1 Enteromius mattozi
TTTAATATATAAAAATAACACATATTAACAAATGTTGTTTATCCCATCTTTGCAACAATATGGTATTCTCTTTAAGTATCTCCTTATTTTTAACTTTATTTTTTCTCTCAGTATTGTGATGACTGCTTGTTCCACTGCTCTGGGATTGTGTATGATGCCCTTGCTGCTGTACGTGTACAACCAGGGTTTCTCACAATATGTTCCGTACACTAACATCACTATTGCCATGATTATGATCCTGGTGCCCGGCGGTATCGGGATCCTGATCAACTACAAAGTGCCCCAGTATTCTAAGACCATCACCAAGGTGTGTTATACTGTTATAGTGTGATACTGCTTTTATTCAACAGTTCCATAAACATGACTTTAGCACTGAGTAAAGCTTCTGGAAGCTATGGTAATTCTGCCATGTCGTAAACATGTTGCTTGACCATACAAACTAGTGTATTGTAAAGTATAAATCCTCTGGCTACATGCTAGAAGCATGATAGATAAACTAACAATTCTATGCATGTTTTGCATTTATTTTCCGGTTGATTCGTAGGCTGGGTTGGGGCTGCTGCTGATCTCATGTGTTGTCATTGGTGTTCTTGCTGGTATAGCTAATGGAGGAAAGATTTTCACAGTGCTGTCTCCTCAACTTATATCCATTGCTGCATTGATGCCACTGACTGGATTCACATGTGGATATATCCTGTCCACTCTGTTCAGCATGAATGCATCGTATGTATATCCGAGCTATGAAATTGTTACGTTTTTGGCTGAGATGTAAATGCATTCTTAAGATAATCAGCCAGATTGATTTATTGTTCAGTCACTTTTCAGCAGTATCATGTTCACTTTTGCCCTTTGGTCCTCAGTTGCAGACGCACTGTTTCTATGGAGGTGGGATGTCAGAATATTCAGCTGTGTACCACAATCCTGAAGCTGGCCTTCTCTGCTGAGCTCATTGGTCAGCTGTATTTCTTTCCCGTCATTTACATTGTATTCCAGATTATCGAGGCTCTTATCTTGATAGTCCTGTTCAGATGCCATCAGAGACTGAGACAATCTCAAATACATGAACCCTAAACTGTTATGAAATGCTGAAATTTTTTTTTTATTCATCAGAACAGATTTGGAGAGATTTAGCAGTACATCACTTGCTCACCGATGGATATCTTCTGCAGTGAATGGGTGCTGTCAGAATAAGAGTCCAAACAGCTGATAAAACCGATCGCAATAATTCAGAATCAACATGACTGCAATCAAGCAGTTAATGTATTGTAAAGTCAAAAGCTATGCATTGTTTAATCTATGCCCATTTCTGGAGAAAGCAATATTATGAATAGAGGACATATATTTTAGCTGGAAGCAAGAATTCTAAATTTAAAAACATCTTGATGAATTTGTTTATTTCAGTCACACAGCTTTTAGCTTAATAAGATGTTAATTGATGGACTGGAGTCACATATTAACTGGATTACTGATGTTTTAATTATTATTTTAGACTCTTATGATGGCACTAATTCAGTTCAGAAGATCTATTGGCGAGCAATTGATGAAGATAAAAGATGCAAAGTTTCTCTAGATCTGTTCTGATGATAAACCCAGCTCTGGTCTGAGGATTAGTAAATTTCAGCACATTTATACTATTACTATTAAACTATTACTTTAAAATTTCTAAAATTCTATTTACTTAACCTCAAGAAATATTTAGTTGTTTAAATGTAAAAACTTTAATGTACTTTAATGTTGTCATTGCTGTTTCACATTGTGATTTAATTTTATTTTGGAAAATGACTGACCTCATTATTACCAGTTTTTCAGTAATTTATTCCTTTTTGACAGTGCTACACAAACTTTATAAATGTTCAAAAACATTTTCATGTGTGATATTTGTACCATGGTACAGAAAGGTAACACATGCACCAAAACATATCCAGACAAAACCTGATTTTTACATAAAACCCGAATACATGACGCATCAGAAATGATATTAAAATCATATCCTGTTTTGTTTAATAAAAAAAAAAAACACTTTGCGTTGCAAAAAAAAAGCATCATTTACTCCTACAAACTAATGCAACATTGAAATTAAGTACATAGGGTGTATATGATGCAGGGATCTCTTTTATCATGCAGTGTGGAGGGAACTTGGGCGATTCTTTAATTATAATTCAAGCATCCACATTACAAACAATTCACACATACTGTGTATTCATGAAATAACAAAAATAAACAGCTGGCCCAAACGCTTTCATAAAACACTGAAAGACCTGCAAAGTATTAGAAACTTCATTTTGCTTTATATGTTGGGTATGAAATGGCTGTACTGGCCTTCCTCATTTTGTGTGGCAGTTCTTGCACTTGAAATTCATATTCTTATCAGCCTTTCATGAAGCACTTTTTCTTGCTGCCTTGTCATGATTAATACTACAGTATGTATTATTCATAAAACCCTAATTCAGTATTTTCAACATACATCAAAAGTTCGCGCTACTTGAAAACAATCACATTTACTGGCTCGTCCATAAATATTTTCATACAATTAAAGACTCTCAACATCAATCAAACCTCACTCTGTATATAATGATAAGAATAACAACCACATACCCATTTTAGACATGAACTTAAAAAAACCCAAAACAAAACAGCAGTATATTCCTGATTTAATGTGACTCTCCTGATCAAATGCCTTTAAACTAGCAACAGAGCCCGTGCTGTGAAACTCCTGGCGTGTAGAGAGGCTGTCCCTTCACTTACAGGACCTAAACTGACCAAAGATGGGACAATATTGCTAACTTCATCAACCTCTTGCAGTGTTTCAACACAGACGCATCTCTTAGCACACAGGGCAGTGGAGGCTAATGACGACTGTCAGCAGATGGGGAGCGGGACGGTGGAGGGCGCTGTGCTGGGGGCGGCGGTGATGCTGATTCAGCACGTGGAGCTTCTTTGGGCCGCACGGGGGAAGCACTGGCCGAACGCGACCGGCTTCTGGAGCGGTTATGTGATTTGGGGCTGTGGGAATGGGAGCGGCTACGAGAACGTGATGTGGAGCGCCCTCGGGAACGAGAGCGGGATGAGCTATTTGAACGAGACCGAGTTCTGGATCTATATGACAAGAGAAAATCAATCAATCAATATTTTAGGGTCAATACAATTGTTAATGTTTTTAAAGATGTCTCTTATGCAAATATTTTATTGAAACAAAAAAATACAGTAAAAAAAAAAAAATAAAATTTAATTTATTTTAATATATTTTAAAACGTATTCTTGTGATGCAAGAATAAGGTGTCACATGATCCTTCAGAAATCATTCTAACATGCCGATTTTGCTTTTTATCAATTAATTTCTTATTATCAATGTTGACAAATTGTGCCGTATGGTTAATTTAAATATTTTTTTTTTTTGTAAAAATTCAGTTTAGTTTTAATGAATAGAAAGTAAAAAAAACTGAATTTATATATAGCATCCCTTGTAACATTATTAATGTTTATTGTTACTTCTGATCAATTTAATGCATCCTCGGTGGACAAAAATTTGTTCCCTCATTAGTAAAATTCAAGAAATTAAATATCTTTAAAAAAAAAAAAAAAAAAAAATTACTGATCCAAATTCTTTTTATGGTATTATACGTATAAATATTTTTCTAATTACACATTAATAGAAACATTTATTTAATTGCATTTGTTTTACAATTTATATTTATGTTTATATATAATATACAATATTATACGTGACCCTGGACCACAAAAAAGTAACTGGGCTATATTGTATAAAAAGCCAAAAATGCATTGTATGGATCATATTTATCGAATTTTTTTTTTTTTAGAAAAAAATCATTAGAATATTAAGTAAAGATCATGTTCCATTAAGATATTTTGTAAATTTCTTACTGTAAATATATTAAAACTTAATTTTTGATTAGTAATATGCATTGCTAAGAACTTTTTTCAATATATTTTGATGTTTTCGCACACCATCAAATTCCAGTTTTTGCATCTCGGCCAAACATTGCCCTATTGTGAAAAATGTACACTTATGACTGGTTTTGTGGTACAGGGTCACATATATTATATTTATGGCATTAATAATACATATGAAACCAATAAACGTTAAACATTAATAGACAGCAAAAAACAATAATAACTCACTTTTTCCTGGTCGCCTCAACAAGTTTGATTTTCCTTCCATTGATCTCCTTCCCAGACAACTTCTCCAGGGCATTTTTTAGATCACTATGAGAAGCAAACTCAACCACACTGTAGAAAGATAAAGCTATTACACAAAACAGCAAAAAAAAAAAGCAGCGATCCAGATTCATGCAGAAACAGTTTTGCAAGGAGGGTAACAGAAAAGAAGCTCACCCCTCATTAAGCTTTGGCCGATGGGCATCTGCAAAAGTAACCTCTCCAGCTTGTCTCATGAAATCCTTTAAATCCTACACACAGTACACCAGCATTTTGACTTAGCTAAGCAAACGAGATGATCGTTTTTTACAACGTTTTATGAAGTAAATGAACTATCAAAGCTGGGGTCCGAGAATCTCTCAGCTCATGCTCAAGCCTGGATCATGTTCGATATGCTACATACAAACATTAAAATCAGGCTGAAGAGAATTTCGAAACATGCAAATCAACGAAAAGTATAGGGATTAGTAATCATACAGATGAGATCTGCAAAAAGCGAAATCCAAGCGGACACCTCTGAGTCACAATGTGTTGCGGCTACGCTTCATGCTCTTACAAATCTCTAATTAAAGCTTTGTGAAGCCAACCCTGGCATCTAAACACAAAGACTTCAGTGTCCTATCAGCCAAAATGAATGAGCGCTGGCATGAAAAGAGGTGGCGCATCAATAAAAGATACTTATGGCTTGCAGTGCTGCAACATTCCCGGACTCCTGTACTACAAGATTAGCAGAGGAAATATGTGGAGCGTCTCTTAAAAAACATTTACATTTACATGGCAGATGCAATCTTACCAAAACACAAGTGTATACAGTGTAGTAGAGCACAGGGCTTTCCTCCATCGACTGTACCCTATTTGTGCCGTCCCCTCAAGGGTACTGAGCGTGAACAGCGAGGAAGAGATTATAGACTAATACCTGGGAACGTACCCATCAGGCTGGGGCCATAACCTGGAGATTTTATCCTCGGGACCACCAGAGAGCAGGGTGGGTGAGTATACCGATCGAAGCCTCTCAAATTACCGAACCCCTCGATTGACTGCGTATGCTCTGTTTCTCTTTTTCTCTCGCTCTCTTTCTGCCCCTCTCTCTCTCTTGCTTTCACTCTCTGTCTCTCTCTCTCTTTCAGCTCGACACCGTCACAAACTGTGCTTTGTAGCGGCAGCCGCTGCGTCTAGAGCGAGAGGGCATCACTCACAGAGAGCTGTCATGCGATCGGCGGAGGTCAACTAGGCGTGGGGCACAATGGGAGTGGCTTAAGCAGAGAGAGGGGCCCTGTAGGGGTTAACTCCACCATTAGCGAGCTCTTCCATACGACACAACAGTCAGGCTGGCAAATAGAGGGGTGAACAATTGGTTAAAACAGAGGCAAAGTGACCTAACCTTACCGCTTCCTCTTCTCTAGCACTAATGGAGTATTTATTATATGACCTTGAATTCGAAATTAATCTCAGAATGACAATTTTTGCCATCGATTTACATGTAATTGGATAGTTAAAGCTATTCAATTAACATAACTCTACATATTCTGTTCATGTATGAAGGAAATCCTTATTTTTTTTCTCATTTGCAGAGACTGGGTATATGACTGACTCAACACAAATTGATAGGAAACCACTGATAGGAAAATGCTCACCTGCCAGCTGACTCTTGATGACAAATTCTCCACAATGAGGCGATTCTCTGTGCGCATTGGTGGAGGATTCCTGACAGGACAAATGCTTGGAGTTATTGACTTATTTCTAATGCAGAAAATGAGACTAAACTGAACAAATGTTTACACAACCCTACCTGTGCAAACATATAAACTATTTTTATATAGTTTTCTATAGTTTTGGGGTAAGAAATATTTAAAAATGTTTTTTATGCTCGCCAAGACTGCAAAAATATAATTACAATTGTGATAAACTGCTTTTAGTTTTAATATGTAATTTATTCATGTTATGGCAAAGCTGCATTTTCAGGATCATCATCAAATTATCCATCAGAAATCATTTTAATATGCAAATTTGGTGCTTAAGAAACATTTCTTATTGTTAATTTGTAAAAAAAAATTGTGCTGCTCAAAGGGTTAGTTCACCTTAAAATGAAAATTCTGTCATTAATTACTCCCCTCATGTCGTTCCAAACCTGTAAGACCTTCGTTCATCTTCGGAACTCAAATTAAGATATTTTTGATGATATCAGAGAGCCATCTGTCCCTCCATAGACAGCAATACAACTGAAATGATCCCAGATCCAGAAACAAAACATCTGTAAAACAGTCCATGTGACATCAGTGGCTCAACTTCAGTTATGCGAATGCTTTCCTCTAGGTGTAAACAGCCACAGATGCGCGTGCTTCCCCCCGGATGTAAACAAAGCTGGTTACGTTAAAGTGAGTGTATTGCTTTGTGATGCGTTGTGATACTCTGTAAAATGGCAGAAGACGTAAGTCACGGAAGAAGAATGGAACGAGTAAATTATCTTATTTTTGTTTTCTTTGTGCAAAAAATAAGCATTCTTCTAGCGTTGCATGGACTGTTTTACGGACGTTTTTACCATGTTTCTGGACTTGGATCATTTCAGTTGTATTGCGGTCTATGGATGGCTCTATGATATCATCAAAAATTTCTTAATTTGTGTTCTGAAGATAAACGAAGGTCTTACTAGTTTGGGACAACATGAGGGTGAGTAATTAATGACATAATTTTAATTTTGGGATGAACTAACCCTATAATATTTTAGCAGAAACCCTGATAAATTTGAATCTTTTGATAAATAGAAAGTTGAAAAGAACAATTTATTTGAAATATAAATTTTTTATATTTCATTTTAAAAGTACTTACTGCCAGTTTTGATCTATTTATCAGATTCTTGCAAACTACAGCTATTAAATTCTTACATAAAATAAAAATCTTACTGAACAGAACTTCGTGGAAAATTCAACAAATCCAACAAAGCTTGACCCCTACCTCCGGCTGTCCTGAGAGCCACGAGCATACCGACCAGGAAAACGTCCTCCACCACCCCCACGGCCTCGGCCCCCACGCAGACGGACACGGGCATGTTCAATGGTCACCCTGCAGTCAAAACATCCCTCATACATGTGTCTACCTCTGCTAATAAGTCTTAATTCTCTCCATGCTTCATCTTTTCCTCTCACTAAACATTCGTAGGGAAATTTGCCTTACTCTTTTAATAATTTAATAATTAAAACTGTTTTGAAACAATATGAATTGAGAAAAGCAATATACAAATAAAAAAAGATTAAAAATATACCTCTCATTGCAGAGCTCTTTCCCATCAAGCTCATAAACAGCATCTTCTGCATCTCTCGGATCATCAAATTCCTGCAAGAAACAATTTACAGGTGAAAACTATATAACATACAGGTTTAGTGTTGCCATTCTTGATATCTAGTTTATTTAATTTATCACTTAAAATAACAAATTGTTCACATTTGTTAACTGCTTAGTATTAATATTTATACTAATATTATATACACTATAGTTTAAAATTGTCTTTGAAACTTTCTATTCATGCAATAAAAAAATAAAACAAATACAGTTTCTACAAAAATTTATAATAGAAATGCTTCTTGAGCTCCAAATCTTTATATTTTAAGGATTTACAAAGGATCACTGTAGTAGCAGTAGTGGCTGCTGAAAATTCAGGTTTGAAACAGTTATTTTAAATAGTAAAAATGCCAATGTTACTGTTGATCCTGTTATATAAATATATATATATATATATATATATATATATAATGATAGCTGTCTACCACTATAGGTGAACGCTGTCTATGTAGGCTGCTCAGTAGGTTTTGTAACGCAGCCCATATTCTATTATTATAGTCACTGCGGCTAAATCACTGACATACATAGAGCATGCATTTACAATGTTGTTAAATTGTCTAGAAAAGGCAAAACGTACTACAAATCCGAAGCCTCTTTTCAGGTCAATGTCCCTGATTTTTCCATAACCCTTGAAGAACCGCTCGACGTCCTTCTCTCGAGCCGAAGGGTTTAATCGACCGATGAAAATACGACAACCGCTCATCCTCCTAAAAACAACCAAGTAACAAGTTAAAACAACAATTAATATAATGGAAATGTCGTTCTGCAAGCGCCAAACACCTACGCATTTCTGCAACAATGGCTCTAGGCCACAACCCACATCCACAGAGCGCTCATTAACTGCGGAATCGCTGCACAAAATAACGTTACTGTCTTTTAAACAACACGCCGCTTACACGCGGAATTCAAGCAAGCGGGAAAATACACGGTCTCAGGTACGTACCACTAACGTTACCTTATTTTTCTCTTCTGAATGTATCGTGTCTGTACGAACAGCCCCTCACACAAAATGGAGTCAGTGTCGAGCTGCGAGCGACGCGCAACGCTGTTCTGAGATCAGTTCAGAACACCACAGCCACTCTACTACTGTAACGTTAGGTAAAATGATTTACCTCAGAGGCGAAACATTTATTTTGTAGTGTCAATTATTATAAATATATATTTATTTTCATCTAATTTTTTACATCCGACCAGAAAGTACTTTATTTAAATGAAATGGATAGTATACACTGAATCCGTTGAACCAGTTCAAATCAGTCCGAATGATTCATGAATCATCGCGAACTCGCTCCGAGCTATCAAACTCAACTCTGTGACCGCCTGTTTCGATCAAACTCACCAAAATAAAGCAAAAACTTCTGGACTGGTCGTAATAGATCAAGGGTATTCTAAATCTATTATGACTGCAATATATCGTATTGAAGTAATTTAGCTGCATTATCATCATCGTTCCTTTTGAATCGGTTCTTTAAATGAACTGTTCAAAAGAACCGAAACGCGGAAATGAGTCGGAGTTCTCATACTACTGTAAACTATACGTGCAAAGCTGCAACACTAGATGGCGTTAACGGACAACATTAATTATTTACTAATGTTATCTGCACTTTAACCTCAATATAAAGGAATCCATTGTCATATGACAACATGGATGTTATATAACTGTAAAAGTATTTATAGAGTGAACCACAACATGACAAGCGTCAGAAACACCAAAATAAATACACCATTTGAGCAATTCAAACGAAAGCTTTAATTAGAAATAGTTATATACACACTGTAGAATTAAATTAAACTTTATACAAATATTAAAATACTATCTTCACACCCACAGCAATGTACAGAGGAAAACCAAAAGAAGTGTAATGGGGGGCTGGGTGGATGAGTCAACTTAAATTACATTTGCAGAAAAACACCGTACAACAGTGTTTCACACACATTCTAGATATCCTTTTTTTACTTGCGTCCTTTGTTTTTAAATTTAAAAACATCCTTTGAATCAAACTGATAAACAAGAGAAATAAAAACTTATATTTCATGTTCACTGAAAAAAAAAAAAAAAGCTTCAGAGGAAAGTACAGGTGGACAATCTTATGTCACATCCTCCAAAGGAGTAAAACCCTATGTCTGAAAAAAACAAGACGATGTTTAATGCATAGAAAAGAAAAAGTAAGGCCATAAGGAAACTGAAGACAAATTACCATAAAGCCAGCGAGATGAAAGAAACACATGATTACAAAGTGAGAAATGTATGAAATGTACAAGTTTTAAGGCAGCAGTAATATTTTGCCTTCAGTTTGCATGAAAAAATGTAAATCAAATTTACAAAAACAAGCCAGGAACACAAAACTGAGGATGTGCAGATAGGCAAACTGCCCTCTCTCTCTCTCCAAAGTCAGACACATAAAAATATATATATTTAATGCATGATGACAAATTCTCAGAACTCTGAGTCAACCACAGGGGATATACACATGAGGTGGCAATGAGACAGGACATAAAACGAAAACTCAAACAAAAGATTCATTGGTTTTTTTAAATGTCCGTTAGCCAAAAGAACGCTTTGAGTGAAGAACAAGGCCATTATCTGGAGCTTTCATACGTATTTATACATAGAATAAAATTTTTAT
>JAUMHE010000075.1:11840781-11852341 GCA_032359235.1 Enteromius mattozi
GCCAGCAAGCCAGGAACGCGAGATTCGACCATTTTGATTGGCTAATAGGTTTGTCACTCAAATGTCAGAGGCGGGGGTAAAAACCTCAGACTCCTGAGGTTAGGTTATCGCGGGAGTTAAAACCTCAATATCGATGCGATAAAGGTTAATCGTGCAGCCCTACTAGGAACTACCCTACTGGCTAGTTTCGTGAATACTTGGTGCAAATCCCCTTATGTATTTTCTTATCTTGGAAACGGTTCAAATTTTATACACAATTGTCCTATAAAATTCATGCATTGAATATCAATATCTTTGAAGGTACTGTACCAAAGTCATAATTTCCAGCACTGTAGCAATACTACCTATACATTTGGTATATTTATAACATTATGTATATAAATAAGACTACAGAGGCCATTTTTAATCATCTGTGATCTGACTCTACTTATTGACTTCATTTGCTATTTATGTTGGATGGGAAGCTAAAAGTACTTCAAGTACCAACCGTTATTTTACCCAGGAAGTTGGCTGAAAGGTCTACAAACACAAAATGCTGAACAGCAAATTCACCTGTCCTTCTCAAATAAATCTAGGGCTAAAGAATAACTTGAGCTTTATAAATACACACACACAAGTGCCCAGGTGACTAAGGTCACACATACACATCTCGATCTTTTAAACAGCACTTCAACTGCCTGTCAACGTGGACATCTGTTTTTGTTCTCAAGTTAAATCTGCCATGCAAAGCAAGATATAGAGCTATGTTAGTGAGGGAGACACTGGATGAGACTCGCACAGAAAGGGGCAACAGACGTACACACACATCCTCAGTGACAGAGAGAGAGAGTGTGAGAGAGAAAGCCCATCCCCCACTAACACCTCCCAGATGCTTGACTGAAAACAAAGAAATGATTCTGATTTTATTCCATCCGGAAGCTTAAGTCCAACGGTTATTTCTGTTATCAGCGCACTGAGAGTGACACAAACAAAAGAACATAAACCTTTGTCTTTGACATCAAGAATCATAGATGCCAACAGACAAAAACCAACCCGCTATAAACCATCTGTGACTCAGAATTATGCAGAAACTAAATTCAACATAATTCATTGAAAAAAACAAAAAAAACAATGCTTGACACATCCATTACTGCAAGTTACTTCACATATCTCACAATCTAAGGACATTTTACTTCCTACGAAATCAATGAAGCAGTTGTCAGCATCTTAAATATCAGTGTCAGAATGGATGGCAGTGGAAGGTTGAGGTGTAGGAGGAATATGGAGGAGGTTTTTGTGAATAATCTCACCTGAAGCTTGGCCTGTGGGGAGCATGCCGAGGAGGAGGAGCAGCAGGGATGTGGCGGCCACCCTGTGAGCGAGCGAGGCTCTTGTCTCACACGCTACCATTCCATTGCACATCTTTCAGCCCTGCTTGTGCAGCAAGAATCCTCTCCGGCTGAACCTAGCGACAGAAACACACACACTTATAACCACTCAGTAGTTAGAGTATTAAAACAAAACAGAAGTGGTAGCTACAAGATCATTTATGAGTTCACATAGAATTTGTGTCTTATAACAAGAATCAAAATCTTTCTGTCATAAAGACAGAAAGCAGGCTATATTATGACAATCCCAATCTAAACAGGATTTAATTTAATCTTTATTAATTTATTGCCTGCATTTTTTCTAAACCACTCTACAAAAGCGACTCACACATATCTCATATTATCAATGATTAAAGCCAGTTTTTTCACATTTGGCTAATTTTGTAATGCATTTTTTAGATTCCAAAAGTGTAGGACTCTCAGTTCCGCTTTTAACGCCATGTTATGTACATGACCAGAGTCAGATTTAGTCATTTAAAAATAAAACTTAAGATGCTTAATACTTTCTAAAAACTTAGGCTAAAGACTAAATATGAATTCACTTGGTTAAAATGCTTTTCTAGAGTATCACAGTCCAGTATTACTGTATTATAATCCAGCAAAATAGGTTTAATGCAAAGTGGATTCTGAAAAGATTTTGTAAGTATTGAGTCTCAGTTCCTGAAAAAAAAAAGTATGTTTTAAAAACACCACTGTTCTCGAAACTAACTCATGGATGATGTGAGAACTGAGAAACCTAGAGGAACTGAATGGCTGCAGGGTATCCATGTGGTATACGAAGCCTATCAGCAAGTACGACAATGGAAAGCGAGTTAGAATCACATTACTTTGCACTTGGGGAAAAAACAAGTGCGCAGCCATTACACAAATGAGAGCAGGTGCAACGGTGCTGCTAAGCAAGCACAAACCATTTGTCAGCTTTCCTCCAAAACAAGATATTTATGTGTGTGCTAAAGGCAGGTTAAGCTCAAGAACATGGGGTGCATGAGTCCCAGGAACAAACAGGATGCTAAAGGTGCAGCTACTGCTCCCACATGAGGCCAATCTGCCACTGCCGCCACACCTTTCCCCTCTTCACTCGAGAGAAGCACTAGGGTGCACAAGGAGTGTGACGCACATCCCACTGGCAGAGAAGAGCTTGCCTGCTGCCTCATGTACCAAACAGACTGGCGCAGAAGAACATTCTGCAACAAACTGCTCAGTGCCAACACGATCCCAGAGTGGGAAAACTGCAATTCAGTCTGGATTCAGTCAAAGTGACTAAAGTGTTGTACAGATGGCATCCCGAGTAAGCACATCGACTGACATGGCACACAAATATTCAACAACACCTGCTTGAAAATATTTTCAAATAGAGATAATTTACTGTATTACAAGCGGTTTAAGAACCAAGCCTTTGTATAGTGCCTCAACCTGCTCCACTACGGATGCAAAGATCTAGTTCACCCCAAAAATGAAACACTCGCCCTTATGTTGTTCCAAAAACAATAAGACTTTAGTTAATATTTAGTCTCAGGTAGCCAGACCTTCAGATAGAAGGCAGAAGCTCTGGGAAACTTGGCCATTAGGGACCGCCCAAGAGGCCATATGACTGACAGGTAAAGCAACTAATCACGTTTCATTTTGTGCCATGTTATGTTCATGGACGTGGAAATGTTCCTACAATAACAGACCCGTGTGTAAAACTATTGGAGATATCTGAAGGATTCTACGGTACAAATGTGTCACATACTTGTGAAAATCCAGTGTTTAGTTGATACCGATAAGCACACACTCATTGTAAACATGATGGCTTTCTTCATCCTTGACTGTGTTTGGTATCATGGCATCTTCGTTTACAGGTAGAACGTTAAAGAACACAACACACACGTCTCCCAGAAATCCTGTATAATTCAACCAATCCAATTATGACTTTTTGACAATTTTGTGTGCTTTATATATCAGACGTTAAGTCAACGGGTGCGACGGTCTGAAGTTGAGACCAGTTAAAATTCAAAACACAGATGAAGAAATTTCAATAACTTAAGAGATTTCTGTTCCTACATCGAAAATTCATTATACACAACTTCAACGACTGATAAAGAGATCATAAAAGAAATCCATGTAAATCAGTTGGTTTAATGTTTTTGTTTGATTTCGATAAATGTGAATTTTTATGATCGCTTTATAAACTTTTTGAAGCATAAAAGTTTTAAAGGAATGGACTTACAATAGAGAAGAAAAAATATCTTCATATGTGTTTGCAAACATCCTGTTGGTTTTGAACAACATGAGGGTGAATACTTACTTAATGGCATTTGTGGGTGAACTATCCCTTTAAGAGATCTAATCTGTACTTGAAAGCAGTTCTTTACCACTTCGTGGTAAAAAAAGAAGCATTTTGACCACATTAAAAAGCCATCATTTTATCATACTAGTCACATTTCTTTTACTTAAAATGACAAAACAAGCCAGATGCAAAAAGAAACGTGTCACTGCCGTTCCTGCTTTTCATACCAGAGCTGCCTTCAGGTTCTAACGTAAAAGGTTTTGAGTGAGAAATATGCAAATACAGAGCCCTGTCTGGAGTTTTGCAAGAGTTGGAAGAGAAAATAACTAAATGCATATCTGGAAATGGTAAGGTTCAATCTGGCAAAAAGTGTCCAGGCTGCATGACAGTGAAGAAAAAGCCTTTTGTAAAGCATATTATGGCCTACACAGTTCCTTTATCTACACCTTTGCACACAAAAGGCAATGAGGAAGAACTGGTCGTCTACAGGGAACCAACAAGAGTTTGTGAAGGGAAGTTGATATCAAGTTGCTATTAATGATATCACATTGAAACAACCTCCTGATCTAGTTTCAACAAGTCAAGCAAACTCCGGTAAAGATATGCTATTGGGGAAAAGACAGTGAATGATGGGGTGCTAGGTTACATATAGTACAAAATCAAGGCAACAACCAATGCATGCTGGCTCCAAAACAGAGACAACAGCGAATTATAAAGCAATTACTGGTAGGAAGATGACACTAATCTTGTTCTCACGACAAGAAATTATATTATCGCCTCACTGCAAAAACGAGCAACACATTTTTATTTACGAAAAAGAGGCCATGTATTTGGAAGTGTGCTGAGGGACATTATAATGTAGTTATTCTATGCAAGAGAGAAATAAGCCCCAGTATGTCCGGACTTAAAAGTCACACGCGCCGACACGTGCAACTGTTCCGAGAGCAGAACGAGCACAACAAAGAGAACAGAGCGTGTCCTGAAAGTACTGTGAACGCATATGACTTATGAAAACAAACAAAAAGAAAGACGCGTCACTAATAACAACGGTTAGGTTTCCTAAAGTAATACACTTTGAGGTTGTTTCTAACTTTTCGCTCACGAGTTGTTTAAAGTCCTCTTAAACACCGTGTTTACGGCACAGCGCTTTGTGCGTGCGCGTGCGTGTGTATGTTTCGACATGTTTTTGCAAAACGAATAAATAACTCGGGATGTCTATCACAAATATATGCTGACTGAAACTCTCTAGTTTTCATTCACACGTAAAAACGTACATGTAAGAAACAGGTTGACGCAAGTACAAATACTACAACGACGATATCTGAGGTCCATTGCTGACCGAAATAATCCTGAAACACTATGACAACAATGATACTTGTCTGTACACCTGAAACAAAAGAATCTGTTTGATAATATACACTAAACATACATTTACCAGTCTAGTAAAATAAAATGGCAGCCTATGGGTAATAGGAAGCTAACAACAGGCTTTGTCCGCATCGCCGGACTGGCGACTTTTGTAATCGCGTTATGACACGCTAATTAAAAATCACATTTCAACAGGAACCTCTCCCGATAATGACGTAAGGACTATCTGATTAATTTATACAACAAACAATCGTCAGCATCACTGATTAAAAAGACCTTTCTCTATACCCGGAACAGTGCTTTTGATTGGATTAGGATTCACTAGCGAGCTATATGGCTGTAAATATTAAAGTCCTCTAACAACCAATAACTCACCGTACTAGTGTTACTATTTCTATATTTAGGTATACAAACTGAATAATTTGGCTATTAACATTTATTAGCTTTTGCGATAACCAGTGATTCAGATCCTAAAGACTCCGTTTGGCTAACCGTGTTAGCTCAGCTAACTAACCTTCACACCGCAAATAAAGAGCTCTTACCAGTGAATGCCCTCCTCTTTAAAAATCAGTATCGGGTCACCATGGAGCTGTCTCGAATGGATGGAAATCCCAGGGTTACTGTAAACGCGGTTTGTGTTGGGATCGAATGTATTCGGGGGTTTTGACGGCCCTTTTCGATCGTATCATCCGTCTATGGAGAAGGGTCCAGAGCGGAGTACCTCCCTACTGTAGAAAGAGCTGCGAGCTCCACCAGCGGCCTCGCTCTCACACCGTCTCCATGACGACCGGGCGAACTGTACTCGAAAGGGGCGGGGTTTACGAGTTCTGCTAGTTCATGAGAAATCAGCTTTAACTTGGAAGAGACGGATGCGAGCCAACACAGATACTGTTTAAACTAGCACACTGCAATATAAACGAACTGCTACTTCATCATTTTGCTTAGTCATTTACACGGAAATACATTTGTTCTTTTTTTGTAACACTTTTCATAAGTATTCAGTGAGTGTACATTTTAATGTTGAAGGGAAATGTAATTTTGGCATCACAAATTATTATAAGGACGATTTTGCTCGATTTCTAAAATAGTTTAATTAATCCCACTTTTATACAAAGAAAATCTACATATCTTGCTGGGTGAAATGAAAAAATATCAGTGTCGACGATAAATCAGTTGACTAAAAAAAGCCATAATAATAAAAAAAAGCAATGTAAACTGAAAAAAATATACATATAGCTAAAAAAAATATTTATATTTTATATTTTTCACTTATTTCTATCATTTCTCTAAGCTTTTGTTTTAATTGTTAATTTAATTGTTTGTATGTTTATTTATGCTTGATACTAGGCCCAAAAAAGGGAAATTAAAAGCAATGGAATTGAAAGAAATAGAGTATTATATGTCGCTAAAACAGATTTATTTCATAAAAACAAAAAGGAGAGGTCTAGAATCTTAATATATATTTGGATCTGTGAAAGATCAGTGTTCTCTTCCGGGTTTTGGACTTATACTCCGAACGCTAGAAGGCAGTATTAACGTACTATTGCTGCAGAAGAAGTCACACAGACAAGATAATGTTTTCAGTGCTGAAGTACGCGTTTACCCCTTTCGCACGAAACACTCTTGCAAAAATGTACTGCACTTCTGGGGTTAGCATAAGGCTTTTGCCCAGTTATAAGTGCTCTTTTGAAGACCCAGTGCACGTGACCGTGAGTGGCTTAAAACCCCAAAAACGCGTGGATCTGCGCTCTAAAATCACGGATCAAACGGGACGTGTTTTCCAAGCCTCGGCTACTTACCAAGCAAATGGCAGTGGCGAGGTTGACCTCAACCGTGACCCTTCTCTTGGTGGCAGCTTTACGGGTGTCGAACCAATGGGCTTATTCTGGGCACTAAAAACTGACGTCGTAGACTGCAAGTTTACTCACACAGACGTGACGAGTCCTGCTGTCGTGGACATCGAGGTGGTCAGTGACGATAAAGTCATCGCTCAAGTGACAAACGAAAGACACTGCTTGACCGATGGTGTCCGAAGAATCCCTGTAAAAGAAGGCAGGATCAGAGGAACTCTTTTTATGCCACCTGGTCAGTTACGTTGCTGTATGAAAGCGTATAAATTTGCAGTCCATATAGATTATTAAAAACCAGTCATTATAATTCCGCAGGTTATGCTGCTCTTATAAAGTCTGAAGTGTAAAATTACTGTTTAATAAAACATCAAATTAACTCTGGCAACTCTTATAACTGACACCAAAGTTGTGCATGTTTTGTTTTCAAGCAGCGCCTCCCTGTGGTCATTTTGTAACGCTTACATTTATTTATTTTTTCAAGGTAAAGGACCTTTTCCTGGGATTTTGGATACTAATGTATTTAGAGGTGGTCCTTTTGAGTTGAGGGCAGCTCTGTTGGCAAAGAGAAACTTTGCTGTTTTGGCCTTGGCTTTCCAAGGTTACCAAGATTTACCCAAAAGAGCTGACAGGTTTCACCTTGAGTACTTTGAAGAAGGTATAGATTTCCTACGTCAACAACCAGAGGTTGGTATGTGCAACCATTCACATGTACTCCTCTTAATTCTTTTCTAAATAAAGAGTAGCAGTTTACAATAGGACGTTTATGAATCATTGTTATTATAGTATCACTGACGTTGTTATTTCTAGTATTTGTTTGATTGTTTGTTTTAGTAATTTTGTTGTCTATTTGAGTTATAAATAAAACAATGTTTGTAATTTTTTATTTTACTAATTAAAAATAAATTACCAATTAAAATAAAAAATATATTGAGAAATGTTGTTCTAGCAGCTATCTGAAATAAAAGAAATTTGGTTAAAAAGGTCACAAAAGGTATTTTTATGGTTTTAGTTATAACAGTTATAACTATAATAACCCTGTCCCTGTCACACAGTCAATGCCAACATTTATTTTTTCATTCAAAGGTCAAAGATCAAAAAATTGGCCTAGTGTCCATATCAAAGAGTGGAGATCTCGCTTTGTCGATGGCAACATTCTTGCCTGGTATATCGGCTACTGTTTGGATCAATGGATGCAATGCCAATACTTTGGTTCCCGTCTACTACAAGGACATCTGTGTTCCACCCCTCTTATTCAATGTTAAGAGAGCAAAAATGACACCGCTGGGCTTTGTGGATATTGGGGATGTTATGGATGACCCGATGTCAGAAAAAGGCCTTCCTAGCGTTATTCCTATTGAACGTGGCACTGGTAATTTCATGTTTATAATGTCAGAAGCTGACAGGAATTGGCGAAGTGCCTATTATGCAAAACTAGCATGTGACAGACTCAAAGCTCATGGGAAAAATAATTACGAATTGGTGAGGTATGAAAAAGCAGGTCACTTTATTGAGGTGCCCTATATGCCCTTTTGTCTTGCTAATTTCCATGGTGTTGCTAACCATGTGGTTTATTTTGGCGGGGAACCTAAGGCTCATTCAGAGGCTCAGCTGGATGCGTGGAAGAGGATTTTAAAGTTTTTCAAGAAACACTTAGCAGCTACTAATAACAACTGTAGATCTGTTCTGTAAGGAAAAAGGGCATGTACAACCATATAATAGTCATTATATCTAGTTAGTGTTGACTTGAATTATTTTCATTTCATTTTCATTTCTTTAAAAAGATCAAACTCAATGAAGCACATGTACGATTTGCTTCAAAATCCTATGTTTATATCATACAGAGTATGGAGAAGTTGTTAGTAAAATCAAACTCATTTGAACAAATATGTTTCTTTATCAAACATTACCGTAACTTTGGGGTTAGTATGATTATTATATTTTCTTTTATTAATATTGTGAAAAATTATTGCAATTTAAAATAACTCATTTCTATTGGAATGTATTTTAAAATATAATCATGTCATGCCAATGATCAAATAACAAAGTAGAATTCTTTACTGTCACTATTTAATTTAACATTTTATGCATCAAAGCATAAATAAGTATTAATTTCTTTCAAAAAAGAAGCCACATAACTGATCACTGATTTTAAGTTAATAAAATCCAATCAATCTTTACTCAATTACTGTATTCCTGTTGCATTCTCTGTCAGTATATCTACAGTACGTCTGTTTTATTGTAGAGCCTGTGGTGCCTTCATTTAAAATAAGCCTCAATGACACCTTCAGCCTTAGTGCAGGGGAAATACAGGTTGTTTTTCTCCTTAATCTTTTCTACCTGAAGAATGTTTATGTTTAGATAAACGTTCCATCAAGGTACAGGACATTGGACATTGCTTACAAGCACTTACACTTGAATTTTTTTTATCCGTAAGTACTAATAAAATACAACTAAATAGCTCAGGATTATCTGCATGATTTTTTTTATGTTTAATTTTATTTATTTATTTATATACGTACATATCAGTGGGATACTAGACTACAGCCCACATTAATATGTTATTAGGAGATTTATTAGGAAGCCAGTAATTCAAATAATGTTGTGCCTAAACAATGCTTAACTATTGATGCATTATGATTTAAAGGTGTAGTTCATGAAATGAAAGTTATCATCATTTGCTCTCAACCCTCCTGATGATTTTCAAGAATCTTTTCATAAAACGTTTTACAAAATAAATGCCTTTGTATTCCAGAGAAGAAATAAAGTCATATGGGTTTGGAACAACATGATGGTGAGTACATTATTACAAAATTAAGTTTAAAAAAGTTTAAAATTAAATTTACGTTTGTTGCAGCATATCTAACATTATATTACAATGCACAGAAACATGAAAGCGAATCTCACTGGATGAATCCAGATGATTGGGGGTTTTTTTTCTGACTTTTTATTTTTTAAACATGAAAATGATTGAGATCCTCTCTGCAAAACTCCAGTGGTACTTATCACAAATCTTTTAGAGAGCACTGTGATAAGGACACACTTCAGCGGGCCATGTCGTTTAACCCGGACTACTTAAGAGGAGAAGCTCTTGTTAGTTCTTGGTGTTGATTAACTGGAAAAGATTCTTTTTATATTTACAGAGGAGCTGTTACTAGCTGTCAGCCTGCAGGGCATGGGATGAATTGATGGCTGTGTTCTTGTGTGGGGAATTGCAAAATTAAAAAATGTATTTGAATATAAATAGTTGAAAGGTAAATAAAGTAATGTTAATAACATAGAAAAGTCTTTGTGTTTTTTTTTGTTTGTTTAACCGAACATGTTAAATGCATGTGAAGAATTTTATTGTAGCCAAATGCACAAATTAAAACATAGAATTACTTAAGTGGATGGCAGTATGAGCTGTACAACAGAATCTACAACAAAACTATATGGTAATGAAAAGATAAGGATTGGTTATGTTCTGTAGCATTCTGAGCTTCAGTGCTCTTTCGCTCTATTCATGAACTTCTTATATTTTAATATTGTGTAGTCACAGGACAATGTCAGAATTTATTAGCATTAAGAAAGTCCCTTTATGTCTGAATATAATATGCTATTTGCTGCCAGAATTTTATAGTATAGTATCCTTTAATTACAATCACTGTCAAGGGAAATAAATGTAAAGTATATTAAAACTAATTTGACTTAAATTGACATGCAATTAGGAGTCTTTCACAAGTTCACACTTCCTCATTAATATTCGAATAGAAAGAGCGTGTTTGGCGTGCTGTCCGGGCAGAGGGCCGGGAGCGCAGCGGACTCTGAGCCCTAAGGGCTTGATACTGTGACTGGGGAGGGTAGATACAATTGGTGGGGGTACAAGGAGGGTGGACTGGCTAGGTTTTGCCTGAGGGAAGGCTGGTGAGAGTTGAAAATAACTGGGGAAGGCTGGTGGGGAAGAGGGGTGGTATGGGAGAACCCCTGCTGGTCTGGAAAGAGGTTTGCCATGGTTTGCGGAGCGCTTTTGATTGAGTGCATATCAGAGCGTTTGTAGGCGCTTAAAGACCATCTGCCGAGGGTTTGGATCCGATCTTGGGTGAGGCCATTTTTGGCTGTTGTAGTAGCGACTCCTATTCTGAAGGAGTGGGTGGAAAATTTCTCTGAAGGGATTCCTACAGAGGAGTTTGGTTGGGGTGGAGGATGGATAAATCTGAAATAGTGGGGTAGATTTCTGGATTAAAATTGGAGTTGACTGTAATTTCCCATTGCCGGGGCTGGAGGAGGACCGATTTCAGGTGTTTTTGAAACTAGAAACGTGAAGCTGGCCGGTTGGAGTTGTTGGTAAACAAGGATCGACGAGGGGCAGAGACTGGGAATTTCTTTAGTGAAGGAAGGCTAGGAAGGTTTGGTAGGGGAGGATGGGGGACTGGAGTTTGAAAATATGAATAAAATGGCCTTTCTTAAACTGGTCCGTTTGCTTTGTTTGATGAAAAAGGATATGGTTTTGTTGTCAAGGATAGGTAGATCGAAAATTGTGGGGTGGATGTTTCGGTCAAATTTTGAATTAACCGTGGATTCTAAACATTTCGGGACGCTGAAAAGCCAGGATGAACATGGCGTTGAGAGTTCAAAGAAGCCCCTGTGGTGACTGGGGGAAACAATAGTAGTCACAGCGGTGACTGGGATACACGGGTGACCACTGCGGTGACTGGGATACACGGGTGACC
>JAUMHE010000075.1:11858198-11873662 GCA_032359235.1 Enteromius mattozi
TTTTGAGTATATGTGGCCATGCCCCTTTTTAAATGACCCTGTTATAGCTAACCAAAGTAGAAAATTCAATATTTTTTGATGCTTATTAATCTAGAGAGTCCAGAGAATTGTTCTGTATTAGTTTGATCCAGATTGGGCCAAAACCCTGGCACTAGTTTGCAAAAGTAGGTTTTTAACATAACTGAGAATATTTCTTGAACAATTTGATTGACAGCATTAGTCCCAGAGGCAAAGTTGTTCAGAATGAAGAGATCTATCATATGATATAAAGATTTAATGTTTGTGTGAATATATGTACATGTTCTAAAATTTGAGGTCATTTTCCATAGAAATAGTGTCTTTTTGAGGCAGTTTTAGCTGTTATAGCGCCACCTAAGGTCTGATCTCCATGAAACTTTGAATAATTGTTAAGAGTTATGTGTCACATATTTTTACCAAGTTTCGTAAAGTTTTGAGTTTTTGTTTACGTTTTATAGGCCTTAGGGTTCATGCGGCAGCGCTCCATTTTTGAATGAGACAATTATAGCTAACCAAAGGACAAAATTCATTTTTTTTGATAATTATTGATCTAGAGAGCCCACAGATTATTACTGCAGTGGTTTGATCGAGATTGAGCAAAAAAACAGGGACTAGTTTGCAAAAGTAGGTTTTTACCATATTTGTTAATAGCTAATGAACAATTAGTTCACCAAAAAAACTTGTTAGCACCAACTAGTGGCCAATTTCTTTCAAAATTCTTACAGACCTTTAGGACCATGAGTCGAACATGCCCATGTTTCGTTCCGATCAACCTCCGTTAACCTTGTCTAATAAGTGATCATATCTAATTGGCCGATGGCGGCCATGTTTGTTGAGATATGCCAATGTCCTCATATATCCTTATTGGACATTGGACGAAGACACTGCATACCAAATTTCAAGTCAATCGGACTAACGATTTCCCAGAAACAGTTTTTCTCAATCTTACAGCGCCACCCAGTGGCAGATCTGCGCAATTTGTTTTGATTTGACCAAAGTTCTTTCGCTCACGAGTTATAGCCTTTGTCGTAAAATAGGTCCTCGACTTTTGAACGTTTTTGGGCCCCATTGCTAAAGTGAGTGGAAATTTCTACTTTGTTAAAATACTTATTAATATTCATTGTCTCTACAGAAAATTTCTGCAGTGGTTTGGTTCCGACATACGTCTAATTTGTGGAAAAACGGTGCGTCATAGACCCAATTTCGCAGTGACCGTTTTTGACTTCCGTGGACCTAAGGATTCCAAAGATGTAAAGTTTTTGAGTCTACGGCAATCGGTTTAGGAGTCATTAGCACTAATGTGTTTTTGATCACTGTAGCTCCCCCTATGGTCCAATTGAGCCCGTTCCTTGCGCCTGAATAGCGAGCCAAACTACTATCATCTGACCAAGTTTCAGCTCTCTAGGCCTTACGGTTTGTGCTGCATGATCAGTTTTAGCGCGGAAAAATAATAATAATAAAAATCCTAACAATTGCAATAGGGTTTCAGCGCTATGCGCTGAATTAGAATTTTTGAAATTATAATCTGCAATATTGTTGTTTCATTTAACAATCATTGTTTATGTTCAGACTGAGCCAACAGACCATTTTAACAGGATACATTGAATATTAACAAAATGTATGGGTCTCGGTAAAAAATTACATTTTCCTGAAAACTATTAAAATGGATTTATCACGCTTTGGAAAAAAACTCTTCCTATGAATATAATTTGCTGTACTTTAAAGCAGTGTGTGGGTGCTTAATTATTTTAGAATTCTCTTGGTGTGATTTTCTTGGTTCTGTTCTCTTACTGGTGGATATGTCTATGCAGAATTTATGTAGAATTTACATGTAATTTTTATTTTAAAAACAATTAATTTAAACAAATTATTAAACATTTATTTTAAAAATAAGTTGAAACAATGCGGGCTGATGGCTTTAACAAAAGAACATACCATTGATTAACAACCTCAAAGCTTACAGACCACGGTATGTTTGTATTTTTTTCTACATTATTGTTAGAAATCAGTTTCCATATGGAGACAAGAAGGGGGATTTTTACTCCCGGAAACCTGACTGCACTTGATAGCAACCGTATGATATTCACAACAGAATTACCTTGTTTGGTTGTTTGTTTTCTTTTGTTGTTAATAATCCATCCAGCAATGTGGAAAACCCAAGTGTGTACGTTGGTTGAACCATTTTTGCCACTGCTGTCATGCTTGCTAGAGCAAAACATGGAGACAGGCCAAGAACCTTTGAATTAAGTTTCATTGTTATAATGTAAATGCACAAATGCTGCTTGTTAAAATCCCAAAGAAGGAGAACATCATGCCATGTAACCACTTTAGTAGCCTACTGAGAATCACCCAGTGGTTCAGTGGTCAAGAGAAGTACTGATGGTTTTTAAATGTCTCACATTAATATGGATTAGCTCTTTGTGGCTTTGATCAGTTGTCCATAGAGTGCACTGACCATGATTAGCAAGTGTTCGCTAATACTGTATTTTCTTGAATGCAGTCCAGTCCATTCCTTGTTCTGTAAGCTCAAGTGCAAGGAGCTGTATGATTTAAAGGAGAGCATGTAGTTGAAATCAGCTTTTTATGAAATATTTTGACATTTTGTAAGGATTTATTGAGTCTGATATGTAAGGGCAATGCCGAGCATCTCCTTGTGGGTGATACAAAGTGCCAGTTGGCCTTTATTGGAACATTATTGGGATTAACTTCAAAGTAGCCCAGTTAGTTTTCATTTAGAAAATATGCAGTTTGATGTTTATCCTAAAGATTTTTTTAAAAGTATTGCTTAGTCTAGTTAGTATCTCATTCTACTTGTGCAGTTTGAAGCTGACCCATGTTCGAGCCCAATTTGTTGTTGAGTTTAATTTATTATTTATCTCTCTATCACAATATTAACAATCCGTTGTTTTTATTTTCAGTTGTGTTTTCTTAAAGGGGTTGCTTGGCAAGGGAAAGTCATTATTACCATCATCAACATCATCACAGACACAAATGAACTACAAACTACAACAAAATGACCTTCAAAATACCTTCACAATCTAATATCACCATTTGAATTGTTTGACAAGTGGGTACTAGTTAGCATTAAATTCTGTGACATTTTAAATGATTCCAGTAAAGTCATTTTGCTCCAGTCTTTACTTGCCATGTCAATGGTGTCTCTTTTTCTTTATTAGTTGCCTAGTCTGTGACAAATTTGAGTCAAAAGCTGTCTAAAACCCTTAATTTCCATCCTGACATTAGACACCCACAATAATATTCATTCTCGTAATCCAAAAGCCTCAGTCACAGGTTAGTGCTTGTTTCTCCTGAGTCCACGTGACCCGCTTCGCTTGTATTAGTGAGTGCCGTCTCTGTCAGTTCTTGGAGCATTGTGTTACATCGGGACGCTTGCCCTCGCTCATAAAAGCATGCAGTCATTTAGTTTGAAGCATTTTCCAGATCACTTCCAAAAGGCTTAAATATCATCATGAGGCAGACCTGGCTCTGCATCTACCGTATCTTTATTATCCGTTGCTTTAATGGCTTCTGTGGGAGTGAAGTCATCTACTTGCATCTTACATCTGAATGTTATGCAAAGGTCCTCTGATCTCATTTCCTCTGTTAAAGGCAATGGGTCATCAATGAAAAGATGCAGTCAAGATTCAAAAATGTGTGTCTGCAAATATAATCCAGACTGACATGTCTTGAAAATTATGCATGGTTGAGTTTGACCCAAATGATTTTGACAAACACATATTATTTGGGTTGTTTTTCTGAACTGAATTATATTTGTCAGTTTTGGCAGCTCTGTTATCCGCCGTCCAAGATGAAGGTCTGTAGAATCACGTATTCCATGGAATAGCTTGTTGTTGTCTGCTTACTGATTTATTTTTTTATGTTATACTGGATGTGACATTCCTGTTACTTTTGACGCTAAATCATTTTTAGATTGTACTAAAAGCCTTTTAGGTAAATCATTGTTATGTCACATTAATGTCTTTTCGAATGTTTATGGTATTTTATCTGTTGCCAGGGATTGCTTTGGATGGATTTCTGGAGTGGAGAAATTATGGATCTCATATGCTGTGAGTGTGTCATTAAAACAACATTGTTTCTGAGAAAAAATGTACTTTGGGTGGCATATTATTCATTATATTATTATTGGCTTTATTCAAACAGTTCCTGAAAAAATCATCCTCTATTCATCAAGTTAATCAGGAATGCCTGCACTATAATTTTACTCAGTATTTTCTGGACAGTCTTAAAGCGGTGTTTATTCCGAGTTCTTTTGCGCTTCTGCCGGTTCTGAACTGACGCAGAGGTGAACAAACCACAGGATTGGCCGAACACTTGTCAAGCTGTCAGGCGTGAGCAGTGCAGTCTGGCTCACTCTGAGTTCCTGCATTCTCAAACTTGCTAGATTCTTAATACATGGCAGCCGCTCTTCCGCCACGTGGCAAGCGCCATAAAGAGCAGCTTTCTTTTAGTTTGAGGTACATAGTGTTGAGATTCAGCTCATGCCGAATCCCTTTCCCCTGTGCCAGACTCCAGCCTGAGGTGAACCTTAGTGCACAAGTACACCGCTCAGCAAACCAGGTAAGACCACCCTTGAGAATTACATTGTCTGGGCCAAATCACATTTTTTTTGGGCTTATGCTGCATTTAGAGCTATATTTTGTCTGTGATTTTGAGGGTTAAATCGATAGTTTGCTCTAAGAGTGAAAATGCAGTTATTTACTCGCCCTTATGTTGTTCAAAATTTATTTATTTTGTGGAACACAGAAGTGAATTTCTAGAGAATATCCTGACTACCCCTTTCCATACACTGAGAATGAGTCTGTCAAGTTTACTGAAATGCTTCTGAACATCATCTGAAGCCATACTATATATATATTTTTTTGCTAAGGAACTGATTGAAACTTAAATGTTTTAAGTTTCTTCCAATTATATTGCTTTGGTAGACTTGAAATAAAGCAAAAAAATTAATATGTAAAATTAAAGTATAATTCACCTTTTTTTTTTGCAGTTTTGATATTCTAGTCATGACATCACAGTTCATGTTCACATTAATGCAAAGCAATAGCTGAAATGTCCTTCGGGTTTGGTGAGTAAATTATGACAAATTGTCATTTTCGAGTGCACTATTTCTTTCTGGTGTCTGTTTTTGTGGCAGGGAACCCTCAGACACCAGTGGACGCAGATGATAAATTACATGCTTGCTCAAGAGACCTTTAAATATCAAATGCACATCAGTTGGGAATGTAATGCCTATAATTTACAGACACGGTCAAGCCATGTTCAGTTTTACAGCAATTTACATATGTGGCTTGTGGTCTTAATTCAGATTAAAAATATATTGTACATCCTATTTGCCTGTCAAAGTTGGCAGAAAAAGATTCTTGTTTCCTTTTTTGTCAGGATTGTTAAACATGCTAAGCTCTTCAACAAGGCACGTGAGTCTTTTAGTATAGAAACCGAACTTCCGCTCATGTATTCATGCAATTGTCTGCCATTCAGTGTTCACACACCCTCCCACTGTCCCTCCTGACCAGACCTAGGCATCAGATTGTAAGGAGAGAGTACAGACCAGGTGCAAACAAAATGTGAAATACTTTGAGTGGGTGGAACTGCAGGTCATGGAGGAGAAGGTTTACCATGCCTCTTTACATTTTTATAGGCCCTGAGATTTACAGTTTCCCTCTAAGGGACTGAGATTCTCACCCCACAGCGTGGGATTCCTCCCTGAAAGATTATGCTGACACATAAACAGGCTGCCAAAGATGATCTGGATGCATGCTAGTTTATAACCAGTCACCATTTATGTATGTAACCCTTCACTTTTGTTGCTGCTTTGCAGCATGGTTTGAATTAACGTCTAATGGCCTTGATGCTTATCTGAGGAATTTCTCCCAAAAGTAATAAAGCACTTTTTTTTTGTAGAATGATAGTGTCTACAGTGGCTGTAGTTTGGCAATATTTGGAGTTAGTTTAACTTGTGTTGATGAAAGTGCTCAAGCAAGTGCCTTCTTGGAGCAAGTTCCTGTTCTTCAGTGTTTCTTACAAGGGAAAGTTCCTTTATCCCTTACATTTTTATAGATTTTTCTTTTTCTATTTATTTATTTTTGCTTATGAGAATAACCAGTTTCCATAGAATTTAATTTGTTTCTTTCTTTCTGTATAAATAATAAATATATCCTACTCTGATACCTCAAACAACTTTGGATCCACACACTGTTTTTAAGCAGTGTTCCCAACCAGGAAATCAGTACTTGTTGTTCCTTAAGTTCTTATTAGGAAAACTGCACACAGCTTTCTCACTTCTTTTTAATGTCTGCCAGTGCAAACTATTTGTGGAAGTCATCCCTGTCTGGAGCAATGTTTCTGATGGAACCCAGACCAGAGGAAATGCCAGGCGTTCCCAGATAAGCTAGCTTTTTTCTTCATTCTGGAATAAAGCACACTGCAGACCGACCACATTCTCCCAGGGATCAAATAAAAACCCACCAAGAGAAGCTGTCTCTGCCGCCATTCAGAAATATTCAGACTCTAGAATAGTATTTGAGCCATTTTTCAGCAAAATCCACATGCTTTCTCAATGGCTGTTCTTACAAGAGCAGCCATTTTATGGCCAAGCGAGAGTTCGATAGTGCACTTGGAATTTTGAGGATCATGCTAAATATGAATGAAGGTAAATAGGGATTTTATTTAAACTTGGTATTAAATCAACAATCAAACTGATTACAGTTGGGATATTTGCACACTATTAAAGGTTAAGGTAGATAATGCAATAAAACCTTTTAATTTTGCTATAAAGACAGGAAAACTTGTAAAAATCTGGACCAGGAGACTAATGGGCCCTTAATTTACAGCAGACAGCAAAACCATTTACAATTCTGATGCAAAATGGCACTGGTCCAGATCTATTTGGCCCAAGCAATCGTGTTCAGACGTACAGTAAATGGGCTTTCAGCATATTATATGCTGTCCTGGAGATATTTGTGACATTTAAGTTCGTAAAGCGTTCTTTGTCGTTTATGTAAGCTGCAGTAATGTCTCCACAGGGAGCTGCTGAGCAGAATATGTTTGCATTAATATATTACTGTGTTGGTTAATGGACTACACTAGGTTCTTCGCTCTCTGCTTTATAATAATAACCCAAATAAACATGAGGGCTGTACAGCAAACATGGCTTGGAGTGTTGTCCTGGTTTTAGTAAAACATTGAGCTTCATTTAAGGATAAAAGGTTATCCTGGCATGAATTTGGATTATGGGTGCAGATTATTTATTTACATGAGGATCTAAATATTTCCATACTAGTCTTTCATTTTGTATATCATTATTCTGTTTTTCTTTGATAGCCTGAATCTATTAACCAGTTGGAAGAGTGAGAAACCTGGATGGTGTAAAGCAGCAGGGAGGCCATAGGCTCCAGGAAAGTAAAACCACATTAAAAATGTCTGATGTACCACCTATTTTTCCAGTTTACACTATCAAAATATGACATTTTGAGTACACAAGGTGCAATAAAAGATGCTGGATTACACCATTGAGTTGCAGTGTGTTACAGTCTTTGGTGTCTGGTAAAATTTTTGCAGGAGTTCACGGAGCATTTATAGTCTTGTGTGTTTCAACTACGTTATGCCAAACTACACACCCTCTTGCTGTGTGGTTACTACCAGAGAGCGCAGCCGAAACTGTCCATTCAGCAGGGTTGTATGGCGGGTCAGCGAGAAGCATGACGGAAGCTTCACTAAATAAAGGGGAAATTTGTGGCCGATGTGAGATCCTCCTGCTTAAATCAGCTAGTTATATGGAATCATAAGGGCTATAATCGTGGTCACCTAAATACGACCTTTAGATTAAGGAATGGAACGGTTTAGCCTCGCTTCATGGCAAAGAGAGTAAAAAATAGCATGGTGAAGAACAAGATGAAATAATGTTTGGCTGTAATCAACCCATGTTTGACTCAAAAATATTTTGCTCCAAGTATTTATTTTCTATAGTTACAACAGTGGTGCTAATCACTGGTTGAGAAACCCAACCATTTGAATTTAGAATATGCTATTATTTCCAAAATAAACCAGTGAAAATCTGTAATGCCTCAAACATATGGGATATTTTGGATGAACATGACTTTTTGAAACTTGCACAACAACACGCTATATATGCCTAACCAAATAATAAAGAAATGAAAGAAAAAAATACCTAGTTTTATTACGTTTTGATTTATTTAGATTTTACATATTTGAAATAGAAAATTAAAATAATAATTGTAAATGCACATTTACTATTAAACAAATTTAAGTTAATTAAAACAAAACTGTTATATATTCATATGTAATATATATAATATATATATTTTTTTTACATAAATTAATACATCTAATAAAACATTAATAAAATCAAAAAGGCTATAAAGCATTTGCTTTCTTTTTTAAATGGTTATAAATGTAAACAATTCAATTTAAGCTATATGAATTATATTGTTTATGTATATTTCTTTCAATTGAATTCTCAAACAGCACCCACATTTCCTCTACATTTCCTCTTGGTAGCACTTCATGGCCTTTGTGGCCTAAAAAGCCTTTAATTGGATGATCCACAGGTTCATTAGTCTCATTCACCAACCGTCAAATCAGTTATTTTTGTATTCACACAATATTCGTCCAACTGGGGTCCCCTGGGAAGAGCTGAGCCCCGCCTCACTCCAGGCTACTCCCTATGACATTGAGATTGGACACAATTGATTTGGCTCCCAAAAGGCTTGGTTGCCAAGATTCAAAATGAGGAATGTTTTTGGAACAATGACCATATAGAGGCTGATTTTCAATTGTGATTTTTCCATTGCATGCCAAGGTGGACGAAATAGAGAGCTTAAGAGATTTTGCTGGCCGTTTCAGAAACTTTCAAGAGCAAAACAAAGAAGCAACGTTCCTAATCATGTAACGCATCAGATATTTCTTGAAATGTCTATCTAGAAATTTTTAGAATTAAGCTTTACACATTCTTCATGATGCAAAATTCACACTCTTAGGGCTGGGCCATTCACACAGAACTGTTTTTGCAGTTTAAAACGAAACACTTAGTAAAAAATCACAAAGTCTAGAGATGCATTTTTTAAAAGCTGGACTTCATTTAACTTGAGTGCCGCCTTTAAGGATGGCATGTCAAAAGACGCAAGCGCAAAGTCAAATGTCCATCTAGCATGTTTACTTAGAGTTGTGTATCATGTAACTGTAGCTCATAATCATATATTGCACAACACTTAACATTTTTTGATGTTATTAATTATAAATGTCTGATAGATCAATCTCTTAACCACCAGTGGATTTGTAGTTTTATGTAATCACTCAGTTTTGACTAAATGAATGGCTGCAATTTGTGCTAAGATGTAGGTTACCAGTCTTTACAGTCTGTTCAGTCTGTGCAATCATTTTTTCATGTTGCCACTTTGTTAGACTTTTACATACACACTCATTTCCAACAGGAAGTGTTTCTAGTTCTTAATAAGGAGATAAAAGTGGTCGCCCTCCCAATCACCTTAATATTAAAATATAATATAAAATATTAAAATATTATACAAGGGTTAGCCTAATTATCTGGTCATAAATAAATGCAATAATTATCTCTAATTTATTTAAATATTTTTTTTATTATTATTATTTTATTGTTTTGAATAGCAAAATTTGACACTCTAGATTTATTGTTGAAGTGGTTTGGTGGTGTTGGCCTGATTTCTAACCAGACTGTCATTACACCAGTCGTTCAGAGCGTTGAGGGCTTCCCTCGAAGGCTTGCATGTGCGTTTGAGTATAAATAAGTGTGAAGGCTAGAGGAAAAAACACTGATACAGGCCACACTGTGCTTAGCTGAACTGGAGCTTTCCAGCATTCTGCCTGTTTTTGTCATTTCTTTTCCCCTTTAATTGGAAACCTTCTTGATGTTTTGTTGCTAATTTCATCTGCTCCTTGTAGGGGAACCAATAATAATAATAATTTCATTCCAAATTAGCTCTCAGACTGCCTATTAGTTGCACGTGTCATTTTGTGAACATATCTTCTATGTTATTCTGCTGGACTTTATGATGTAATTTTTTTTATTTTAACTGTCATATCCTGCTTCGTTGCTAACTATTAGCAGAAACATTTAACATTTAATCCTGTCGTTTAAAGACAATTTTATCATCAACCATAAGGCTTGGGGAAAAAATTGAAAGTTTATTATTACACTTTCCAGACTGTCTAATCCAAGCTATAAATAGAAGAATGACTGTGTTATGTACAGTGTCTTTATTGATGTGCATTAAATAAGTTAAGCTCACCTGTTTTTTAAGCCCTTGTATAACTGTAGACGTGAGAACCTAATTTGTCTGCATTCACAAATATGCTTGGAATTGTTGTAATACTAATACCAAATACATATATAAAGTTAATACTAATACCAAATAGATATATAAAGTTAAATGTGGTCTTTTTTTATTTTGCTAAAAGTTTTATTCCCATTGTGACAAATCTTTACCCGACCAACACAATTCCTCTTCACGTTCCAGCGAGGCATTTTTCCTAAACCTAACCCTACTCTGAACCTAACCATGATTTTAATTTGGGATCTGTAAAGAACCAAAATTCAACCTCAGAAGAGGCCACAGCATTTTCTGATGACTGTAATCCGAATAAACTCATGTTTTGAGCATGCTTAACAGCGTATAAACAGCAACGTGAAGAAAAGAGTCTAGCATTTATAAATCTATTGGTGTATATTTCAGTTAAAATGAAAATTGCAATCATCTGTTTGCCAACAATGTAGTCTCTCCAATGAAAGTGAGTAGGGAATATTAATAGGAGTAAAAGTCATGTAATTTGTATCAGACGAGTTATATATTTTCAGATGTTTGTGTTAGCGTTGTGTTTGTGTAATCTGAATTTTAACAATTTAGACTCGCAACTAAAGGCAAATCAAAACTGTTTTGTCTGCCTACTGTTTGTTTGACTAAAGCTGTTTGAGAGTTCAGCACTAGTTTTAAACCTTCAATGGGAGCAGAAGAAGAAAAAAAGCACTTTGTGTTGTGGTTGGCAAGACAAAAAAAAACCCTCTTTAATTTTAAGATGCATGTGCAGATAATTCTACAAAAGCTGCGCTACTAAAGTGGAACGCTTGAAATATTATAAACAGTGTAATTAGAAGGCTTTTATGTCATTTATAACACCAGACTTAAAAATAGAAAGCATGCAAGTGTGTATTTGTGCTGTCTGGCTCACGGATCAAGTAGACTCAAGTAAATTGCTGTTGTTACTGTTAGCATGCAGCTGTGGTGCCAGTGTTTCAGTATTGACCTATTACAGGGACCAAGTACTTGGATCAAACTCATTTTGCTGGTCCTAGAACAACTGTCAAACCTAGTCCAAAAACCGCTACTCACAACCTTACCACTAACTAACAAACTAGCAGGCTTGACTGCATCACAACAACTGCATCAACTGCACTGCATCTAAGGAAAGCGTCATGGGACGAAACCCTGTATGAGGCAGTCTTTGGAAAACACTTGTATATGTCAAAACTACATTCATTTTTGTTAGCATCTGCTGTGCAAATGACCTGTCAAATAATTACAGGTCCTCAAACACTCTTCAGTGACTGGATAACCCACCCATGAAAGCCAGATAACTATATTCAAAATGTTATTTCTGCTCTGAAAATAATTCAATGGTTATTAGAACCTAAGACTAGGTTACATTTTTTCCCCCAGTGGGATGTTTCAGTAAATGTGTTATACAGAGGTATTTCCCTGATAGCCACATGGTGGTTCAAAGCTCTGTGCTATAAATTTGTCCAGTGGGTATCCTGGACTCTTTCAGTGCTAGCCAGCTCTGTGGTTTTCTCAAGCCAACACACGCTTTAAATCAGACTTCGTGTTTTCTACCACTGGTTTGGGCCCATAACGTCTTGATTGTTTCCCTCAAGTGAAATTTTGCCCCGTTGAGAATTTTTAGCTAGTGACATTTTACGTTTTTGGGACCACTCCCTCAAAAACAATGTTAAGGCTTTCAAAGAGCTTCTATGATTAGACTCATACCTTTCTTTAATATAGATTTTTACATTTTAATAAAAAAAGTATTATTTTATTAATAAAAGTGGTAAATATTACATTTATAGTAAACAATAATATAATATAATTAAATTTTTTATTTTATAATAAAAACAGCTAACAATATTTTAAATAAGTGATAAATGAATAGGCCTGTTAACTATAAACTAGTCCAAACTGAATTTTTGTACTATGCTGTTAGTTACAACCCAGATAAAGCATTTAAAGGTGTCTATATAAAGTCTTAAACACTGCAGGAGCTCAAGACTCATGCATTTAGTGTTTGTGCTGCTCTCTAACAGTAGCCCACAAGGAATGCTGGTAATTAGCTTTGTAATCACAAGCTTTGGAAAATCTGCAAAAATACACAGCTGATCTCTGTGTGAAAGGGTTTTATCTGCGGTTTTCTAATGTGTGATCAGCAGCTGTCTTCTTTTTGTTCTCAGTGATAAATATCACAGCGTGACCACAAATTAGGACCATATTGGGCAATAAATCCAAATGAATAAAGCTAAAAGTCAGATACGGGGAGCAGGTCAAGAATTAACAACATTTATGTGCAATATATCTGTGTAAAATGAAAATCTGAATCTGAAAATGTTTTGCTGTCAGATATAATTGTTTTTAAAGCCAGACGATGATAAATTGATTTTAGTAAATTGACCCAGTTATATAATGTCTAAATGTTTTTCTAATTTTTTAAAAATGTATGTCATCCCACATTGTTTTATCTACCACAGGTGTGTGATACCAGACAGAGCGGATGAGATCGACTGAATAGATTGGCTGTGTTTGGAAAGATGGTTGGATGATGGCGGTGACGATAAGCAAAGCTTTGCAGGTGAAGGTACAGTGGATCAGCAGTGATAATAACTTTCCCAGCATTCACATTCTCATGTTATGCAGTGTTTAAGCGCATATGGGCCTCTTGTTTTGATCAGTTTCAAACAAACCCATTTGGGAGAAAACTGGAGGAATGCATGCAGATGTCTTAGATAAAGGTGTGATATTGCTCATGTGGGACTGTAAGTGAGCACAGACAGGTTTAATGGAGACTTTGCAAAAACTGGTTAAATTTCAAGTGGTGAATTATTGGAGTGTCACCAGAGGAACGATTGTTTGTATTCAACCCACAAGTTGAAATGTGGCTCAATATTTTATCCTCTTACTTTTTGGTTTTATGAGTATATTGTGTAACACCCTGGTTGAAAAAGTACCAGTTTTTTTTTCTTTGAAGAGGGTTTTTCTAGATTGTTTTGCCTTGTTTAAAGCACTTGGGTCAAAGACAAATAAAAGTGTCCGAGATAAAGAAATAGAGAAATATTGGTTTAAATCATGTGCCAAGTTCCATGTTGGTTTCATTTGGGTTGAAAAAAAAAAACATTGGAAGTTTAAATAAGTTTAAAGTAAATTTAATATGTGGTAAAATATAATGTCACATAAATATAAATTATAAATGTTTTGTTATTTGACATATATATTTAATTTTAATGTAAAATTAAGTTTTAAGGATTTTTATTTTCTTTTTACGGATTTTGTAGTTTTTTTTTCTTTCTTAGGATATCAGGATATTTGTATCCAAGGTGTATTCAATTAATTTTATCTATAAATATAATTTTTTGTACAAATTAATAGACAAAGGATAGAAAAGCCAATCTGCATTGTCAGGAAAAACTGCCATACTCTCTTCTTCAGGCCAGTACATTTATAGTGAAATAAATACTCATTTGAATGTCTAAACATGCACAAACCAGGTGTTCACGTACAAAGAGTTTGTTGACAAATTTTCTATTGAGCTCTCACCTGGTGGGCACCATTCTGGGGTTTGGTGAAATGAGCAGAAATTTCCCACAGCGGGGACAAAGACTGCGCTATTCTCTTTCAGTGCCTGTTCCCGCTAAGTGTATATGAGAAACTGGATCAATAGATGGTGTTGATTTGAACAGTGGCTACAACAGCAGCAAGTATTTGTTTCAGTAAAGTAGCTGTTCAGACAAAGCTCTGGTTTCATATTAAAGTAGGATATGCAGCATTCTTCTTTGAGCGACTGAATCAGATGGGCACAGCTGCAGAGCAGCAAGTGTTGGCAGTGTTTGCAGTGGTCTAATGTTCATTGTTCGAGTGAGAGGCCGAGGAGGATTATGTGTGTGAGAGTGTGTGTTTTTTATCTCCCTCAGCACTATGTGTTGCTGTGAGGTGTTCGCTCCAGCCTCACTCTCTAAAGGAGCTCATTCATGCATCTGAGGCAAAGAGACCAGCACTCCGTAGGCTCACATTTCTGTGGGCCTTTTGTCCGGCCCTGCAGAGAGTGCTGGGGAAATAGGGATGTGCGCAACCTAGTATTAGCCCTCATGTTTGTTCACTCGCTCTTCTGTTCTTCCATATCATCACCGCTAGAATAAGTGAAAGTGCCATGGAAATAGTACAAGTATTAGCATGTTTATTTTTATTACTAATAAAAATGTTTATATAAACCAAAAATATAAAAATTCTCTCTCTCTATAATTGTATTATTTTATATTATTCATTGGATTTACATATGAATGTAAAAAAGATATATTAATATTTACATTAAAATGTTTGTTTTATAGTATATATGTGACCTTGAACCACAAAACCAGACATAAGTGTAAATTTTTCTGAAAGCTGAATAAATAATCTTTCCATTGATGTATGGTTTGTTAGTGTAGGACAGTATTTTCATGGAACATAATCTTTACTTAATAACCTAATGATTTTTGGAATAATTCGATAATTTTGACTTATGGCTGTTGCTATAAATATACCCCAGTGACCTAAGACTGGTTTTGTTGTCCAGGGTCACATATAGTTTAATAATTTTAATGATTTCAGATTTGCTATCTAATTAAAATAAATAAAATGTTAATAACTTTTTGCCTTAAATGTTTAAACAAGTAAGTATGACTGTACTAATATAGAAAACAAAAATGAATAAATAAAATAAAAAAATAAAAAAAAACATCAAAAACAAGGGCACAATTTTAGGTCTTTTTGAAATAAAGCTTTAAACAATTTTTAAAAAGCTTTTAAACAAGTATGCAGTGTAAGTCTTTGTCAGTTGCATATATGGAAACCAAAACATTTGCAGGGTAAATATTGTGGCACAGAGACATCTCTCAGCTGTCTGTGGTGGTCACTTATATATGGGCTGCCGTCAGACCCCTAAGAAGTGCACACTGTAAGTTGGCCAGAACTTATGCAACGCGGCACCTCAGTTCATCCATCTTGTCCAGACAGTCTGCTCTGCCCACTGTTCAAACACTGGAGGATCTGGCTTCAGAGCTCAGCTAACAGATGAGTTAGCAGAAAGGAATCCGATGTGATTTACCAGTGTGCTACTGCTGATGATCAAAAGAC
>JAUMHE010000075.1:11873762-11892227 GCA_032359235.1 Enteromius mattozi
AGCTCAGCTAACAGATGAGTTAGCAGAAAGGAATCCGATGTGATTTACCAGTGTGCTACTGCTGATGATCAAAAGACGGTTTAATTGTTAAAGTTATTATTAAAGATCATTAATTTGTGTATGTGGTGTTTATACTGACGAGACTGGGGTTGGTTGGTATGGGGTTAATTTCTGGTTCATATTAGGGTGCAGTCACAGGTACATATTTGCTCTCTTAGCCCACACTCATTGGGTATTACCTGTGCATTAAAATTCTAAGCCTGTGGCAATACGTTTTTCCCCTTTTCTTCCTGCAGGTTATTGAAGCAGACATGTAGCTGGCGGCAAGTGACTGTCTTTGTAAGTGAGTTGAATGATTCATTCAGCGGATTTAAAACAAATAAGTGAGTTATTGAACCGATTGGTCAGTAATAATGATTTATTCAGGAACAAACTGAGTGAGTCATTGAATCACTCAACTGATTCATTCAATAACATCGATTCATTCACTGCTAGTATTTGTCGGAAACATGACGGCTGATTTTCTGTGGCTTCCTTTTGTAGCCGTTTTTGCTGAAATAGTCAAAATTAACAAAAATACCTGACCATTTTTGTCTAAAATGTTAGTTTCTCAATATTACTGTTTAATAATTTGCACAGAGCATCTGATGACAGGTGTTGTGCAATATCTCCCAATGCTTAGTGAGCACTGTGTGTTTATAGAAGCTGTGAAACCTGATACAGTTTAAAGACATGCAGTTTACTTTAATACCGACATGTGTGTCATAATACAGTCCTCAAACTGTGTTATGCTATGGAAATCAGTTATACAGAGAGCTCGTCTGTTCTGTCAGACCAGAATGAATGTGTCCATTTAAGACTTGCGTTTCTCCTCAGGGTGACTGAACGTGAAGATCCCTGCACGCGTGTAATGCTTCTCAGCTGTCTGTCACACCCCGAGCATATGATGTCACAACCTTGTCTAGCTTTTCCTGGGATTGAAACAAAATGGAAAAGCAAACACCTGCAGGTGTAACATCCCGTCTCACGCGATGTCAAGCGGGATGCAGGAGAGCACAGTCAGTACTGGGATGTATGCATTTGACAGTTGAGCCTGGTATTTCACACATCAGTGAAGTGTGGCTGTAAACAACATTGCCTTGCTGAAGCCTTAGTCTTCCTTTCACTGCTCAGCAACTATTCAGTCCTAAAATTCATCATCTTGTGCATGTCCCGTATTTCCATTTCCTGAAGTTGGCAACCCTACATGTAGATGAGATTTGCTGCCATTTAACACGCAATTAAACACTCACGTCTGAATTTAACATTCAATTAAATCTTTAGAAAGATGTCCAAGAAATGAATATCCATTTTTCATACTGTGCATTGTGTTGTGATTTAGTTAGTATGTAAAACAATGGATTTTAGTCCTACTTTAGTTTTAATTTAAAATTATGTCTTTTTTTTAAAAAATTGGCCATTGCATTGATACCTATAAGTTGTTTAAAGATTGTATTTGTCTTTATACTCTAAGAATAGATGAAATTGTATGCCTAACTTACACATAAATGTTATTTAAATCCAAGGATTTGTATACTTTTTCCTCAACATACACTTTCAAAAATAAGCATGAAAGTCAACATTCATCATATGTGCATTTCCACATGTATAGTAGCTTTGCCTGGTGATTTGATCTGTTTGTTGCTGTCTGATACAGTACGGTGGGAGCTGCATGAATTACAGGATCCGTTTTAACCATGAGTTAGCAGGAGCTCACTGCAGGAAATTAAAAGCTAGAGCAACTTCCTTTCAACTTCCCGCATGGCCTCTCATCTTGTGCCAGTGCCTTGATGAATAGTAAATTATTAGTCTCCGGCTTCCTTTTTTGCCACAGACAGTTTACAGTAGACATTCACCTTGATTTATCATGGAAAACAACATTTTATGCTATTGTACACTCTAAATAAACATATGGGAGTACTGTATACACAGTGAACACAGCTGGTCAAATGGAATAAAGACTGGCATTACAATGTGAAAATGTAAGACAGCAACTAATGGTTCCAAATTACTACAATAAAGCCACAATAGCTGTAGTTTTCTAACAACTTCAAACTAGGTGCCACATAATACTTTTCTCATTCATATGATGCTTTTAAACCACAACATCAGTGTCAGTGCTAATTCTGCTCTGCAGTTATTTACTAATCTCATTTACTGTATTATGTATATATATTTTCATATATTTTATGACATTAAAGATATGTTCAACATTGAAAAAAAAAAAGAAATATTTATTGAGCATAAAATTAGAATTGACTGTTAAAGCTTTGCAATTAGAGGAATACGTTATATTTTAAAATATAATCTGGAAATCTATGACAATACAAAAAACGCATCATTTTGGTGTCAAACTGTTATACTTGCCCAGCTAAATTACTCCCCAAGTCTCAGTTGTTATATATAAAAAAACTCAGGACACATTTAAAAACAATTTAGAAGTAGGAACTAAAACCTCAGCCTGCAGTATTACTGTTTTTACTGCCTTGAAAAACAACCTCAAGATTTATATATAACCAGACAGTACCTCAGACATTTTGAATTTACAGCTTCTATTCATATAGCAACAATGTCATTTTTATTGCACGTATATTCAAGCCGTAAATATGAATGGGAGGCCTGACCACCAAGAATGCCATGAAAGATATGGAACACAACCAAAAAAGACTAAACCTTCGGTAAGCAGATAATCTCGATGACATATATAATGTTGAGGTCCTTCTTTTTGTCTGCTCCTTCCCAGTTTTTGTCTGTTGGAAATTTGGACAACTAATACAAAGGCCAACTTTGCAGTCTTGTGCCCAGATTGTCTCTGGATCTCCACAGTAACCCTGATATCTTCTCTGATCCCAGGCCAACATGATACGAATGTGTTTACAGACCCACACCTGTCAGACGAGCACTAAATCACCCAGTAAACCCAGAATGCCACACTGTGGGTCAAGGAGGTTCATGCTTTCCCCCACAGGCGAGTGAGGAATTAGAAGATTAACCCTGAGGAGAGGCGCTGCTGCAACATTCCACACTTCTGCTGAAGACATGCATGCCTGTCTATAGAAGAAGAAAGTGGATTTGTCTCAGCCTTTAACTTGGAACTAACATTGACCCCAGTCTACCATATCTATTTTTAGTGTCTTTTAGGGCATTTAGGCAGTGTTTCTGTTTGATTTCAAGCACATGTTGGGGCCTAGGACGCCCTTTATGAACTTTTGTTTTATAATTGCTTTGACCTTTTGTGCCACACACAGAAAACTTCAGTCTTTTAGACATGCTGTTGCACAACAAAAAATCTCACGAGACACAAACATGCGGTAATAAAAAGCATCCAAAGTCAATAAACATCAGTTTTACAACTTCTATCGTCTGTTTATTATTCTGAAGTATGTACCAAAATAATCGCTATATGTAAAAATAGCATTTTGTATTAAGTAAAAATGTTTACAGTCAAGCATCACTAATTGTACAAAAATAACAACACAAAGATACAAACTATGAAGAACAGAACATCCTCACGTCAGTGTGCAAACTGTTTATACAGATGGAAATGCCTCAGGTGGCATTCCATGATAAATTATTTAAATAGCATTTATCTACACACACAAATGAAACAAACAGAGACAACAATAAAGCAATAATTTATCAACTTAAAAAAAGTACTGGACATTTGAAGCACTGGCAAAAGTTACTCTATTTTCCATTGGGATGTGGGGCTGGCTATTTGTTCTATATACTATTTACAACTTGTGCTACAGTAGCAATAAAGCAACCAATTAGTTTTCTTGAAGCAAAGGAAAAAGTACTTAAAAGCTTTTGCTAGATCAAATTACAAAACAGCAATGAGGTAATATTTGTACATTTAAAGTCTTCCTTTATCTCTCTCTCTACAGAAAAGGCAAACAGGTCAGAAGATGATCTCCTTTGAAAGAAAAGGATGAACCATTCTTGACCGGAAAGGTATGGATGAGTAGTTTTAGACAGAACATCGGTTATGAGAGTTTATTTTTCTTGTAAATGTCGAAGTAGTTGTTTTAGTGAGGGCAGTCTTTAGAAATTCCCTCGCTTGTGCTTTTTGAAGCAAAATCACAGCACAGTCTTGCCAAACTCAAAAAGTGTTTTGTAAGTGCTACATAAATATATATAGAAAAAGCCTAAAAGATTCAACTTTCCCTTAGAAATTAGCATCTTAAATAAAACCTCACACTAGAGTACTTGGTAATCTAGTATCCAGATGTGGCGAGTCTTTAAACCTTGGTCTGTCTAATTCCTCTTCATACAACCTTTCATTTTGCCATTTCTAATGAATATGTTAAAATGGTTTAACCATCTAGCCCTGAGAAAACTATGCCCGCTAAACCATAAGTTATCTCCCGCCAGACCTTAAAGGATGTTCATGATACTTAAGATGTGTTTTGCTAAGCGATAAACATCAATAAATGACAGATTTGTCCTCTAAAATCACCTGCTTGGAATACAAAAGTAGTATTCTTTTACTTATTCAATGTATTTAAACCATTTGTTGTTGCTTCAATATCTTTAACATTCACAACGCTTTGTTTTTAGTCAAGAAAACAGTTTAAAGTTTTGATAAAATACTGAATATTAAAAAAGCAATCTTTTTTAAAAGGTTCCGCTCTCTCTAATGGAGCCATAATTTGGACAGATTTTCAAAAAGAGAAAATGAAAACATGAGAGAGAGTAAAGGTTTTGAAGTGCATAGCTGTCTGCTGGGAGCTCTTCCCACACAGAGCCGAATGAGGTTTTTCAGAGAGAGATCGCAGTCTTCCCAATTAAGCAAAGCGAGGGAGACTTTTCTTCTGCTCTACCTGCTAATGGTGGAGGAGTCCAGATTCTGAATCAGAAGCCACTTGGTTTCTATCCCAACCAGTGACATTTACATTGAAATTGACTACCTGCTTTCTCACTCCACAAGTGTGTGAGCGGCAGCAGAAAAAGTAGCGTCAAATCTGTCCCTGGACTTTGCCTGGAATACATATTTATATGGAAAGGTGCATTCTTTGATGAACTTCCTGCCTGTGCAATTACGCATCTGAAAGGGAACAGAAAGAGAGGAATTGTTAATATTGAAAATATATAAAAGACTTTTGTGTGGGTGCCTGTGCGATGTGTTGACGCTCACCTCTGCATTCATATTTGAGGTCTGAGAAGTACACCATCTCTTGTGAGAAAACAAAGAGACCTAGTCTTCCACCTGCGTATGTTTTGTCATAAATTCTTCCAGAATCTGCCATGATCTTCTTGCCTTCATACATGACCACTCTGAAATACATATAAATTTGATTAATAAAATACATATAAATAAAAGTGAATTCCAGAATTTTAATGATCTTTTTAGTAATACCTTATGTGTCCAGTTCTTGGTCTATGAGTCAAATGCCATCTGTAAGCAGTGAAGTCTTTCCATCCCACATTCTTTGGGTCATGCCACAGAGTGCGCACCTAAATTGGATCAAGTACAGAAATGTTGGCATTCGTATGAAGGGTTTCAAACCTGATTTTATGACAGTGACCTTTGTGAAACGTACCTGTCCTGGAGTGTCTCCGGTGTGCCACAGTGCATTTCTCAGATGCTCGCCTGGCCCTGTGGTGGAGTTAACCACTTTGATTGACAGCCCTGAGTAACCCTGTGCCTTAGTAGGTGTGCTGGACCAGTAGGTCTGTGTGATCTGCTTCCACATGACCACGTAGAAGCGAGAGCTGGACTGGTATCCGAAAACGAAGCCGGCATAGTCATCATCCCTCTCAGTGTTGATGAAGAAAGTTCCACTGAAGTCGACTGAATTGAACTCATCAAAACCTTTAAAAGGAAGTCAGAATTGTTTCTAATTATTTGTCATTTTACATTTATTGGCTATGTGTGCAAGGTATTTATATACATTCTTGTTTAGGTGAAATTTATTTATTTTAAAAAAGTGAACTCACCAACAGCAATGCCAGGGTCACAGTTGACTGTCTGAACCAGTTCTTTTCCTTGGTGACGAACCACCCAGTTGGGGTCGATCTGAGAAGTGCCCTTGGGATCCAGAGGAACCATCTGGAATTTGCGGAAGTCTGTTTCACTGATGTCAAAGTTCTCAGGACAGACATCATAGATATCCAGGACATTGTCTTGGTCAAAGTCATCTTTACAGGCGTCACCACGTCCATCGCCTAAAAAAGGAAAAAGTTTAATCAGAAAATATAAACATTTACATTTATCCAATAGATATGAATATTCATATGTTAAACTGACCATCAGAATCAAGCTGATCTTTATTGGGAACCAATCTGCAGTTGTCTTTGTCATCAGGGATGCCGTCATTATCATCATCGTAGTCGCAAGCATCTCCTTTACCATCCTTGTCGTGATCAGCCTGGTTAGCATTGGGGATGTACGGGCAGTTGTCCAGGTTGTTTTGGTGACCGTCCTCATCGATATCCTGGTTGCTGTCACATTTGTCTCCGACGCGGTCAGAATCAGAGTCAAGCTGTCGGAGGGAAAGTGTCAAATCATTAAATACAGAAGTCTCTTTGAAGCACTTAATTAAAATATTCCCACCAGTATGGGTCTTTTTCTAAAAGGCACAAATTTCTGTGTTATTAGGTCTATCTGTGAAGGCTTTTTTAGAAAGCGATCTCATGTTCCTGAAGCTTGGCACTACCACAGTCGCATTTCAGCGTCTAATGAGGAAAGGAGGGGTGCATTCCTTCTCTTCAGTTAACCATGGCACAGGTGTGATCCGCAGGGATTGAGTGCCGACAGGGCATGCATAAACCCAACGGCAAATCTCTCACTCCTCACTAATAACCATTCTTTACCTCTGCATATCCTTTGAGTTAACTGAACACTAGTGAGTGTCCCTGAAAAGCCTCCTAGTGCTTTATTGTGTGGCTTTGGATTCAAGGAGAAGAGGATTTACTCCTCCCATACATAGCTTAGTAAAGACTGCGACTACCCTCTGGGTGTTTTCGGTTTTTTTTTGCAGTGGCTCTGGAGCTGAACTGAACAGTTCATTGATCTCTGTGGATTATATAATGGTTTTAACACCTGCGGCATTCACTTACTCACTTACACACATGCACATACCTGGTCTGGGTTGTGTTCCAGAGGGCAGTTGTCACACTGGTCTCCAACTCCATCCAGATCGGTGTCTTTCTGGTCGACGTTGTACAGATATGGGCAGTTGTCATTTTCATTCAAAATACCTGTCAAATAGAATTAAATAATGGTGAAAACTGATTGAAAACATCGTAAAGAGTCACATAAACTGATTTTCACGTAACATGTTAAGAAATACAACTGAAATAAAGAACAAACAAAGAAATGAAAAATAAAAAATGGATGTTTTCTCTGAAGGTTTATCAAGAATGTCCATGTATGAATAAACAAACAGGTTCCTACCATCTCCATCAATGTCCACAGCGCAGGCGTCACCTTCACCATTGTTGTCAGTGTCGGTCTGGTCTGGGTTGCTGTTGTATGGACAGTTATCGCAGCGGTCTCCCACGTCATCGCGATCATAGTCGTACTGTCTTGGGTTGAAGATGAGTGGGCAGTTGTCCTATTTTAAAAAAAGATTGCAGTTCAGATGGAGAAACATATGGCAAATAACAGTCAAGCGATTCTCCACAGGGCACGCTCACACGAAGGTTATTACTTTTAGATGTTAGGCTTGTAATTTGGCTGCGGCTGTGTAGGTCTATTTAGAGGAGCGCAACGATAAATGTGAGCCTTATTTTAGGAACTGGACCAAGGATAATATTGGATTAGCAAGATACACTGCAGGTCTTTCAGAAAGGTACTTCTTTGGTGGAATTTGAGGTTTGTCTCCAAGAGAAACTGAATTTACTTTACACAGCACTTTTTTTCCGACACCTCAGCCTGTAAGCTATGTAAAATTTGGGCGGCTTCTCTTTTTTTCATTCATACATGTTGTACAAAAAGTCAATTGACTTGAATGAGCACCTGTGGAATATACTGTATAGAGAGTGATATAACTGTATTTTACCCTGTCATCAGGAATGCCATCGTCATCATCGTCATTATCACAAGCATCACCAACTCCATCCTTGTCATAGTCCTCTTGCCCAGAGTTGGGAAGATTGGGGCAGTTGTCCTTAATAAAAAAAAAAAAAGAGTAGTAGTGAATATAAATAGTAGCCTCAATGATTTGCATTTTGATAACAAATAAAGCCAATATATCCCAACCTTCTTGCAGTGATAGGTTGCGTTCTCAACACACACAAGATCAGCATTAGGCCAGCCATCAAGATCAGTGTCCTCTCCACAGATGTGTCCATTTCCAGCAAAGCCAGGTTTGCACTCACAGCGGTACATGGGGTCCGAGAAATGGCCCAGGTAGTTGCAGCGAGCGTTCTTATTGCAGTCGTGGCTTCCATCGAGACAGGGATTGCGAGGCGTGCACACCTTCAGAAAAAGATCAGTGTACATTAGTTCATGAGCACATGCTATGTTGGTAATCCATAATCTTTCAGTTTTTTCTCATTTACCTGTTTCTTGGAAGCAGCATCCTCCACTCCTCGACCAAATGGCTGTGGGCCGGTGTAGCGTGAGGGACAAGGCAGGCAGTTGTAGCCTGGCACTGTGTTCTCACACCTGTGGACTCCATTAAAGTCAAAGCATGCATCAGGGACCTCCTTACACTGTAACAAAGAGAAAAAGACAATCAGGATGAGATTTTTGCAGCCCACTGCATTCAGTATCAACCAGGATTTTAATATTGGCGCATCCCTAAAAAGCAATGTATTGCACCTCATTGATATCTTTGCAGTTGATTCCATTGCCAGTGTATCCTGTAGGACATTTTCCACATTTCCAAGAGCCGTCTGGGAAGCTTGTACACTGGGCTCCTTCAAAGCATGGATTTGAAAGGCATCCATCTGTGAAAAATGAAAATAAGTGTGACTTATCTCTGAAATAGACTAGTATCATCTAAAGTTTTGATTGACACTAGAACTCACCAATTGGACAGGCTTGTTTGTTGCAAATCTGGCTGGCCTTTGCATCTCCCACACATTCTTTGCCGCCATGCATGGGTACTGGATTATTGCAAAGACGTTTACGGTTTTGGACACCACCGCCACAGGTGACAGAGCACGTATCCCAGGGTGACCATGGTCCCCAGCCTCCATTGACTAAGAAAGAATATGCAACAAAATGTGGACAACTGCACTTTTTAAAAAACAAAAAAGGGACATACTGCTTAGGGTGATCACTTACTCGGACATGGTGATTTCTCACACCTCTCAGTTTGCCGACCCTCGCCCTGGCAATCTTTGCCTTCCATTTGAGGTGTTGGGGAGTTGCAAAGACGGATGCGCGTGATAAAGCCAGCACCACAGGTGACCGAGCAGGAAGACCAGGGTGACCAGTGACTCCAGCTGCCATCCTGCTTAACTGTTAAACACAATGCAAGTTATTACTTTAGTCCTCTACTGTGAAGAAAAACCATAGATACTTTTGGCCACTGGGCACCACTCACAGCGCTTGTCACACTCCTGAAGGTAGCAGTCTCTCGTCTGCACTGATGTGCCCTCACAGTTGTTATTGATGCGGTCGCAGGAGCGGCCGCGCTGCTGAATGCCCCTTCCACAGGACACAGAACAATGGGTCCATTCAGACCAAGGGGACCAGCCATCCTCGGCGGAGTCGCTCGCTGTCGAGAGAGCAAAATGAGACAATAGCAGAGCTATTCCTTCTTTCTAAAGCAGCAAAATGGAGAAAAGCTTTTAATACTGGGTCTTAATGGACTCAATTTAGCCTGGGCAGCTCGAGACAGAGCACTCCAGGGAACCCTGGCATGAACCAAGCAGTTGGAATGCCGGGGAAATGTCAGTGTATTTAATGCACAGGGATACCTTTCTCCAAATGTGGAAATGGTATTTGCAAACACCTCTGATTATGCCGTAAGTTCAAACATATGGGGCTGATATTAATTGAAATTCTTGTTATGCACGGCGAGCCCTCAAGACGTGAGGAGCCTGCTGTTTCTTTTTTGAGTCTCTGCCAAACAGCACCAATTTTCCACCTCTCTTTAACTAATTTAGACAATTATGGGCATTTAGTGATTCAGTGGTGCACAAAGCTCTAGTGTTCCTTTCATTAGTTAAACTTCAGTTGAAGTCTATTGTGTGATATGGGAATGACTGTGGCTGTTTGGGTAGCAACACTGCTTTCGATACAAAAGCTTTTAAAAGTCAAATTGTTGCCTGGTTAACAATAAAGTACATTCAAGTTGACAGGAAAGTTTTGTTTTTTTTTCTCGCTTGTACATTTACTTTTAGTCTGTGGATGGGTCTAAGCCCACCAAGGCTGTTTTATTTAATCAAAAAAGAGTAATATTGTGAAATACTGTTAAAATGCTCTTTTAAATATAATGTATTTCTATGATGGCAAAGCTGAATTTTCATTGATTCAGTTGCACTTACGGGTTCCACATCGAGGGCAGCACTCCCCATCAGGCACTGTGGCGTTTGCACATGGGATTAGGGGGCATGAAATCTTGCGGCATACCGTTGCAGAGTTCTGCAGTAAACACAATGACCCATTAATCAGTTGTTCAAGGTTAGGAAAAAAACATAGCCTCTTGCTGTAGTGTAACACCACACTCAACATTATGATTTTCATTTAAGCCATTTTAAGCTTGAGAGAAGATATAAGGTCATATACAAGTCTGCATAATTAAGTATGTATGTATTCCTCAGTATTGATATAAAGTGGCACTTCAGAGAGAATAGTCTAAAGGCATGTATATAACATAAATTTAGTTTATAAGGCTTACTTTAGTTGACTGTATTTTCTTTAGCTACCTCCATTTCACATTTTTAATTACAGGCTAGGAGGTGAAGGGAAATGGATACACCTGGCTTAGGTCTGCCACAATGGACAAAACTAAGACCAACACTGTGTATCATAGCACCTGCTTGACATGGCTCCCATCTCGCTAACACACAAATTAGTGGCTTAATGACAGAGCAGTCAGCTTTCTGAGTCTAACAGGACATGTCTACAGGTTATCGGGTTCTTACCTGGCAAGTGCACTCTGTGCAATCGTCCACTGTCCATTCTTCCTTGTTTTCGTGCACAATTCCATTGTGAAGACAGACACCAGCACGAATGCCCATGCGACTCAAAAGCATGCTATTATCGTCCGTCTACAAAACAGAACAAAAAATGAGTTACTATTATGTGGATGGAATGTTTCAATCTACAGAACATGTCCACTACACAGTATATTCATATGCACCAACTTTTTGCTTACCACTTTGCGAAGTTCATTGGACAACTCTTGCACCACCACACCAAGACCTTTCAGTTCCTTGAACATGGCAGCCAGGTCCTCACATGAAAAGCCACAAATCATCTGCAGATCTACACAGGAGAAATATACAGTTTACAATGGTTAAATCTCAACTTACGTATATTTTATTTGTATGGATTACTGAAAAGCAAGGATTACCTTTTGTTTTGTGGCCAGTGTAATCAGTCCTGATTGCAGGTCTGGATCCATTTATGGGATTGTCAAGGGTGATGATATCAGTTATAATTGCTGCAAGAGGAAAGGGCATTCAGATGGCTTATAGTTCATTATAAATATTGATTGAGCCAATGGAAAAGTTGAATAAAAAGATGAATTTTAAAAAAGCTCATGACAGTGAATGCAGCTTAAAGTCTTTATCTTGTTATTGTTCATTCACTGGCCACAGACGTGATGCTCTTTTTATTTGTTATTTAAAACACACAATAATACAATTAATACACAATAAAATACTTTATAGAAATTATATATATATATATATTTTTATTTTTTATTTTATTTATATATATAAATTTGTCAGTGTGGCAAAGTCAAGAAGCAGTTTTCTAATGGATTCATATGCATGTGTTCTGCATTTAAAAACACTCACTGTTTTGGCATCCTTTATTCCTCAGTATTGCCTCCAGTGTGGTACCAAACACAAAGCGCACGTTTTGCAACACCCCCTGAAAAATCGACAGGTGATTACTTACTGTATTTTGGCATGCAACAGGATTCATAGACAGCGAACCGCCTACTCACCATGAACCTGTCCTTCACTGCGCCCTTGCCGATCCTCAGACTCGCCACACCTGGGGTCTCCTGAGTGAGGATAGTCTGGATAGAAGCATCGAGCTCCGCTGTATTCACCTCCTCGCATCCCACATAGAACTGAACCCTGTCTTCCTGCACGAAAAGCGTGATGTTTTTCCAGTGTCCCACAGCCAAATCCGCTTCCTCGATGGACACGACCTGTTGCTTGTTTTCAGTGGAATAAACAATGTCCAGAGTATTGGCTTTCCCGTTGGAAATGATTTCGAAGACGGGTCCGGAGCCATCTTTCTTCTCCACGGTCAGAAGGCTTCCTCTCGTGTGTTTGAACTGTTTGAAGTTGAGCAGAAGCAGAAATCCTCTCTCCGCGTGGATGGAATCGATCAGGTCCCTGAAGGCGCTCTCGGGAACCGGGGGGATCAGGTCGGGGTTCAGGATCTTGTAGGCGGGGCTGTACGGATCGTCGCCTTTCACCAGAGTCACCCCGTGGTTTTTCCTCGGCACTTGGACGAGCTCAAACAGATCGTAAACGCTGTTGTCGTCTCGACTTTCTACCAGGAATTCAGAAGTTAAAGAAATCTTGTTATAATAATAATACTTGTTATTAATGGCTCTCTCTAGAATACTTGATTCTGATTGGTCAGTTGAGTGGTCAGTTTGTTTGACTGTCTCTATAATCTGTTGATAAAATTAAAAAAATATATATTTTTTTTTTCATAAATGTGACCCTGGACCACAAAAGCAGTTATTTTTAAATATTTTAAATTGATTTGATCTAAAAATCTGAATAAACAAGCCTTCCATCGATGTAGCCTATGGTTTGGTAGGATAGGACAGTAAAAGCAACAACAAAAAAAAAAAATAGTAATGAGATAAGTTTTGATAGACCTATATTTACGGTATAAAATTTATTAATCTTATAATCAAATTAAGTAGCTGTGTAATAAGTGGAATTATCCATACAAAGTCAGTCATTGTCGCAACTCATTCATAAACCCCTTCACCCTTCTGGAGTTTATTTTGCGATAAATACCAACTGACTCTCAAATATTCCTACAATATTTAACAGTTATTTATACTTGCACCACAACAGCATTCACTCATAAACGCTAAACGCAGTCAGTTGAAGATTATAGATTCCTTTGTATCATCGCTCACCTGCGACTCTCGCGCTCTCGCAGCTCCAAAGCATCAGTAGCAAAAAGATTGCAGTTGACTTCATTTTAGCACTTATTCTTTTACCTATCGGAAATCACAAATAAATATATAAATTATTGAAAATTCAGAAAAACTTAACCTTAACGGCTCTGATCAATCAATGATTAAAATATAAGAAAAAAACGCACCTTCCAAATGTTTAAAACAGCAGCAAATCCAAGGTGAAGTAATACAATTCCTAAGATGCGTCAATCAAAGGTCGTTTCAAAATATTTTTTTTGTTTAACCGCGGTCTACAGCATTCGGTGTTTCTTTGCTGTAGTTACAGTGGTCAGTCTAACTATTACCAAAGAGAACAAAGTGCTATTTAAATAGTTTCATGACATTCCTGAGCGCGTCTCCTCCAATCAGATGCTGGAAGGAAAAAGGGACGAGCTTGCGTTACCTCACAGAGCGTTTCTATGAGTTACACACGAGGGGAAAAACGCACCACATTCCAACGAACACATTCCATAAACATACTTTTGATTTTCCTGACCGCTGCTTCCGTTTAGTGCCTTTTGTTTGCCGCGGTTCTGATCATTTTGGCATCCACGTGCTGCTACTTGTTTTGTCATTCATAATTCCAGTTCACGTATTTCTTGTCACCGAAGCCTCTACCCTACCGTTCCTTCATTTTATTTGATTCTATCCATAATGAATGACTAAAACGTTTTCACATTGAAGTGGCTACTTTGTTTTAGAGCATGTGCTTCACGTAAGGGGCTAGTAAGCTTTATTTGAGTGTTGAGTGCCGTGCACAGCATCTTTAGGATGCTCGTGGAAGTGCTGCGGTAACACGTTTCTCCACTAGAGGCCGTTATCTGAACATCTGGGTCTCCTAATGATTTTTAATGTTGATTTCTGAAAAGGTTGCTTATGCTTTAATGCAGCTTAAATTTGTAAAATCAGTAAAATTTTATCTTCTTATACTTACCACTAAGCATTAGAGATTTTTTTAAGCTAAAACACTGAAACGATTATAAAACACAATTCACAAAATAAAAAAACAGACAACGTTCAAAGTAGGCCTATTAAACTACTGTTTGGCAAACTAATATGTTACTAAAATTTCAAAAATTTTAAAACGCTTCTTACAACTTGCCCCATCATGACATTTATGAAAATATAGCCTAGGTCATCTGTAGTTGACTCTTGTCTGAATGAATTTTGCAGGTTTATCTTCACTTGTTAACCCAAAATGTTTAAAGAATATAAAGGTTTGGAGGATGTAAGTTGTACAAATTAATATTTAATTAATTAGTTTTAAGCATTTTAAATTTTTAGCAGCATACAATCATGTGTGTATTCATCTGCATGTAAAAAGTGTATATACTGTACATGGAAATCTATGAAAATATATCAGTAGCTGTTCTTTGTGTGTGTGTGTTTGTTTGCTTTTTTTGAAAATAGCTCTTAACCTGTATGAGTTTCTTTTTTATGTTCAGCATGAAAGAAGAATTCTGTGGTATTTTTTCTATGGAAGTGAATGGCTACCGTCAACTGTTTAATTACAAACATTCTTTAAAATATCTTCTTTTGCTATCAACAAAAGAAAGGAAAGCGCAGGTTTGGAACAAGTGGAGGGTGAGTGAACGACGACAGAATCATGACTATCCCTTTAAGGTTTGCATCTTTGACCAGCCGAGTTAGGATGATTAAAAGAGGATCAGCCAACCATTTCCTATTTCTACTCAAAACATTCTATTTGTACGATTTAGGGATTTGCAAGAGGAAGTATGCAGACTTCTGTTGCTTAAACCTGACGCCCACCTTAGTGGTTGTTGATTTTTTTCAGTGAAACATAACAGGAATGAAGACACTTCTTCAAGTGTATGTGCATTTTTGCTTTTCACAGTGATGAATGTCTCATTTGTGAGCAGCTGTGGGATTCAGCTGAAGTTTAGTCTGACTGGTCCTGGAAGACGTCAGACAGGGGTGGTAGCTGTGTTGTTTGGAGGGTCAAAGTGATAAAGCTCACCTCAGAGACCTCTCTGGACAGATGCAACTGATGATACAAGAGGTTATACGCCAGCCATCACTGCTTTGTGTTTACTCTCTCTGCCCTGTGGCCATGCAGGCCTATTGTGTCTCAGAAATATGGCACCCGTTCTTAAGAGATACTGTCAGTCAGCGACATCACTCAGCTAAATGGCTTCCAAACCATGGAAACCATGCTTTCGGTCAGTGACGCACACAAGCTTCTTGAAGTTGAGAGATTCTGTGGAACTTGAGTTGACCGGTTGCAAAAGTGAAGGAGAAAATATTCCAGTTATGGGACAGCTGCTTGCTTTTGGTGTAAAACATCATAAATCATAGAATCTTCCACATTTTCAAAGTTTATTCATATTTACTGGATTCTTTTAAGGTTTTCTTGCAAGCAATAGGCATCAGATGTTTAGCTGATGTCTGAACTGTCATGGCATGCACAAGTCCAGGAGATAAGTGAGTAAGATATAATCTGAGCAAATATCTACTCACTGCCCTATAAATGTAGGAGGGGCAGGCCATTTCAGTCCTGTTATTACTCATTATGTTCTCCAGATTTAAAAACAACTTTGCACACCCACAGTTTTACTAACCCTTTTTTTGTCCCTTTGCAAAAAGTGCTATGGGGGATATTTAAGTTTGTTAGGACTCCTCACATGCACAAAAACTCAGATAATTTCTGTGAAGTGGGCGGTAGGAGGTTTATTTCTGACAGAATAAACTGAGCTTTATGTGTACAAATAAAGCATAAAACATGTCTTCTCTAAAAATAATTTGAGAATTTAGAAGTAGATAAACCCGAACTAATAAACAACAAAATCATCTCAATACATGTTTTGTTTATGCATGTATATGTATACTGTATGTACAGGTGCATCTAAAAAAATCTGAATAATTTTAAAAGTTTGTTTTAATTTTGATGATTAGCGCTTACAGCTCATGAAAGTCAAAAATCTAGTATCTCAAAATATTAGAATATTTTGGATTCACAAAACAGGACAGTTCAAGTTATTTAAAGTTATGTTTAAAAGTCTGTTAATTTATGCACTCAATACTTGGTCAAGACTACTTTAGCACAAACTCCAGCATCAGTGAGGAGTGAATGGAAGCCCAGATAAGATGCTTCTTATGTTGTTTCTGTTTCAGAAGTGTCTTGGTAGCCCTTTTCCTGAAGACGCCTGAGCGTGGAGACTCTTGATGTGACTCCAGCTTCAGTCAACTCCTTGTGAAGCTCTCCCAAGTGTTTGAATCTGCTTTGCTTGACAGTTTTCTCAAGCTTGCTTTCAATGCTCAATTTCTTCCTTCCAGTCAACTTTGCGTTTAATATGCTTTGATACAGCACTCTGTGAACAGCCACCCCTTTCAGGAATGACCGTCTGTGACTTACCCTATTTGTGGAGGGGGTCAATCATTGTCTTCTGAACCATTGCCAAGTCTGCAGTCTTCCCTATTATTGTGGTTTCAAAGAACAAGACATACCTGGAATTTATTCCTTTTCATGATATTCAAAATTTTTGAGATGCATATGTATATGTATATGTATATGTATATGTATATGTATATACAATAATGTCTCTCTGTCTCTCTCCAGTAAATTCAGTACATGTTTATAATACTTTAATTAACATAAAATAAATTCACGGTAATTATGTATACAATTTGTATAAAAATATATTATGAGAATTCAAATACTGTATGTACAAATTGGAAGCGTTTAATAATTTTTTTTTTTTTTTTAAATACTGGCAAAAAAACAAAACAGATATTGCTGACTGGGCAAATCTCTCTCTCTCTATTAAATATTCATAAAAGTTGTGGAAAAACTCAACTTAATGCAACATAAGAGTTTATTTTTACTCATACTTTTAGTGCATATGACTTCTCAAATTACCCAATGTCTAAAGTCTGCTTCTAGACAATTTTAAATCATGAAAAGAAGATTGAATTATTTTTCGGGATGAGCTATATTAAGCCCTGCTGTCTTAGATCGTCCCAAAGCAACCTAATGGACAGGAATGCCTTTCCACACAGAACCAAAACAACCTTTCCCTCTGAGACCAACCAAGCGCTTTTAGTGTTTATTCAGAGCATCTTGTTTATGGCTCTCAGCAAGTTATACGCAAGAAAAGTTTTATTGAAGAGCATTAAATCAGCAGAATGGCATGTTCATCTGAATTCATCTCTAACCCGAGGTCACAGGCAGGATCATTAAGTAACCAAAGAGGCAGATTTGGTCTGCATATTTTGCAATGGACTATTTTGTATATGACGGTTTGAGCATGAATGTAGTAATTCATCCTTAAATTGGTCTTGAATTAGCACAAAACAGCTGGAGCGTTTCATAGGAATAGAGCGTACTGTGACCACCTGTGCAGCTGTTTCAGTAATCTACTCTTTACCTGTAATATCAGACTAGAGCCATTGATCAACAGATCTCACAGATGAAAGGAGATTTCTCTCCAAAGGTGTATTATGCCACTCACTAAATATCTTTCAGTGTCAGAGAATGTTTTCTGAGTCCGTATTTCCATTTTTCTAGCAGAAGTTTACGGTGTGCCAGCTTCCTTTTAATGTGTTTCCATGCACAATGTAATTTGCATTCCTGAGTCTAGTTAGCGGTAAAACAGAAACTCACGGTGCTCTGAATTATTTTGCGGTGGTTGCCTGAGAGCAAGCCACTTCATTCCACTCCTTAAGATTCACACCATATTTGGCCAGTCTGAACATCAGTTTTTCGATGTAGAGAACATTGTGTAACATAACAATCGACGTTGTTAATTGCTCACACAGAACATTTTGAAGCTATTTACAGGCAAATATTGTTATAAAATAAAAAATTTTGAATTCTTTCTGCAAATATTTAAATGAACTTTAAAATGAAATTAACTTTAAAATCAAAAATTATTTTCTATACATTTTATTTCAAATAAATGCTTTTGGACTTTCTTGAGGAATCTTGAAAAAAATGATTGCAATTTCTGAAAAAATATTAAGCAAAAAACATTTTCAACATTAATAATAAGAACCATATTAGTAATTGAGTACCAACAATAATTTACAATATTTGAACACACAATTGTAACGCCCCGGACTGTGTTTGTGTTTGTTTTCATTTCCCCATGTGCTCTGTCTCTGTGTGACCTAGTTTTCGTAA
>JAUMHE010000075.1:11904545-11918467 GCA_032359235.1 Enteromius mattozi
TTATTACCTCACTGATTAAATAAATTCACCCTATTCCAAGACTTAATATTCTGCAATATTCTGTAAACCTTGCTTACTTTTTTGATATTGTCAATAACGTAAATTTCAGTGTCTGCATACAAAAAATAATTTACAAAGAATAATAATGACATCTTTTTGGAAATATCAGGGAAGTAACAAAGGACAGCATAATGAATTAACTGTATGAAAAACAATATTATTTACAAAATGTTTTAGGTTCCTACTATGCTGGATTAAAAAGAGGGGAACCAGGGAGATCAAAAGGCCACTGTTCACTCTTTGAAACCCATTGAACTTGGACTTACATCGCTTCTTGTGTTTTGAATGTTCATTTCTCATCAAAATACTTTAACCACTGACCCCTAACCGTGAGCATTTATCTGTGCCATTCAACTATTTCCTTTTTGAATTAGTGGAGTCCACCAGAATTAAGCAATAAGTCAAGCTTGAAGGACCACCAGCTCTTACTTGGCTTTGAATCAGGCTGAGAAACTCACAGGTGCCTGGTACATCACAAAGGCCAATGTTTCTGTTCAGTGATTGGAAAACTTGCCATGTCAGAAAGTACCATGTAAATACATTAGTCATCATCATCACCGCCATCATCACTGCCAGTGTGGACAAGTCGGCTTTGAGGTTTCAGTGGTTTTAATGAGCGAGTGAAGCCATGCCTTCAGGCTTGTTTGCTTTAATCTTTAAATGTTTTGGTGCTTCAGGAGTTTAGTAAGTCACGTTGCACGCCTTTTGCATAAAACTAGGCTACTGCTACCAGCTGTTATTGAGGTAAAATTTTTGCAGGAAGATGTTTATGTTAAGTTCTGTTGTGAGCAACTGCGATGTTGGACTCCATGTGTTATATGCAAATTCTGCATGTAGCGACAAGCAAGTAAAACTTTATGAAAGCAGTTTACATATTACACACTATTCTCAAAGTGTAAAAAGATTTGAAGTCACTTAAGCATTCAAACAAAGCGCAGATGGAGGATTGTAGGTGAGAGGCTCATGCACATCACTGGAGGGGGGAGAGTGACTCGGGTATGAACCTGTATGGTGCGCCATTAGATATTTTCATGGCCATTTTCACAGGCTTAATGATTCATTTTACTACCGCATGCCAGGAGTACTCGACCCATAGGGCTCATCACAGAACACGTGATGACAGCGCCCTTAAGGCGTCTCTGATACACATTTTTTTGTAATATTAAGGCATGTTTGACAGAAAAGATGTAAAAAGCAGTCTTTTAGTGATTTATTGTCATTTAAGGAGATTGAGAGCCTGAGAGGCCAGAGCACTTTTCTGTGCCATTGATCATCGCCTTGGGTGGATATGGAGAACTAAATGTTCTGTAAAAAAAAAAAATTAAGAAATAAAAGTGATGAAGAGAGATATTTTGACATTGATTTGTTGGGTTATGTAAAGAGTTGTGTCCTAAGGCCTGGATTTGAGTCGACATAAAGGGTCAAGATCTGTAGTTTGTTGCTGCTTGGAGTCAGTGAACCAGCCCTCATTATCATCAATAAGTATGACAAGACATGGTGTTGGCAGGTTCTCTTTCCACTTGAACACATGATTGCACACTGACTAATGGTCTTCCTGGCAAACGTCTCACTTGTTACTTCTCATATCTATAAGTATTTGCAGATGAGTCATCTTTTTTTCACGAACAGGAAAATACATTGCAATTATTCAAGGCGTAGAATTTAAAGAGCACCTATTATACTAAATCCACTTTTACATGGATTTACAGTAAATGTGTGTTGGCAGTGTGTAAACACCCTACAATGATAAAAAAAAAAATCCACCAACTTCTCATTTTTAGATCCACTTTAAACTAAGTCAGTCTCACTAGGTCTGATGTTTTGATTCTCATGCAGTGTGTCGTTACATTGCGTAGGGCCGGCCATGTAAATGTGGATTTAGTATAATAGGTGCACTTTAAATTCAACTGGGGTTGATTGCTAGATTCCGCCCTCAGCGGTTGTCACCGTCCTCCATTTTCTTCACGCATGAGCAGCTGTAATGTTAACAATGTCTTGTAAGCAATCCCCATGTTCTGTGTTTGGATGCAAAAGAGTCTTCATTTTCTCCGGACATCTGAGCAGCTGAGGATGCTGTGGGTTACTGTAATTTTCCAAGATAATGCATTTCCTCCCACTTTTTCTCGCGTTTGGCTTCCTTTATGTACAGCTCAATAGCCGTTCTCTCACTCTTAGTTAAGTTGCTACAGTTTATTGCTGTAGATATGCAATGCAGAGAGATGTATACACGACAAGCTTTTCTAGAGAAAGGGCGGGAATATGCAGCTCATTTGCATTTAAAGTTATACACTCCAAAACAGCTCTTTTAACAGCTCCCAGCTGTTATAATAATCTTATAAAAATAATCTTTTGGGTATTTTAAGCTGAAACTTCACAGACACATTCTGGGGACACCAAAGAATAATATTAAATTTTGTTAAAAGGGGTGTAATAGATGCCTTTTAAAACATTTTCTTATCATTGTTCAAGGAAATATTTAATTGTTTAAAGCTATAGTTCACGCAAAAATGAGGGTAAGTAATTAATGACAGAACTTTCATCTCATTCTAAACCCACAAGACCTTTGTTCATCTTAAAATTAAGGTTGAACCACTGATGTCACATGTACTATTCTAACAATGTCTGTACTACCTTTCTGTGCCTTGAACATGGCAGTTGTGTTGCTGTCTATGCATGGTCATAAAGGTTTTAGATTTAATAAAAATAATATCTTAAACTGTGTTGAATGAAGGTCTTATGGGTTTGGAACGACATGAGGGTAATTAATGGCAGAATTACAAATCTTGGGTGTACTATCCCTGTAAATGATATTTGTGTGTCTCATGGCTACTTTTTGCCCCTAAATGTTGTGGTTCCATACACTGACAACTGATCAAGTAATACAATTTCATAATTAGTATAAACAGATGTTTTTAGAATAAAAATTTTGATTGAAATATTTTTTAGTATGGAATATTAATCTGTATAAAGCTTTTTGGTTTTTGAAGAAGTGACAAGGTATAGCAGATTTCCCTTGAGTAACTTAAACCAGAGCATTGACAGCCAGACAGAAAAGGTCAGATTACATTCGTCTGCACCCAATGTTTTCTTAAACTGTCTGCCATTAGGATTAAGACTGTTTCTGTAAAACCTTCAAGATTTTTTTTAAATGGACACGTTTTTCTTTTCTTCTCTATCTTTCTTTTCTCATTCACTTTCTGCCGGGATTGTTAAAGACATCAGTATGATCATGATGGAGAAAGACTCTGTGGCTGGGGTTAAACAGATTCTGATTAGAGACCCTAATAGACCCAATGGGAGTCTGAAAGCTCAAAAGAGTAATAGCTTGCCTTACACAAAACATATGATGTAGCTTCTCAGCAGCACACCACCATACAGCAGCGGTTCAGATGGAAGGCTTTGCTAATGAGATATGTTAAACCTTGCATGTCTGCAGTGAAAGTGGCATGGAGAACCGCAGTTTAGAACAGACATTTAGGCAGAAACAGATTTATTTCCACCAAATATAAATGTTTTCATTCAGCTTTCTCTATTTTGGTGTGGCTTAAACTCCCCACAAAGCAGAGTAATCAGTAGCACCATTTTGCTCTTGGGGTTCAGTTTCTCTGATGTGCTCACCATATTCTTGGAGACAGTTGCTAGAAAACAGTTTTCAAGTTCAAAAATGGGAGCAGCAGGACATAACAACAACAATCTTATCCAGCATGTGGGTTTCAAGCAACATCTTATGAAGCATTTTTAGATATTAACAGCAGGCATATTAAGGTTGTTGATATTCACTGGATGCATCTGACTGTACTACAGTTCTCTTAGAGCGTCAATTGTGCAACTTTTGTTGTTGGTGTTAATCACTAATTTACTGAAGACCACAACAGAGATAAAGGATCTCAAACTTTCCATTACACTGACCAAAAGCACGTTTGAAAGAAACACATGGAATTACATAACAGAGAGACTGCAGAGCCATGCATTCCAGCCAAAACATCTTACTCTAAACCCAGTCCCAGCTGACAGAAAAAAACATTTTATCAGTAAAGTGTAGTTGCTTTTGTTAAACTGGATCAATAGAATAAGCTATTTTAACTTAATGTGCTAAAGTTTGCCTGGTTAGTGGTCTCTTAACCTGGTTAGTAATTATATTTAACTATAACTATAGTAATTATATTTAATTTAAATATAATTACAATTTCAAAAAACTGTTTTCTGTTATGTTGAAAACAGTTGTGCTGCTTAATATTTCTGTGGAAGAAATGAAATGAAAAATAATTTTTTTTCCAGAATTTTTTGTTTATTTCAAAATTTATTTGAATCAGAAATCTTTTGTAACATCAAAATATTACTAGTAATCAACTTAAAGGGTTAGTTCACCGAAAAATTAAAGTTTTATCATTACTTACTCACCCTCATGTTGTTCCAAACCCATAAGACATCCGTTCATCTTCGGAACACAAATTAAGATATTTTTGATTAAATCCGAGAGCCATCTGACCTTCCATAGACAGCAATACAACTGAAATGGTCCCAGATCCAGAAACGTAGTAAAAACATTGGTAAAACAGTCCATGTGACATCAGTGGATCAACCTCACTTTTGCGATGCTAGGAGAATACTTTTTTGCATAAATAAAACAAAAATAACATAATTTACTCTTCTCCCATGACTTAAGTTTCCCGCCATTTTAGAATATCTCAACGTGCCGCATATGCAAGCTTTAACGTATTTGACATAATCAGCCTTGTTTACATCCGGGTGAAATCATGCACATGTCTGTAATCTGCGGCTGTTTACGCCTAGAGAAAAGCAGACACTTACGCAGTAATATTCTCTAAAATGGCGTAAGAGGGTCATAGGAATCATAGGAGAAGAATGGTTGAGTATATGATGTTCTTTTTGTTTTCTATGCACAAAAAAAAAAAAAAACTGAAGTTGAGCCACTGATGTCTCATGGACTTTTTTACCAGTGTTTTTACCACATTTCTGGACCTGGAATCATTTCAGTTGTGTTGCTGTCTATGGAGGGTCGGATGGCTCTCTGATATCATCAAAAATATCTTAATGTGTGTTCTGAAGAGGAACAATGGTCTTAAAGGTTTAAAACAACAGGAGGGTGAGTAATTACTAACAGAATTATAATTTTTGGGTGAACTAACCCTTTAATGTATTCTTGATGAATAAAAGTGTAAATATTACTGACCCCAAACTTTGAACGTTAATGTATTTTCACTATTAACACATAAATAAATAACATAAAAAAATGTATTATATTTGTTATTCAAATTGAATGCTTTGGAATGGATAGCGAAGAAAAAGCAGTCAAGTCCTAGACAAAAAAATACAAAATAAATAAGCATAGTGAATAATAAAACAATTCATAGGGTGAATACTGGTATAACTTGGGTCACTGTTTTGCAAATCGTCTTTTTACAAAAAAGTAGCTCAATTTATTAGATTTTTTTTTGTCTCAAACTCGTTATGTTTATCATAATATATCATAATTTTTTCCTACTGGATGTTGTCTGTAAAGAAACAATGCTCAAGTTATTAGTCAGCATTTTGCATACCAATAACTTCAAAGAGATGGAAAACAAGTGCAGGAGCCTCATTAGTAGCGCTGATACTGTCAAAGTTTGTTCATGGAATGTTCCAAATAACAGGAAGCCAGGAGAAATTAGAGTCCGATAGTATTTTTTTCCATGATACACACGTCTGACACAAGAAGGTCAAACGGGTGCTCAAAGGGAGGAATGCTATGCTAAATACGCTAATCGGATGAGAGAGGGGATATGAGGTTGATTGCAAGTTATTCAGAATTTCCTGTCTGGGGTCTGTTTCCCTTTACAAATCTTTAAAATCCATATTTACACAGGGAGTCACTTTTCTCAGTGGTCCCGCTATTGAACAGCGAGGGGTCTCAGGAAAAGCTGTGCTTACAGACAAGCTGTTGGTTGGTGTACTACTGTGTTATTCAGGCGAGCAGTGAGAGAACTCCAGCTGCGCTCTGCTAAGCGCCGGGTTGTGGACATGGTTCTCCATTGGCCTTTTGGTCCAGGACAGAGTCAAAATGAAAACAGAGAAGTTAGACAGGAAGGAGCAGAAACATGTGACACAGTGTGTTTACTGCTTGTGCTCTCTCACCTTTTAGTCTGGCAGTCTGGAATGTTCCACTTTCACTCAACCACGTTGAAAGGAAATAAGATTTGGGATTGTGGGTGTGTTATGCTCGAGGCTAAGGATTGGCTTTGGCCTTATGCACACGATGAAACTTTGTCCGTGTCATGAGTGCAATTCTTTAGATTTCAGGCTTACAAAAAAGGCGAATGTTCGAGACCACCGTAATCAGAGATGCCCAAGATTGTCAGTCATTCACGAAACATCTGGTGAGCTCAGTGAGTTACACGCATCCACCTGCTATGGTTTTACTTGTGGAGCACAAACAGTCACTCTAAAATTAGATGTTTAAAATGTGCTTCTCTTCAACTTGGTCTACTGCTTCAGCCAGCTTAGTATTGGGAAGACTTCACCATGAGACCTAGTAAAGTGTAGTGAGAGAGGAAAAAAAAATAAAGGATTACGAGAAAGTCAAATACATGTCAAGTCAGGACAAAAGTGTAGAATGCGAGAGAGTTCCAACAAATATAAACATCCTGTCATCATTTACTCATCCTCGTGTTGTTTCAAACCTGTAAGACTTTTTCTTAAAGGGGTAGTTCCACCAAAAATGAACATTCTGTCATTAATTACTGCACATGCTTTCGTTATTTTTGTTTTATTTGTGCCAAAAAGGATTCTTGTAGCTTTGTAATATCAAGATTGAACCACTGATGTCGCATAGACTATTTTAATGATGTCTACCTTTCTGGGCCTTATTACAATAAATAAGGATGATAGTAACATACAGTAAATTTAGTCTGCTTCAGCTTTCTGCTCTCAGACAAAGAACAATGAGACTGTGAGAGCAGTTGAAGTCCAGAGACTGTAAGGATGTGTAGACAGGTGTAACCCAAGCCCATGTGAGTGAGGTGATGAGCGGGTGCAGCCCTGGGAAAGTTTAGGTGACCCAAAAGTTGCTGCTGTTGGGTGGCTTTGTGGCTCTGTCCTCAGTATGCAGGTGGATGTATGGTCTGATAGTAAGCTCTCAACACTTATCAAGCTTGTTTTGACATTGGTAAGATCCTGTGACCCTCTGCCCTTCGCTTCTCTCAGATGAAGTCTTTCACTGCAGAGGTGAGCCTTTGTTTGAAATATTGAGGCGGATTAGAGCAGCCCACCTCTCTCTGCTGGCTGAGCTGCTTTGTTTTAGTCTGTTCCGGGATAAGGATAAAAATAAAATGCGTTTTTGTGCTTGTTAAAAATTATTCCTTGTTCTTTGGTTTCTTGAGTTTCCTGCTCTCTTGAAAGGAATAATTCATCCAGAAATAAATGTCTGCTAAAATTGTACTCCCCCCTAAGATTTAGAGTCTGTTTGTCCATCAGAACAGATTTGGAGAAATTTAACTGTACATCACTTGATCACCAGTTAATCCTCTGCAGTGAATGGGTGCCGTCAGAATAAGAGTTATTGTGTCATGCCAATCAAGGCTCTTAGACGGGAACTTGTTAAAATAAACTAGACTAGTAAGTCTACTGCGAACAAGACCCTGCTCTCAAGGAGCACAGATGTTACATAACGCTTTTGGAATGGAAGAACCCATTTTTCGAGGTTCATTCCAGTCAAAGTGGCTGGGAGGTCCACCAGACGACCCTTTGTTTCCCTCATTCATGCGGTTAAGCGCGTCTGAATGTGGAACAGTGTTGCGCTATTGGGTCATCTGCCAGTCACAACTTTTGGTGATGAGATTATGTTGAGCTGATTTAGAGTTTAAACTTCACAATGGATTTAAAGACGCTGCAATTAGCATTAGGGTTTGGTAAGAAGGGGATACATACAGCATTACTCAGCACGATTAGCAAAGAGAACAAGGCGTGTATCCGGTGAAAGAAAGTTATGGACTTAATGTTCTCTGTTATTAAGCCAGATTTACTGCACAGAAACAAGGTACCATTGACTTTTAGACTGCATCTATTAGAAATATTATTATATTGTGAAATATTACATTTTAAAGGAATTGAGTCCTGAGTCCTGAGTCAGGAAAACATAAGTGACAGGTAACTGTTCAGTCACTTATCAGGGTCTTAGATAGTTAGATCCAGATGCTAAATTACATATAAAGATCCGAAGCTGGCTTGTCATATTATTGCTATTCAGAGTGAGGAATAAAATTAATTACACATCCTACTGTCCCCTTCTTCTTGTTAATATTGACTGTGAAATTTAGAACATTTAGAACTTCTGTTTTAATTCCAAGGAATTTCCTGTGTGCCCGACATTCCAGACATTATGTGCTCAAGAAGGCATTAGACATCACCAAACACTCCAAGTCACACTTCCATACACACAGTTAAGGAGCTTTGCTGATTTTTTCCAAGCAGACAGGAAACAATAAAACAAAACATCATAACTAACTGATCTGGGGTGCGTTTCCCAAAAGCATTGTAAGCATAAGTTGATCGTAGCTCCATTGGTTTCAATTGGTCTATGATGTACCTAAGCTTAGGATGCTTTTGGGAAACACAGCCCTGGTTTATTGAGTTTGTGTGTGTGTGTGTATAAATAGCTAACCAGGATGAATTTGGAATTCATCATTATTTATTAAACTAATTATTCATAAATATTGATTCATAAGTAAGCCCAGATAAAATCTGCTGACTTTTGTACTTGTTTTTCAGTTGAACACACACGCAGGGGAATAAGAATTTTCTACAGAAATGGGTCTTTCTTTGGAGTTGTTTTGACACAGATTTCATGTAGGCCTAGTAATGAAGCATCTTTCATCCTGAACTCCTCCTCGACAGTATTCCCGGCACTGCTGATAAGGCCAGTGACATAATTTGCTGTACTGTAGTCAGCACCACACCTCTGTGAACATTTATTGTAATATGCCAGGTATGTTTTCAAGCTGTTCGTTAGGTAACATCAAAAATCTTTAGCAGCTTGTACAGATGTGTTCAGACCTGAATGCTGCAGAGGATTTTAACTTCTGATGTTGGATAAATTTGCTAGTGCTCTTGCCACACCCCGACTATTCAGTGGAGGTATGAAAACATATACACAATTAAAGGGATTATTACAAGGTCACAATCCAAAGGTCACAGGTACTGCATTACAATAAGGTACAGTTCGTTAATGTTAATTAATGTATGAGGTATCATGAACTAGACTAACATGAATTAATTATTTTCCAAATTTAGTAGTCTTTGTTTAAGTACACTATCATTCATAGCTAATTAACTACCTGGTTTCATGGCATAAACATACCTTGGTGCACTTTTTAGCGAGATGCGAAAAATAGTATGTACCAATAAGTACATATCACTGCAGTTTCCAAAAGAAATGAACACTAGAGGCAGTAAAACTCCCAGACACCCTTTATTGTACTTGAGTGCGATCACCAACAAAACACAGCCATTTGACGCTGTTTCGCTTACCGTCTGCACTTCTGAATCATGACCGGGATCTTTTATAGCTCAGGCCGCTCCATCTTTCAGTATCAAACAATGTGCAAATCCAACAGGGCATTGTTTCTAAAACAAACACACTTGAAAAAGTTGCTTACCCTGGAAAAACAAAGGGCATCCACTATTCACGTAATGCTGGGTTCTTTTGTAAAGCTTAACAAGGTTATCTTTCCCTTACAACCCCAAAAAAACGCACTTCTTTGGAAAAGGCCTACTTCCAGCACGAGACACATGCAGTGCAGCCGAATGAAGTGAGTTGATTACCGCAATCTCACTCTCTCTGGTCTATGCCTGTGCGGGCGCGTGCTCCCGGGAGAAAAGCTCATATAAGAAGTTCCATCCTCAACTACGTCATTAAGACAAACGATCTAAAAAACTCTGAAACTTGTACAAACCCGGAAATAAGATATTTGGCACATAAATACTTGGTCATATGTCCAAATTGTTTTTTGAAACTTTGTCCATGCATAGCTGAGAATCCAACTTTTTAACAGTGTTAACAACTCTGAATGCACGAAAGTCCCTGTTTAAAAAAGACTAGTCAATTAATTTACCTGTTTTTGACATTACTAATATCTAAACACTAAAATGTACATGTTGTTCCATGGTCTGTGCCAAGTGGAGAGAGAGCAATAGTTCACATTTTAATCACAAATGGTCTCAGGAGGCAGATCATGACCTGTTCGGCCTACAAGGCAGAGGTTTTGACATGCAGGAAAACGTGACTGTGAGATGGACTGGTAGAATAGAATAGACATTGTTCTCCAGAACTCATCATTATTAACAGTTCAGTGCAAAATCTTGTGCTTGGATAGTACTATACTGTTGTCTTGGAAGTGTTTCTGCTAAGTAAATAAGAGTTTTATGTTTAAAAATATAGACTGAACTGCTGCTTTGATTGTCACAGATTCAAGTGTCACTGCATAACAGATGAAATTCCTTCTCATTTGGAAAGCTTTACAGTAGTAGTTCTTAAAATACCATTGAAGTGAACTGATTGACAAGATTTTGATCTCTGTTGTATTTCTGCTATTCGAACATAGTATTCCCAACCTGAGCCAGAAGCAGCTTTTATGTGTTAGCCTTGAAAGCCCCGTCACTCGAGCCTCTAATGTGGCCGCACTCACTGCAGGGTTAATTAGGTCCAGATGCTATCGCAGAATTATCCCTGAGGGCATTGTGAGCTAAATATTTCAGTGGCAGCTCCGGCACAGATAAAGTTAATAACAGAAGACTTCGGACCGATCGTAGAGAGCGGCTCTTCAGTTCACCCTTGGTGAGATCTGCTGGAATGTGTCCCTTTCAACACTCCTGGTGTGATCCGATCAAAATCAAAATAGTGACACATAAAGACTAATGCTTTCTCTTCACCCGCCTCCTTTTCCTGCTACTATGTAATGGATCTAATAATATAAAAATGAGCAGATGGTCTGGATATGACTCAGATATTAGAATTAAAAAGCAATAAAGGATATCAAATTTTGTTTTTCCCTCTGATTTCACTTTTTTGTGCGAACAAAACGTTCTAATGTGAGTTTATCTGTATGTTCCTGATTAAACTTAAGTTACGTAAAACCAATTTCCACCACTGGCAATGGATTATTTTGAAGAAATTTTGTTTTGGTTTAACACAATTTTTATTCTTTTTTGTAAGCTTTGTTCCCCTACGACTTGTCCACAAGCATAAATGTTACCATGTTGACAGTGTGCCGGGAATCTCATTTTTTGGTACATTCTGTTGGCACATGTTTTTCAAATTTTAGCTCTTTTTCATCTGTCTAATGTCCTCCCCTCTCCCATAACTTGACAAGTGAAACCAAAAAGACCTACAGTACTCACAACAGGTGCTGTTTCAGTGGATAGGCATGATAACACTAAATCCCTTTCCTGGACTGCAATGAAAAATCAATTAAAGGCATCTCTTAATCTGTGCATTTCAAACCAATGGTTTGTGCAGTCAGCTTTTGTGATAATCATACCAATGCTGAACTTACATGACTTACTATACACTACCGTCCAAATAATACAAATAATTTTTTAATCTTTCAGATGGTATGTCCAAAAATTGTATGAATGCATGAAATATAAATAAATGAATGCATGCAATAGAGTTTAGAATATCTAACAAATGTTTTATTTGTGCATTGTTTCGATTTTATTTGATATATTTCTTATTTTGTTAAATGATATTTTAAGCATTTTAGTGAAGGTGGGGCTGAAAGATTTTAGTTTAAATTCAAATGAAACATGGAGCAAGAAAATCTGAAATAAAAAAAATGGGTCAATGTATATTAGCATGTTTGATTATTGACCAAAAGTTTAAAATCTTAAATATTTCTTAACTATTTTCTGTTAAAATTATTTACTTCAAAATATTTGAAGTAAAATATTTCAAAATATTTACTTTTTGAACTTGAAAGTGAGAAAACTCAGAAATGTCATTTTACCAATGTTTTTGAGAATGCAGTCAGTAATACTTCCTGTCCTGTCCTGTAGATTTAAGGATTATCACCGACTTGCTGTTTACTGTTTGCTGAGTGGAATCATTGAGACTATGTGTCAAAATCTGGCCTAAAATCCATTTCCTGAGAAGACTGTAGCATGATAATCAATTACAAACAATACTGTCTATTCAGATGTTGTAGCTGTGTCCCACGCTGTCTATGACATCTGTGTGTGTGTGTGTGTGTGTGTGTGTGTGCGTGTCTGTGACTGAGGAAAAGTGAAGTGAAGTGACTTGTGGCCAGGTATGGTGACCCATACTTGGAATTTGTGCTCTGCATTTAACCCATCGAACGTGCACACACACAGCAGTGAACACTCACACACACCGTGAACACACACCCGGAGCAGTGGGCAGCCAATGCTGCGGCGCCCAGGGAGCAGTTGGGGGATCGGTGCCTTGCTCAAGGGTCTCACCTCAGTCGTGGTATTGAAGGTGGAGAGAGCGCTGGTTATTCACTCCCACCACCTACAGTCCCTGCCAGACCTGGGACTCGAACCTGCAAGTCCAACTCCCTATCCATTAGGCCACCAATCTTTCAAATGGTGTCAAAAAGAAAGCTTTTAAATAAAATTTAAATAAGTACTGCAGTTCATTCAGAAGTTACCTGCTTCTAAGTCAATGACTGACTGAGCAAACAGACAGCTGTCTTTGATTTCAGACATGACTGGCTGACCTTCATCAACAGATATTTTGTGCTTGGAGACTGAACAACGTACTTTAGAGTCTAATCCAAAACTGACACTTGAATAAGGACATATCTTCAAAGCCTTATGTAACTGAACATTTGGCTTTGATTGGAGCGGCATTTGTGTTAAAAGCCACCTTAAATTTACTGGCTATTTACCTTGATTTGAGACGCGTGTGTAATTGAGCAGCCCTGCTCTCCAGAGGTTCAGAAAGTGCTTCTAAGATATGCCCTAGGAGGTGCTGGAAGTCATTTTTCAGTAAATAACTGCAAATTATCTTGAAATATAGACCCTAGCAATTTCCTTTTTGTGTGTTTGTTTTGGCTTTAGATGTAAATGTGAGGCTATAAATGAAAACGTGTTTCAGTGTTTTGAAGAGTCCAGTGGTTCTTAGTGGAACAAAGGCTTATTTGTCCTATTTTGAATTTCATCAACTCAAAGTTTACAAGAAATGCATAAACGATCAGTTGAAAAGCTCTCTATAAAACACAATTGCAGTATGTTTAAATTACTTTACATGAACATCTAAGACCTAAAGACGCTGTCGTTAAAATGTGCAGTATGTTAAACTTTTTAGAAATGGCAACTCCAGCCTGCAAGTTTGTGGTTCCCAGCGAGTCTGAGAATAGCAACATGAGTTTCCACATGTATTGTGTGCTCTTTGTGGTAAAGAACATATGAATAGAAGCAAATAGCTCACTTTGTGTTCTTTGGAGAGCGTATATGTTCTTCAACCCCTGCAAGTTTCTGGACTGGCAGTTTTATGTTTTTTACTCAGAATATCATCTGTTTGAAGACCTGAACCCCCAGAATGCCGTTAAAGACCATAAATCCACCATGTACACTTGGCTGTGTTTAATGGAATCACAGTATACCCTGGAAGGCCGGATGTTTCCGAAGAAGACCAAACAGACATGTTATGCAGTGACAGTTCATTCTCAGAAGTCATGTGGAACACAGGTGCAACACAGTACCAGAGGTGCATTTGAACCTGTAAGAGACACTATTTTACTGTTTATCTGCTTGGAAAAAGCTATTTTACAGTGGGTACAGAAAGTATTCAGACCCCTTTAAATTTTTCACTCTTTGTTATATTGCAGCCATTTGCTAAAATC